>JAFIDM010009631.1:163915650-163946254 GCA_023159025.1 Thereuonema tuberculata | reverse complement strand
TTTAAAGGCCTAATTTGCTTCTGTTATTTATTTATAGTCTGATGAAAAGGCCTGTATACGATGCCTTGTAACATGTAACGAATATGAATTTTTTAAATGTTTTTTATATCTAGTAGTGTGTTTGGTCCCATTTTTTCAATTATTCCCTCCACACACTGTATTAATGAATAAAATTTAATATTGTTCACTTATTTTATCATTCTCTTATTTTTAAATCTCGACAAACTTTTTTAGAAATTTACCTACAGAACAACTATGAGACAACTTCAAGAACATCTATAAGGTGTGTTAGTTGATCATCTTTTAGATGAGTTTAATATCCTCAGTGTAATTGGAATAATAAATACATCAAAATTTCATTAGCAGGAAAGACTTAGTTAATCGTACAGATAACCACAACACAAGCCCTGCAGTTCAATATGATTTAATAGTTCATATTCCAAGTTAGTAGTGACTTTATCTTATGACAAATACGACATCTAATTAGGTTTCTTATCTTTATAGCTTTCACAAACTACACAGGATAATAGAGCTTTGATTTCATCTTCCGACAAGAAAATTTGAAAATCTTTCCATCGTTCTTCTGCTATCTCTGCTTCAATGGCATGAGAGATACAGTTCCTCATCGATAAGGCTTAAAGGTGAGATACTGTGCGATTTAATTAAAGATCACAATTTTTTAATGACAACTTCCGAAAATTAATTCACTGAAAATAATTTTTAGATAAAGTCTTTGCAAACACTATTTCTAGTTAACAAATAATAATCTCGTGTAAGAATCCAGCATTAAGAAGGATACAATGAAATAAAACTTCCTAAAAATATTGGAATTTCTTAGCAATATAATGTTCATTATCATGATTTAGCCGATAAATTTTAATGATTTCCTAATACTCTTGGAAATAAAGCTCCAACAGTAATTTATGGTTTCTGTATTCGCTTTGAATTACAGTAAATATTTTATTTGGAATATCAATGTTTGAAACATCATCAAGCTAAAATAAAAAGGGAACAAGATGAAAACTGAAGATGATAAAATATTCTGCAGTTGGTTTTTCAAGACGGAAATTATTTGATGATCAGGACGTGATTTCCAATTTTCTACGACCTTAGAAAAGTATGAAATGAATAATGCTTAATTGAATGTGGAAAATGGTTAAATGCATACGTGATTATATCTCATTTACTGTATTCGCTCACACAATTAACCTAACATCCTATTTCGCGATAGCCATGCATCTAGATGAGAATTAAACTCGTCCTTTCTTCTTATTACTTCACTTTCCCCTTTTTCCCCCAACCTTTCCCCCTTCCACCTGGCAGATCTAGGTTAATCATCATTGTAACTCTGAGACTTACTAGTAACAGTAATTGGCGATTAGCTACCCTTTTATCTAGATTGTTTTTTTAGTGAATTTAGATATATTTTGATTTCTCTAGAATGAATGTTAGGCAGTGGTTTTTGAGGTGAATATTAGCTGGTATTGAGGAAAAAAAATAATAGTTGGAACTCGAATTTAAAATTGTATTAGCTGAATAACACTTTATTAAATGAATAAACTAAGTGAACTGAGTTCATTCAATGAATGAGCTGAGTGAAGGATAAATTGGGATGGTACCTAAATTACAAAGTCACAGTAAGACAATTATTGCAGGAAGATAATTTTACATTTCATTTTATCTTCAATACTGTATACACATACGAGGGGAAGTCAGTAAATACGTCAAAAACTGATGTGGGATAGCTGAAAATAGTAGTGATTAGTTTCGAAAGGTGTCATTCAAAAGGTGTCTTTTGTCAAGCAGACAATCCAGCTTGATAAAAGACAAATAGCAGTCGCTAGATAGCAAGCGTAGCTGAGTTTGAAAATGGCGACCTTGCTCGAGGAGTGAACATAGAAGAGCAGGGTGCTGTCGTGCATTTTTTGTGGTCAAAACAAAACGACTTCTTGCAAAGGCTATTCCTAAGAAAAAGTATCGTGTTCACGGTAGGAATTATTTGTTGCGTAAAGCGGTGCATAACTGAGTCAATAAATTCTATCGAGGACGCTCAAACCTTTTGGACTAAGACCAACCTGGTCGTCCTGTTTAGATTGCGACAGGTGGAATAGATGATTCGAGCTGAAAGGCGAGTAACGATAGACAGCATCGCAACTGCAATAGATAAACCAAGAGAATCCAAAATTTTTGACAGAATTTATTGAGAAAGTAGGCAATTTTCAAACTGAGCTGCGCATGCATACGTCTGCTACCTAACGACTGCTACATGACCATTATCAAACCGGATTGTGCTGCTACCTAACGACACCTTTCGAAACTAATCACTACTATTTTCAGCTATCCCAAGTCAGTTTGTGACCTATTTACTGAATTCCCCTCTTGTATACATATATTCTAACGTTAAACGTATATAGGACTTTTTTTTAGCATCTTTCCAAGGAATACATATGTACTTCCATGCTGCATGTTTGGTCTTAAAAATTGGCATACATATTTAAGGAAAACAGAATCTATTTTTGTTTTTGTGCAAGTTTTGTCAAAAATTTAGCGAGAGAAGTTGACAAGTCTCAGAAAAACGCACTAATATTGAAACAAAGGATTCTATCGATATTTCAAAGAATATTAATCCAATTAATAATCCTCTTGATGTCTGCACGAGCTTTGAGATGATTAAAATTAATTGCTGTTTAATGTACTCATTTACTGAGGACTTAATTTTCTTCATAGGAAAAAAAATTATATTGTTTTTACCTTTTATTGACTTTTCATTTGTAGTATTTTCAGGATAAAAATGTTTCAAGATTTTAAGGAAATTTTAAGAAAAGTAAGTTCTATCATTCAAGACTGTTACAATTTTACGTGTGTTGCACATTTCGTGGGTAATTCAAGGATTAGCCGACACACCTGTTTAAAAAAGAACCCATAAGTTCTATCATTTTTTTCCAGCAAATTTTAGAGGAAATAATTACGCGAAGAAATACTATAATAACTAGTTTTTTGTTTTTTCAATTGAAAAGAGTTTACACAAGTTCTTGGCAAATATTCGAGCCGAAAACCCCTAAAACAAACAGAACCAGAATTTTTAAGCAGCCTGAACTTCCATTCAAACATTTTCATTCTGTTCATCTTGCCTGCACAATTTATATTTTTGAAAATATTAGTCAAATAAAATGATAGAGTTAAAAAAGTTGATTTACTCTTCCAGTTCTTGTATTAACCAGGTAATCCTGTCATCATTGAGGATATCTAGTATAGTTCAGCTGAATATTGTATGAAAACCATTTCAAAACATTATGAAAGGCTTATGAAAACATTATGAATATTGTATGAAAACCTTTTGGAAACATTAACATAACACGCGGTAACGATGGATATATGCAAAAAAAAATGTAACAACTGCAGAGAAAAGCAAATGCAAGAAAAAATCTGCTTGTAATTTCCAATTTGCCGAGATGTCGTCATCATCTGGTCGAAAGACTATGAAAAAAGTTCCAAGATGAACTAAAGTCAGAATGCGGCCAATCACCATTAACTACTGATTTTAATACTGCTATTAACCAAACTTTGACCGTAGAACCACAAACAGATGATTGTAATGTACTGATCCAAAGATAGTTAACAGTGAACCGTAAGAGGTTACTCTACTTACAGAATATCTCGCTGTTTTCAAAGCTTTAAATAAATAACAAATTATTTTTAAGTAGCAGGATTCTTTATCAGACTAAACATTGGGATCAGTGGGATTTCTTAACTAATAATACATCGTGTTGATAATGAAAAAGAAACATTTTAAATTAACTAAACTTTTCTTCAGTAAAACGGTTTTCAGTTTGAAGCCTTTTGGATTTGGATCACTGGTGGTTTTTTTTAATGGATAATATTTTAATTAAGGAAATGTCCACAAAAACAAAGTTCAAGTCGTCGTCTTTAATTAGGTAGTGCTTAATAGAAAACAAGATGCTCTAATTAGAAGAGTAGAGGTTCTCTTCATGTTTTTTTTTTTTTCTTTTTCCTTAATTTGTAAATACTCTCTGTTATTTTCAATTAAGTTAATCTTGAACTAGATTCCATCTGACCACACCTTGGCCCTGCAATCGTGTTTCTAGGTCCTATTTAAAAATTCCTCTTGACGTCTTATTATTTTCGTGGCAGACTTTCTCCTCTATCTAATACTGCACCGCAGAGAAAGCGATGAACCGTAATGAGTGTTGTCTCTTCTCATCATTAAGTTGTAAAAGAGCAACTTGGCCACCGAAACAGAGCAACAATTTAATAAGCGCAGCAGCGACATTTCCTGACAAGTCCATCCTTGAGGCCATTTAATTTATTCACAGGAGGTAGTCTCTAGTGGCGGTTCCTGAAACACAAAGGAGTCATCAGAATTCAGTTTTGGGTAGAGCAATTTCTGTTGGCGTTTCTAGCGTGGTTTCCCTACACACAATCTCGAACTGGAAATCGAAAAGTTTTCGTTTTCCCAGCATTGAATTATATTGCATAGTACTTTAATAAATTAATAATTCGTCATTTCTTGAATACAATTTCTTATGAATCAAAAAAAACTTCGCCTTCAAAGAAAGTAAAACAAATATTATAGTTGAAAATTAACAATTAAGTATTAATTTAAGTATTTAAGTAACTTTTTTAATTTTTAAAACAAGCAATAGAATTAAAGGTCATTCTAAAATTGAAATGTTGATATTTCATTCCAAATACGGAATATAGGAAATATCATTTTTTTATTTTCTAAATATTCTATACATTTAGCGTATAGTATGAAAAACTAAAGTTGTCATTGCAGTAAATAGTAAATGGTGTAACAATATGAAGTTCGAGAGACAGTTAATTGAATTGTCTGGCAAGAAACAATAGCAACGATGGTATTGTTTAGTGGAAGAGCAGCAGCTCTTGTTAAAGACTAATTGTTGTAAGGAACTTCGTTACTTGGCAACATGAACGGTGAGTGAGTTAGTATAAAATGGCGATCAAATGAAGAAAAGGTTATGGCACAAGTTTTGCGGAGTAGAAGATAAAAACTACTTCAGGAAATCATGAGTATCCTCCTTAATATGTTTATTTGTGCAGTTGTGTGTAAAGTAGGATTGCTTGAAGTAAATTAATGAGTGATTTTACTTTAATAAACTAATCTGTTTTACTATGTTCTTATTTCCCACGATAGCAGGAAATGGAACGGTTTACCAGTAGGAAGATGCCACGACTACAGAGAACGATCTTCAATAGGTAAATAGTGACATCATATAATATGGTATCGTAAAGAATTCCACGACATGAATCTACTAGTGAACAGACTCCGTAAAATTGTTAATCGATATGCAGAGATGCGGAACTTAGTTTTATGCAGTCACAATATTTGAAAATGAATTGATCTACCAAAGACTGAATTACTATTAGCTCTTAGCTTTTCATTTTACATTTTTCTTCTTTGTATCTGCATGCGCATCAAGCAAAAATGGTTGAAAGGAATTCTTTAAAATTTGAAATTTATTTATAGTCTAACTTAAAATTTTACCACCTTTGTTTTTCTCCCCATAACTCCCCCATCCCTTCCCCAGTCGATACATTTCAGTCTTCCCTATGCCAAAGTGCACATAATCACAAGGCTGACAGAGGATGCCATATTGGGTCATCGCTTCTATCTATCGCTTGAAACCTGAATTAATCTCAAGAATTATTTTTAAAAATCTGTTAAAATTATTAAAAAACCCTTACATAGTTTATATGTCATATACTCAGTTATCCATCGCATTGCGAGAACTAGGAACTTAGAGATTTGGGAGGGGGTTCAAATTTAAGAACTGGGTGATGCAGACTAAAATAATAGTACTCGTATCTTAAGTTAGACCAGAAATACTCATCATACCAAATTTTAACGCCTATCCGTCCAGCCGTTTTAGAGTGATGCGATACAGACAACAAACAAGTAAACAAAGGAGAAAAGGAAAAATAAAACTCAAATCAATAAACTACTCAATGCATTACATAAGGCGAAGCATATTCTTGGATCTAACTGTTTAAAATTAAATAAACAGAAAAAAAATTAAAAGATAAAATTAAAACAGAATTTTTATTATTACTTCTTAAAAATCATGTAATTACAATTAATTAATTAATTAATCTTGTAAAGATTAAGGAAGTAACTTGTAAGAGGAAAGAGAATTCTAGTATACTAATAACAGTCGATTAGCTGCCGTTCAAGTATTACGTAAGCACATTTTTAGTTATTTTACACCCCTCCCCCCCCCGTTTGTAAGCAAAAATAAGCAGATGCCTGACACCCCCCCTCCCTTGTGCTTACGTAAGATTTTCCAAATTATTAACAGTAAATACCACTGAACAATAAATTAAAAGTCAAAATCATATCAAAGTGCATGTTTGTCTGTCTTGCTTTAATCCCCCCCCCCTTCTCCTTGTCAGCAAAAGTAAGCAAAGATGAAACCCCTTCCCCCCTCTTTAATGCTTACGTAATACTTGAACAGCTTATTAAAGCATTTGAATATTTTGAACATCATACATTTTGAACATGAAGATCATAATACAGTATTTTTCTAGCCATCACACTATTTTCCGTAGCAAGAAAGGAATACATTGATATATTTAAAGTCATATTTCTTTATGAAAATGAAGACGGCTCATGAAAACTTAAATTGAGATTTTTTTTTATTATCTTTTAAAAATGCAGTAAAAAAGTTGCTGCGAAACATATTATATCTAATGTTATAGAAATACTTCATTTTTTTTGAATGCCTTTGATCTATTCTAAATACTACTGTAAGTAATTAACATGAGAACAATATTAATTTTGATTGTAATGATACAATTTTTCCAAAACTCTGCTGATAATTTTGTGAAAGAATATTAATAGAAGTCAGTCTAAAGTTATGTATTCTTGGATTGGTTATAGGCTTGTTTAAGGTTTTATACTTCAAAAATTTATTTACCAGTAGGCCTAATTAAAAATTGGTAGAACATTAAAAAACTGATAGCGTAAAATTTTAAATTTTGTTTTCAAAACTCTTCTCTACAATTTTCGTCTGTATAAAGTCCCAATAGACCTGAAAGAATATTTCTCTCAAATTCTAAAAAAATTGTAGATAATAATTTTGTTCCACTCTTATAAAGATAGTAAGAGAAACAAGGAAGAAAGAAAAAAATAGAAGAAAAGCAAAACTCTAATTAAAATGGACTCTTCGTTGTTTTGTATTCTTTCTTCTTGTCTATTGTCAAGACGCTTCCTTTCGTGATTTATATTGTAATACACTGGAAACGTTGTTTTTGCAAACAGTGCAACTAAAGTGAAGAACAAATTGTAGGTCATTACAGCAATGAAGTTCAGATGTTTGTTAGCAAATAGCAAAGGCAGAACAAGTTCTTTCGACAAAGCTTCATTACTCTTCAATTCGAATGAATCTACTGATTTCTTTTTAGATTTAAAGCAGAATTTGGGTAGTACATAAATAATAGAGTAATAATGTATGATTCCAGATGTAACTCAATAATAATGTCACAATTGTAATTCAGAAACCAATGTTAGAGTAGGATGAGCTCATTTGTTGTGGTACCATCTGATTTATCAATTAATGCAGCCTATTTTATTAGAAAAGTCTGTTTAATTTTTAAACTAATTGTTTACTTTATTTAATTGTTAATATTGATTTACGTTAATACATGTTTTGAATAGATTCTTCAAAAACAAATACTAGTTAGCATCATTTACCGATTGACGTCGAAATAATTTGTTTCTCAATGCGAATAAAATCAAATCAATGTAATAATCATATTTTCGCAATCAGATTGAATCAGTTTAATTAAAGCAAGCTTCAAATTCTTCCGTATCCAAGAGATATTGTTGGTCATGGATGTTGTATTCCATTCAATACAGAATTACTTTATTTAATCTTTATTAAAACAAAATTTAAAAAACGAAGTTTTTATTAAAACTAAATTTGTTTCCTTTTCGCGTCAACTTTTTAACTTCATAAATATGAAATTCTACTGTCTTTGGACAGGTGGTAGACTATTAATGACATCAGTTTGGTTTATTTTTTTCGTTTTGTTGCCTATCCTTATCAACAAAAGGAAAGAATACTAGTTTAAGAAAAGAATGTTGCATATTTTTTTAATGAAGAACAAACCTCGGTGGATGAATAGAACCTGTTTTGAAATGCTGAATAGAAAATTCCAATTCAATAACTTTAGCTCGAATTAAAAAACAACAACATACATCTCATACTTAAAAATCAAGGCATTCATTTTATAAGTGTGGAGATTTTTTTTTAAATACTTCCCCTTTCATATTTAGTTGAAGCTATTTTTCAGTCTGCCTTTGGTTCCTTTAAGATAACATTATTTCGGAAGTGCATTACTCTCCGTGTTGCTGTCATAGTTACTGTACTGTTTTTGTTATTCGAATGTCAAAAAAAAGGAATGATGTTCCTTTTTGTAAGAAGTTTTCAAGTTTTCTTAAAGAAAAATACTGATACTATTCTGAATCCTGTTCATTTCAATCCTTGAAATTCCATAGATTTTATTATTACAGCAAAAAGAAAAGAAAAAGAATAAAGAAAATGAAATTTTCTATAAGGTTAAAAATGAATTTTTCAAAAATTTAGCATATCTATATTATATGAGTATGTAAATATTTACAACTAAAAAAAGCAATGAAATTTAATTTAGAAATTTATAAAAAAGACAGCAGTTGATATTTATTTGAATATTAATAAAAACAGATGATTATGTTTCATGAAATTTTCAACTTTTGAATGCTTAAGCAGGCAAATATTTAAATTGATTTCAACAAAAGTTGATTCAACAAAAAAATTATTCAGATTTTCCCTAGGCTATAGTAAAATGTATTTACAAAAGATATCGATTCACGCAATAATAGGACAACAGCAGTGTTTCTGTAGAGCATATTTTAATTTTCTAAACAAAAACTAAATCAATTTACAGTAAATACAAAACTAAGAGATCTCGTATAATTTGCACCATTTTGCAGCGAATGATTAAGTGGCCAGTAGCCATCTTGAACAGGAATTAGAGACAATGGGTCATAGTCGATTCAGTGTATGTAGACCCGGATTTGTCCAATTACCACTATTTCTCACCTGGTCAAGTAGGCATCTAAAATTGGATGTAACTTGGAGTGGAATTTGGATTTTTCCAAACCTCAGGCTTTGTAATCGTAATGATGAAATCTGAAAGACTTTTTTCTGTAAAGATATACAGGGTATTTTTTAAAAAAGGGTCACATATTTTCACAGAATGTAGTATTTATCGAAACAAGAAACAAAGTCTAATAAACATGGGTCTTACAATTAATATCTTCGAAGATAATAGGCTAGGTTCTTCCTTGAGATGTTTGGTCTGTCTTCCTATTGTAGCTAAGTACCGTCTTCTTATTGATTGTGTTACCTCTGCAGTGCGGTAATCAAACTAGTATTTAAAGGTTTACAGTCATTCATAGGCTAGTAATTTGTCAGCAAGTACTGATGTTATGGGTATCAGCACGAGGTTCTTGTAAGCAGAGAGCAGTAAAGTTTTGTTAGCTTATGTAGTTTAAACAGTAAAATGGAAAGCCTATTAAACAGTCGAATGGAAGCCTATTATTCCACACGGAAATGCCAGTCACGATGTTCTGCTACGGGTTTAGCTGATGGAAGCAACCGACAAGCCCGTGTTCTCTACCCCCCCCCCCAATATTACCCAGCAAGCCGGATATCATCCCAAAGAATATTCAGCAAACTATTTATGTACCGATAAAGTGGATTTCACAAGAAATGGAATAGTCAGTTACCATAATACACAACGTAATATATTCGTGTTGTTGTTATTTCGTTTGCTACATGGAAACTAATGAGCTGATTTATTTTTGTAAAATTTAATGGTATGATACAAATGTACCACATTACTAGCAATTCAAGGCCTTGAGAAAAATATTCATAGTTTTTTATCCTAATTAAATAAATAAACAAGATTACAGTACATTTGCGATTAATCAATGTGGACAACTCCTATGATTGGAAAGAACATGAATATGATTGAATATGATTGAAAAGTAACTGAATATAAAGAACTTTTAAAGAAACAAACTTTTGAAATGTATTGGAAAAGGCAAAGTAAAAATTATGCGAGGATTTGACTGTTCAAGAAACTCTGGACCATTTTCTTAAGAATCAATCTTTTTCAACTTTTATGTCTTCTGATTTTTTTCCCCAATGGATAGTGTGATGAAATATTCCGGGAAGAATATTGGTCGTCGAAAACTCGAATGATTTTTTTTTAATAGATAAAAGACAGCGATGTATATCTCACAAAGGTTTTCGCAACCAAACTTTGGACATACAGGGATAACGGAGAGAAAATGAAATGATTCCATTATCAATTCAAACAAAAACTATTTTAGAATAGCTGATTATTTCTCAATTGCTTTCCAGGATGGCTAATATCCAGGATCCATCGAAGAAGTGCAATTCGAGTACTCAATTACAACAAAGCATTGGTGAATTATAAAATATAATAGCGGAGGAGAAGATGTTGTCGGTATTTGGGTTTGTCTGATTATTCAGCGATCCTTTGTCTATCTGGTGTAACTAATTTTCTTAACCTGTATCTGCATCCTAACGAAACCATTAGCTATCAGCACTGCCTTACTTCGGAATCAGAGCGACCGACACGAGCAGGTAATTCTCGTGCCAACAATAGCACTCTCAAATTCCCTCATGTGTTCGTAATTTCTTCGAACTCGACATTGAGGCAATTCAAGCTTCTCTGAAGTTATCACAGTCGGCAAATCAGTCACAATGTTTATTATAGTGTCCAAAAGCAAAAATATAGCACATAGAGTGCGTTATATTTTTTATTTTGCTGTATTTGATCTACGAAATTCTACTGACATACTGTTCCTGTAACTTAAAGCCCTATTTTTCTTATGTCATCAGTGATAAGTGTTTTTTTTAATAATAATAGAAACTATTAATAATGATAATAATAATAATAATATTCAACTAATCCTATTTTTACTTTACTTTTAATATCTCCTATTTCCAATTTTTAATTATAGTCTTGTTAAGTCCTTTTTCTCCAGTAGCCTTTCTCCAGTGAGGTCCTCATGCTAAACAATAAATGTAGAGGTCAACTAAAAAGAAAATCCAAACAAAACGATTTTAGTCTTTTCATGAACAGCAAAAATTTACACCTGAACATACGTTTAATCACTCTATCCAGCCTATTTAATAGACTTCTTTTTCTGTATTTCGATTCTTAAATAAAAATGTTAACTCAACACAAACAATTGATGAAACGTTGTTTTCTTGTTAAACTTGTGGTTTAGTTACTAAATTTTAATTAGTTTAATTTTTTATGTTATTTCTGACTTTCGGTTTAAAGATTTCATCATATAATTTTCTTTTTACGAATGTAATAATTGTTATACTTTCTCCTCAAAGATTACATATACTGGTAAGACTAATAATCTTTGAAGTATATGTGAAGAATGTAATTTTGTTTTAAAAGTGAGGAAATTATATAAAAGAAATCGTGCCAGTTTTTTAAAATCTATTAATTTTTAAAGCAATTACTTAAAACCATTTATTTAGCAATTAGTTAGATTTCCGTCTATCGTAGGTAACCTAAATTAAGTAATAAGAAAAGGGCGAAACATTTCTATTTAAATTCGTTATCACACATTTAAAAGTATACATTCTAGTTACTTATATTTAAAAAAACTATAAAGAATAAAAACATTTACGTAAGAACATACAGTATAAATAAATAGATCAAATAGTTTTAAACTTTTATTTTTAATCTAAAGTTTAGATTAAAAATAAAAAAGATTAAATTAAATGTATTTGTACGTAACAAATAATGTCATATCTTTGTAGAAACGGCAACTAATCTTTACTGAATTTCGTCACACATGTAATATTACGTTCAACTTTAAAATTGCTCATTACTTTTAGGTCACAGAATCAACACTTTTCAGCTGTCCAATTGGTGGTTTGTTCAGACGAAAATGTGATACACCAAAGCTTCAACCATCGAATCATGAGGAGAGTTAAATACCAGTAGTGAAAAATGATGAGTTTATAGCCTCTTCGCAATAGCAGATAAATAAAATGAGAAAATTATATTATTCAAATTATTTATAAGGATTAGCTCATAAATACTTTTTTAATGGATATCCGATTTGTTATACTAAGCATAAAATTTGTGATTTGTGGCTTTAAGCGATATCTATTTTGTATAGCCCTCACACATTCAGTTTTAACTCATTATAAATAGGAAATTGAGACCCCCTTCATTATTTTTCAGCTTGTGTATTTCCTCATCTTCATTCCCTAATAACTTTTGAACCGGTGGATGGATCTTCTTGAAACTAGGTATATTTAGAATTAGCGATGGCCTAACCTTTACATTTGCAATATTTTCCAAAGTATTAGTTTCTTTAAAGAAATACGGACTTAGTCTTCTAAACTTATATCAAAACGTCTTTTCTTGTAATACAACGACTCTATTTTTTCATTTTTTGAAATGGGAAGTTTTGTTTATCGTTACTCGAAGCTTTATCAAGGAAATTGTTGATCTTACGAATTCCTTGTTAATAAAACAGTAATATGGAGACAATATATTGTAGCTTTTACTAAAAGTACACCTTCTGATTAGACTAATTATTCTTAGAATAGACTTACTAACGATTCCCACTATAACAAAATTTTGGCCCTTCAAATTTTTTTCTATGAAAAACTTCATACAGACTGGATATTAGGAAGTGTCTTTGTTTTTGTAATTGAGAAATTTCTACAAATCTTGTGAAACAGAATGACTTGAAAAGTACTCAGTTTCCTTAATTATGATTTAATGGTGTTTGAAAAATCAAAGGTTATCTTGTAAATTTAATTAAATAATAAAAAGTGTAAGTTGTGCAATGTATTTCTTCTGTGTAAAATAGTATATCTACTATACAATGTGATTGTAAAGTGTAAGACTTAAAAGTGCAGTACTAGGAAAAAATCTGGGCAGTTATGACCGAACCTTGTATGACTGATAGGAGAGAAAGCATTTTGCAGTGCGCAAATGTATTTTATTTTACAGCTTTATTCACTGAATCCTGACTGCGCTAGTTGAAAAACATTCTGCATAGACGGTCATAACTTAGGTAACTTGCTGAATCTTGGGTAGCGAAGCGTTGCTAGTTAACGACCATGCTACCCAGTCGAAGGAGAGACCCAAGCGTGAAGTTCGAACAATGCCTCTGCGGAAAGATGATATGGGATAGGAGATGAATGTTATGCATAATCGGTTACGCATATTTGGCATCGACGTCATAACTACCGGTCGTTAGGGCTGACGAGCCAAAGAAGTTTGCTGGCGTATGGAGCAGCACTACATCTGCTGCTTCGATACTGGATCGACGACTGGCAACCCATAAATTTTCCATTAAGTTTAGATTCAAATATGATGGGTCATTTTGGTCGGGTCCTACAAGGGTTACAACGCAGCAGCATCGGCTGCAGACATTATGGATTCCGAAGCAACTTACGACCCCAACATGCACTTTGGTATGGGATATTATTTGGTTCGATTCACACTTCTGCCTAATATTATTATGGAGTGGTGGGGTTGGAGAATCGTGAACAACGAATAATACATTGGCAGCATAAGTGATGCTAAAGTGCTACAAATCCTGCAAAGGTTCGAAAGGGGACCTTTTGTGAGGACAATGAACGACCTTATATCATATCTCAACAGTTCCTTTGTACCTTTGCCTGTACGCTCTACGGATCTTTCGGCTGTTGAAGACATATAGGATATGGTCAACGTATTCTGTATGACTTTCGAACAGCTATTGAAGATGATCTCGAGGATCAGATAGAGCAAAAATATGGCGAGAATTTTCTCAGGCTATCATTTAGCTCGGTATTTACAATTAGTACTGGATATTTTTGGAAGTGTCACCTATGTCTCTATAAATGATATTTATATGCTTTTTATATCATAAGGCATCTACTTGTCAATTTCACTTCATTATCTCATGCCTTTCTTGATGTGACACAGAAATTATCATTATAGTTGGATTTCCCAAAATTCGGATTAAACGAATATAGCGTGGTGGTAGCCCATTAAAATCGTATTCAGGTTAGCGAGATTCTTCTATAAGATTATTAAGCGACTTTACTAATACTTTAACTATCACCGTTGGTTAGCTTTTTTTCATGTATCAATGATACATGAAAATAGAAAGATGAATAATTCCCACTTTTTACAATCGATATAAACAAATGAATGTATCAAATAAGCAGGCTTCAATAAAGTCTTCTGCAAACTAACGCAATTTGGGGAAGGAAATCTAAGTGTAACATTCTTATTAAAGACTCACTAACTGCGTGTGAGACCGATGCGGTTGCGGAAGGGAAGCTTCCCAGCGTTTTCTAAACAACGGGATTAAGATTAGGTAGGCCAGAAGTCCACCCGTCTGTAATCCCTGATATATAAACTCTGTAATCATTTTACAGAGGGCTGGGTAGAGTTCACGACCCGTCTGGAGGAGAATTCAACGTCGCAGTCAAGCGCCTTATCTTTTGGTTATTGGGCTCTCAACATGCTTATGAACACACTAAATTTATAGGTATTTATTCCAGATCTTACATTGGAAGATTACGTTATCTGGCAATCGTCCTGTTTCGAAGGTGCGAGATAAAACGCACTTTACAGTAATAAGTAATAATTTGACTAAATGTCTCGAATAAATATGAAGAAAACACACAACAAAAAATCATAAAAACAGGAATACAAAAAACAAAACAAAATAACATTATTGAAAAGCAAAGTCCAGTAGTAGTAAGGTTCCATCCGGGATCATTAGCTCAGATTGCAAAGAGCCAACTAAAAATTATACTGTGCTAAGTTTACTGGAAGGATTTTTTTAATTGAAAATCCTATTGAAGAACAAGTAAAAACTGAGGAATTGATCTTTCGGAATAGAAATTAAGGAAATCAGCGTTTGGATTAAAAATACTTCAAGGTTTTTATACTACATCTTACTAGATGCTTTTGGGGACTCCTATTCCTTCAGATCTACGATGAAAGTAGCATTAACATTGTAAATATATGAAAACGACCAATTGTGCTTTTTTTTTTCCAAGCGAATATTTTCCTGAAACTCAAAATCTGACTCTTAGCAAAGTAGAAAAACTTTGAAACAAATGATATCTCCCTGCTTTTTAACCACAGCTCGCGTCGATTTAACCGTTGAGTGACCAAACTACTCAAAGGGAATGGTAACCTTCGCAATCGAATGATTCATTGTCAAAATTAGTGAGAGATTTAAGAGTCAAGGAATAGAAAGCAATTGTAGCATTTGTAAAAATTTGGCATATATCACAAGTTTTAACTATCATTTCTAAAACATTTATCACAATATTCTAAATACGTAGATAAAATAGATGAAAATTAAATCAGATTTCTAATTATAAGAGGCATCAACTTCAGAGATTAACCGATATATAACCTTTTCGTATAGTTTAATTATCAAGTAACTATAGAAACGCATTGTTATTAATTCATCCATAACAATTCACAAAATGGGTCACAAACATATTCAATTTAATATAATCCATAGATAACTAACATGTTTCGGATATTATTTACATCCATTTTCCAAGATATGACGAACACAAATTTAAAAACTCAATACAATAAACAATGAAATATGAACATAGATCTTCTAACAAAGTTAATTCTTTTAGTTGGTTAGCTAGATTATATTAAATTTGATATGTTTATGACCCATTTTGTGAATTGTTTGTGGATGAATTTCATTATCATCATTTTTAGCGTTAATGGAGTACTGATTGAATATAAGAAATGACATTTAAACTCGTTATCTATAAAGTTCATCATTCACAAGAGCTGAATAATTTAAACGAAAATGAACGAAATATATAATTGGTAATTTCATTATAATGATAATTTCGTTGTAAGTGATTTAATGTAAATGAAAAACAATTTAAACATAGTTGAGGACTCATTTTGTACATCTAGTAGAAAATATTATTTTGAATTTTTATTTTCTTGTAATCCTTTATTTCTAAACCTTTTCTTGAATTTCATTAATAAAAGTATTTGAAAACCAAAGTGGGTGCTCTTCTTCATTAGTAACATTTTGAAAAAAGTCGTGTTGTTTGTTTTTGTTAAGATATCTTTACTATTCCATCATCTTAATGACCATTTCATCAGTTTAATGCTTATGGTTCTTTGATATTTTTTCTTTATCATGTTTTTTAATATTTTCTTTATCGTTATTTTTTAATATTTGAAGAACTTTAGAAGCTGTAGGAAATTGCAATTCGACCACAAAATTTTACTATTTTGACATGAAACAGAATGAATCAAGATTGCATTCATCAAACTTGTTCTTTCGAAACTTTAGTCGATTTGTGGGTATCAAAGAGTGGCAATGGGCGATTGTCTGTTCCTCTTAGAATACGCAGTTACCAATTCAGCAAACAAGACTGCTTCGAATGATCAACAGTCAAATTTTTTTTTCTATTATTATTGTGAATAATTTGTGTAGACTGACAGGCAATCAAAACAATATCTGTTGCATCTTCGAAATGACGCTACTGTGGAATCGTTAAACGCTCATCACAAATTGAGTCTAAAATTTTCAAAGACGGTCTCTAACTAATTTAAATAAAAAATATTATAAATACCACATTTACATCCAAGTCGGAATGTGAAATCGTTATTACAGTAGCTATTAAATTATTTTATTTTCTTAAAATTACTTAATTATATATTTTATTTTCTACGACAAGCCACTGTAGACAATCTGTAACTCATAATGCTATGAACTTAAACTGTGGCGAAATTTAAATTCAGAAAAAATAAGTTGAGACTTGAATTCCATGGCTACGAAGGAAACTTCTTCATCAGGTTTATTATAATTTGACGCCATTTTTTTTTATTACTTAAATTTAAGTTGAATCCTCATTTATCTTTTTTATTTTTTATTTTATTTTTTTAAAGTTTTCTTTAAAAAAATGCAAAATCTTAAAAAATACATTAAAACGTGGCATCTTTCTGATGACCTTAGGGGCTCTTCCAACATGACTTTCACTTATTTCTTGCGTATGAGTGAAAGCACACTCTTCATTGCAGCAGAGGACAGACTTTATAGCAAATATTCTCCTAATTCACAGAATGAAATCAATAATAGTATTGGGTTTCTTCAAATAGAACAGTAGGGGATTGAATTTCATCCGTCAGGATGAATTTCTTCCTTTTACGAAAATGGAGAAAAACAAATATTTACTGGATATTTGTAGTTCTAAATGTATTTATAAAGGTCTATGTCCACATTACCCTAATCTAATTTACATGATGATGAATACTCTTAATATATGACACTTCAAAAGCGACAGACTCTTGAAAGCATTTGAAATAAATTTAAAAAAACTGGGAAAAAAGAATAATCTTATGATACTTAATCAGCTATCAACTCACGAAGAAATTTGACTACCTGATAGTTCGTCAAGCAATAGTAGAAGTAACTTAAATTTAGATGGAAAAGATCTGTTTTGTCTGTGGGATACATGGTATTGTTTAGAACTGAATCCTATCACTCTGTTTACTCAGCCACGCAGCTCTTGAGCCACCTAGTATTTGCCAAACAGTGTAATCTCAGTATTAGAAATTATCTATTCAAAAACTTTAGGAAATGATGAATGGTGCATACTGTCGTTTAAGAAATTGCTAATAAACCTGTCTACTTTAGCAAGGAGAATCCCTGTAGTTCCCGAAACAAAAGCAAGCAAATTATTCAAAGCACTCCTGCAATCTTAATAATTTCCAAATTTTAACGGTAAGATGTATTCAAAGCAAAGCTAAAACTTGTCTGTCCGCCCTGTATCATTTGATTGATATACAAATTTAGTCTTTTGGTCATTTGCGTTGTTTCCAGTGGTCAGACGGAACGTATTTACTGCTATACCTTCGATTATTCTGCATACATGCAATGATTTTTTTGTATTTGTTTTTTAATCAGAGTCCATATCACGACATTAATTAAAAAAAGACGAGTTTTTTCGTCAATGATTTATATTTCCTTATCGATATTAAATATTAGCATACAAATAAAAAGGTACTAATTAAATCTAATAAAATCAGTTTAAAATCTCTTAAATTAAATCTATTGATCCTTCGTAACTCATTTAGAGGGCGCCGCTATTTTCTGGTAGTTCTATTATTGTTGGATTTTAAAAAAGAATTTAATTATGCTGCATCTATTAATTAAACTATTAACAGACAGAATATAATTAGAATCGACAGAAGCTACTTCATTTAGATTAAAGAGTGCTTAATCACATTTTTAAAATGGATAAATTAAGAAATTATTTTAATTAATAATTAGCAAAAGCAATTTTTTAAACGATAAAACTGAAATAAAGTAGAAAATATATTCAAAAAAAGGATTTTTTTTTTACTAGAATCTATTGAATTAAACTTTCAAATTTAGGCAATCATTAAATAATTGAGTAAAACTCTTAAACTCAGTGAAATGTTTTCTTTACATATTTAATTAAATAGAGAAAAGTCTTACTCCATTACAATTAAAGCCACCCTAAATTTGTCCTCGAAGAACGATAACTAGGATAAATCAATTTCAGCTTTTTTACTGAACAAAAACCAATTTAAAATAATTATAATTTTATTACAGCAGAATAAAAAATATTATAAATAGAAATCTTTCTGATTCAGAGGGTGTATTATAATGATATTGATAAATCGAAACATTCAATACAATTTTCAATACAACAATTTTCATTACGAAATTGTATTTCTAAGCGTTTTTCGTCGAATGTAAATTGTACTACGCTTATTTATTATTATTTTTTCATCTGGATATTTTCTCTGCAATATTTAACAGTCTAAAGCAAAATTTCTGGAAATTTACCAATTAAATGTATTGAGAACCTGCTGTTGTTATCGAGCTCTTTGCGAAGGCATAAGCAAAATTAAATTTCCTCCTACGTTTCTTTCTTTTTCAGAAAAAAACCAATAAATCATAATCATAATTAATAATCGTAAGTTAGCAATCAAATGATGGAGTACTTTTTATTAAAATAATGATAGACGTTTTCAGATTTTCTTCGATAGGTTGATCAAGTTTTCAGAAATTCACAGAATACATTAACGTTTAACCACTGGTTACATTAAACACTGGTTTAAAGACAATGTAATACGGTATGATTTTAAAACAATAATTTAATAAATAATATAAGAAAATTCCTTCTTCTTCATCTTTGTAGTCAAATTATAATGAAATTTTAGGGCATCTTTTCTTCTTGTATTAATCTTAATGCTTTTTTTCCCACCTTTTTGTATAAATTACCGATTTATTTAAGGCTAGTCTGGAAATTTTTAAAATTAAATATTTAATAATGAAGTCCTTTTGCATTTCTCCTTTATTTTTCGATCTTTAAGTTTATCATTTGGGAATCTTTCCCCAAAATATTTTCACCTAAAATAAGCTTCAGCGAAAACAATGAAAAAAATGACCAGAATTCTTTTTGTATTGATGGCTTACGTTTTATTTTCTTGGAAGGGAATTCAACTGATGTTTGAATTTGCTTTTGGTGTTCCTACCTTTTATAACGTTTTTATGTCATAAAATGCAATTTCGAATTTACTGTGTTTCGACGTGTCACTTACCACCTTTTTTTTAGTGTTGCAAGTATCTTTTCAGTTTTATTTTTTACTGTGAAAATTAAAATACTATTGAATAGATATTCCTTCATTTATAATCGTTCTTGTTTCAGTAGGAGGAAAAAAGTATACTAGTAAGAGAGGATGAAACTAAAGAAATGCCGCAAGCGTTTCCTAGAAATCATGACAAAAGGTTATCCAAGAGAAAAGGGCAAAGGACAAAACGGAAAAAAAAAAAGAAATAAAAACAGGTCCAATCTTTTCTGTCTCGACGAAATGGCATCTTGATGATAAACAATGACCCCTAAGGGACCCGGCCTGAAGAGGGATTTAGCCCTACCATAGTCTTTGGAAACGAGAAGTGGACGGAATCATCGCCTTAGATCCCGGCCATATTCCCTTGCTCTGATCCGCACTCCACCGTCCAAATGATATCATTAGAAATCAAGCTCGAGTCTCTTAAATGGCTTTAATGAACAGACCACCTTCCGAAGCAGACTCATGAAAACAAACGCATTTTGGGTCTTACAGAACAGTGCCGTCTCCTTAAATGTCTTTTACACACTTGTAGACCACCTAGAGAATAGATGACAATTCCTCTATATCTGTGAAATCCTATCATAGGTAGATATGGGTTACAAAGCCATAAAATGTTCAGGAAAAAATGAAAAGCTCTAAAGTACATCTACCAAAGTAACTTCTTATATAACTTGGGAAGGATTCTAGCAAAACTTTCCTCTATTTCTATTATAAAGCATAAACTCATGACAATAAAAATATCAACAAAACATTCCGATTTTATAAAACTCTATTATATGTTTACAGAGATATGGCAGATAGTGATCACAACTACATATATTTCCAAGAAAGACAGCACAAATCAGAAATTTCAAATATTTCTATTAGTCATAGGCCTATTAAGTGAATTGATCGCAATTAATATGATTTTAAATTTTGAGAATTAAGCAAGAAAATAGATGGAAAATTTCACGTTGCAATTTGCGACTTTTC
Source organism: Thereuonema tuberculata (assembly GCA_023159025.1). Lineage (NCBI taxonomy): Eukaryota > Metazoa > Arthropoda > Chilopoda > Scutigeromorpha > Scutigeridae > Thereuonema > Thereuonema tuberculata. The sequence continues at coordinate 163,925,521 of JAFIDM010009631.1, read as the reverse complement.
AAATTTCTGTTAAATTTTACAAAACAAAAAAACTCTATCCTTGATATTAATTAAATTAAATTAAATTGGGTAGAGTAAATATTCGTCAAATAGAGTATTTAATAATTTACTGTAGACTTTCTTGCATTTTCTTTATTCATTATTGTGACGCTTGAGAAACTTATTTGTCATATTCATCTGAGAGTTCATATAGGTATGTTAGTGAATGAAATAGGATTTTATTCCTCTCCAATAAAAAAACAAAAACAAAAATAGAAATTAAAACTTACCTTCTATTAAATCACTCACACAGGAAAGCAACAGGATTCGATTTTAAGAAAAAACAAAAGATACAAAAATTTATTTTTACTAAATGATGCATTTCTTTTACGTTGATACTGACTGAGTTTGTTTCATTACACACAAGTAAAATCATATCAAATAAACAACTTTGTTTCTTTTGTACGATCCCGGAATTTCAATTTGACAGTAATATCGATTTCATCACTATTATCAATAGCGTCCATAGACAATGCATCCACTGTCCAATTAAAAGAAAAGGAAAAATTATGTTATCATCCAACCAAAAAAAAAGCTTAATAATTTTTTTTTTATTTTTTTTATTGATTTTTTTTTATAGTTTTGTCGGACCTTATGAAGTACTGCCCTAAGCAAAGTATGAATCAATGCCTAGATAAGTCCCCCCCCCCCAGGGAATTATGCACATCGCAGACGAAACAGAAGTGCAGTTTTTTTTTTCAATAAAAAAAAAATCTAATGCATAGTAGATTCCAAATTCTTATAGGAATTATCTCGTTATTATAATGTATCCACAATAAATTTTACAATTACGTAAAACACGCGTAAAGATCATAGAAAAGCTACAAATTGTTAATTACTATTAACAATTGCTAATTCATTTCTTTTTAATTTTATTTGATCATTTAACTTTGTAATCTGAAATTAAAAAGTTAATCGTTGGCAGGTTATTTTCTAAACTTTCCCCGATTCGGAACAGCAAATGTGTAAATGAAACATTAACAAATTTTTAATGAAGCGGAAATCCCATTTGCACAACATCTGATCGCAGATGTGTTTGACAATTTTGCCTCAAGTTGGCAACGAAACGAAAAGCATTGAGAAGTTTGGTTATATGCCAGGCACAGCTTTGTTACCTTCATTAACTAAAGCATCATTGAGATATTAAGGTAATCCCTATTTTTTTTTCACTTCTCCTTGACTAACGAGGACACCATCCTCCTACAATTATAATTTCTATCGGTAAGTATTAAAACTTCAAGTGCTTACCGAATGATTTAAGATTAGGCTAATATAAAAGAACTGCTTCTGTTTGCCTTAGTTGAATTATCAAGTTATGTTTTGTCGAATGTAAATGACAAAAACAATTCTTAAAAGTAGAAAATTTGAAGAATGAAGTTGAAGGAAGTATTCTTCATCCCTGTCAATTTGTTTAACTTGGTATTTGCTAATTTACTCTATAATGTCTATCGTTTCATCGGTAAATTCATTAATTTGCTGCTTTTTTTTTGTTTCAGAATACAATTCGATAAAGTATATCATTACGAACTTAGGAAGTTCTTATTCAATTTCAAGACTAAACTAGCAGTAACTGTTATTAATTGGATTAATATATTTCTGTAAAGTAGCTGTAATAAGAGAATGGGAAGATGAATTTTACAAATTAAAGAAATTAAATGTTTTCTAATATTATAAGTTATTTAGATAAGTTTTATAATTAGATGTTATTTCTAATTTGGAAAAGTCTTATTACATTTTCTAAATTAATGCATGCTACGAAAATTGGTTGAATAGATTCTACGACTTCAGGATAGTTGCTCATGTTTGATATTACTATTCAAAAGAACTTTAATAATTTTACAAACGAAAATTTTAGTTTCTTTCTTTAACTTTGTTATATAGATATAATTAGTAATTTCTTGTTGAGTGCAGTTGTTGTTATCAGAACATTATAGAAAAGCTTCAAATATCAACTTACATAAAATCAGATATCAAGCAGAAGATAAGCGAAATCAAATTATTTTCCCACTTCCTGTAAACAGAAAGCCATCCATTAACAAAGAATTTTCACAATCAATTAAAAAGTTAGCAACTTGAAAACACGGAATGCTAAGAATATTAAAATAAAACGTATTTAGAGAAGATACTTACAGAACTGAAATATGTAAACCACTTGTTTTTTTCAATTTTTTTTCCTATTCCTATTCATTGAAAGTAATTAAAGAAACTATTTGAAGTAAGCAAGTACTAAAACGTGTGTCAAATATTTTACTGCTTTGTTAAATGTTATCATATTAGGCCTACTAAAAATAACCATTAAACAGCATGTACGATTGTTCTCCTGTGAACATTCTCAGAACTAGTTTTAGTAGATTTCCAATACTCTTTAGTCATTTTAGTTCAAATTTTACTACCACCATAATCATAATTCAACTTTTAAAGACAAAGCGCCCTTACAGCTCCTTGGGAATTTTTCTTGTGTAGTTATGGTATACACAAATACAGTAGAACCTCTTCATAACCACATGTTATCCTTTAAAACTCTTTTTAATCGTGATATTGTTACCAGGCGTTTTGTCCGCTCCCCCTTTAGCGCAGTCGACTCGACCTTCCCTGCATACCTCGGCCGAGTCGACCTGTCCTCAGCATCGTGTGCAGCGCTCCACGCCTTTAAAACCAGGCGCAGAACGCCTGAAAATCAGTTCGTCACAGCGGCAGGAGCCGCAAAGGTCCCCCATTGGAGGAGAGAGAAGCAATTCGTCTTGGGGCAGCCGCCCAACCAGATCTCCGTTGAGATAGGGTGACCAGATTTTTACATTGGCAAAGCGGGACACCATTGACCGGGGGGGGGGGGGACCGGAAAGGAAAAAAAAAACGTAATCTCTAGTTTGACAACCAAAAAAAAAGAATCTCCAGGTTCAATAACCAAAAAAAAAAAAAAAAAAAAAAGGAATCTCCAGGTTCAACAACCAAAAAAAAAGGAATTCATTAACCACAAAAAAAATCGGGACATTTTTAAAACGCCGCGGGACGCGGGACAAATTGTTAAAAATCGGGACTGTCCCGCCAAAATCGGGACGTCTGGTCACCCTAGTTGAGAGGAGTGTAGCAATTCGTCTTGGGGCAGCAGCCCATCCGGATCTCCACTTGGAGGAGAGAGAAGTAATTCGTCGAGGGCAACCGCCCAGCAAGGAGTGTCTCCAGTTTGAGTAGCAGAGTATAGGATCTCGTCCCAGCGGCAGGAGCCGCAAAGGTCTCCAGTTAGGAGCGGAGCGATCGAGGACAGGCCTTGAACAGAAGCCCAAGTAGAAGGTCTCTACCCGAAGATAGAGGATCTCCGGCCAGGAGATAGAGTTTAGCCTAGAAGTCTTGTTGGGCAGCCGCCCAGAGTGAAATCCGAGAAACCGTCCCCGGAAGTACCCTGAGACGACAGCCGATCGTTAAGTTGGCATCGTGTAAGTGAACCGACGCCGAGATTCGAGAAACCGTCCCCGGAAGTACCCTGGGACGACAGCCGATCGTTAAGAAGGCATCGTGTAAGAAAACCGACGCCGAGATCCGAGCACCCGTCCCCGGTAGAACCCTGAGTCGTCCGCCAATCACCAGGAAGGCATCGTGGAAGTTAACCGACGCCGTGATTGCAGCATCCGTCCCCGGAGGGATCTTGAAACGATCGTTCACCGTTAGAAGACTGGAAAGAAGACAGCCTAACCGAAGAATCGGTTCGATATTCGTATTATCTGTATCTGACCACCGATCTTATATAATAAAGTCTCTTTGGTTTTAAATTACCTGGCTCCCGTCGCATTCTGTTACCCTCCGCTACCGAGCCTTTACGAAAGCACGGTAGCAATATTATTATAATATTCAGTGAAATCCAGTTTTTTAACAGTAGAACCTCATTGTAACAGATCCTATTATAACGGACGTCGCTTATAACGGACAGTTTTAAAAAAAATTGGCAGCCTAAAAATTAAGGTGAGTGAAAGACCATTTAAATTTAAATATACAATATGTTGAACAATCGGCAAATGAAAATGTGTTTGCATATTACGAATACTTACGGCACCTCAGTCAGTTATTAACTGAAGAAATAAGCAGCTAACAAACCCAGCAGAAAATAAATTATTTTTTCAAACCAATCAACATGAACTAGGATCTTCTTGTTCTAAAAATTAATGCAGTGTGTACGTATACATCTTTTTCAATTCAACCTACTATGTTTTTTTTATTTGATATACAATAAACACTTTTTGTAGCTAACTATTGTACTTTCATTGATGTACACCCTGCTGCATTACACCCCTATAAGAATTATCAACTTATATAATTGGCCAAGTTCGTCTGTCTGTCCGTCTGTCTGTAATTCGATATAATTAAGCTATTAAGATAGATCCAAGGTTCTCAATGGTACCATTGAATCAGGCGTACTCAAATTGGATAAAATATTTGTTCATTTCATCATTCCATGTTGGTTCCATGAAATTTTAACACAAATTCTAACAAAACATACGTTCAAAACCAAATACTTTTGTTACCACTGCACCGATTTTAATGAAATTTGGCATTCTTACTCAGTTTTTTACGCTGATTTTGAAACTCAAAACCATTTTTGCCGTAGAAGCGTCGTTCACAAGTTAGCGTAGTATTTAGATTATACAAAGGTGAGTTTTAAATGCCTTTCGGCGTTATGAGTCAAAAATAATAATTATTCTTTAGATAAATTAAACTTTAGATATGGTTGGTATTACGTTTTTCTTTTTGGGTGGAAAATGATCCTTTAGATTAAACTCTCAGAACCTATATTACTTGTGTACAGGTAAGAACTTCACCTAAATAGGTCTGTTAAACATTAAAAAAAAAATTTCAAATCAAATCATCAATCGACAAATATATATATATATTTAAATTGGCATATCTGTAACTCGATATAATTAACCTATTAAAGATAGATCCAACGGTTCTCAATGGTACCATTGAATCAAAAGTACTGAAATTGGATGAAAATATTAGTTGATTGTGTCATTCCATGTTGTTTCCACGAAAATTTATTCTTGGGAACTGACCTCGACAACTGAAATTCTAACAAAACATACGTTCAAAACCATAAAATTTTGTTACCACTGCATCCATTTTAATGAAATTTGGCATACTTACTCAGTTGTTTACGCTGATTTCGAAACTCAAAACCATTTTTGCAATAGAAGCTTCGTTCACAAGTTAGCACAGTATTTAGATTACATTTACTTTATATTTGATAGTTGATAATAAAATGATTTTTCAGATTTTTTTTTATGCCTGTCAGCCGACAGGCTTTGCTGCTAGTCTGTTATAAACCGGACTTTCATTAAAACGGACAACCTTCAGCCCCTATTAGTCCGTTACAATGAGGTTCTACTGTATATCTAAAACTTTAATTATTAAATAACCTTTTCCAGTAATTACCTGAAATAAATCAAAATAAATCAGCACATTGATAGACGAGCGGTGAAGCTAAGTGAAGACCGATGAAGAGAAGAATTTCTAGTTTAAGCCTAATTAATCTAGCCTATATTTAGAATTATCTTGATATTGTTCAACACTTAATAATGTCGTAGATGCAATTTTTTCTCTTACATTGTCGTAAGAATGAATATTCGAAATTTATTTTTACGATGATCTAATAATATTTGATATCTACCCCATTCATAATCATTAAAATTTCTCTGAAATTATTTTAAATGAAATGTCTTAAGAAATTAGATGCTGCCGACAATTCTACAGGAAACTTCAATAACATACAGTTCAAAAGATAAAAATTAGCTTATGTTATCATCTTGATAATGTTAAATATATTATCTATATTTACATCATTAATAACTATTTTAATTAAATATTGCATATTTTAATTTATACAATACTATAAATTTAGGAGATTCAGAAGCACTTTAAGAATTTCCAATAAAACTATTTTAACACGTTTTTATTACCTCGCTTTCTTCTGTCGGCTGGTTTGGTATAAATTTTGCAATTGATTTTAAACCAACTTCCCGATGAACTAGCGACTTGAAACTTTAAACATACCTCAGAAATGGATGACAATGGAATATTAACTCGCTTTCTTGTCTGTCTGTACGTTAGGGAACCCTAATTCTTCGAATAACAGGTCGGTGCCGCACGGCTCGTCTGCTGTTAGTGTTTCTGCAAATGGCCGTATGGCGCTGAGTTGCCGTGCATTGCAAGGCAGCGGCTTTTTTTTCCTATAACATTAACACTTTTTTATCGTTTTTGATTGGGAATATTTTTTCAAAGTTAACACTGAACATATCCCAAATTATATGATATATCCAAATTACAGGATTTGAACCAGCAGCACAGTTGAAAATAGCCTACAGGTTAGGCTGAAAAGTCCTGATTTTAACCTTTTAATCCATGACGAAAAATTACAATCCCATAATTTGGATATATCATATAATTTGGGATACCTTCAGCGTTAACTTTTTTATCGTGTTTAAAATTTTAAATTCGTGTTAAATGTTTAAAATCGATTGAAAAATTTCATACACACAAGACTAAAAAGCAGAAAATAATTATTTAAAAAAAATATTTTTTTAATATATCACGTTTTTAAGACGGACTAAAAAGTATAAAATATAATTATTATAAAAACTATAAAAAGTATAACAAAAACTGTGGGGCGCAAGATAATATATACTCCATCCATACCATCTCAATTAACTACAAAAAAATATATTTTTTTAATAATTATTAATTCTCAGATTATTTCCTGTCTTTCACATTGTAAAAGTGTTTTATTAAAAAACCCTACTGTACGAAAAAAAAGCTAGGTAATTCCGGAAAAATAAAATTCATTTAAGGCAACTGAAAAACAAAACAAGCAAAAAAAAACAAAAACAGCTGAATATCTACAGAAAAAAAATAGGTTCTCCTAATCATGGACAAAAGCAGATTTGCGAATTGTAGACGATTCCGGTTTCAACAACAGTCGTGGAAAGACGAATGAATCATCGATCTCGGATGATTCCCCAAAACGTAGAAATATAAACTCGTAATGAGTTTCCGGGAAAAGTAGGGGATCAAAAAGAAACTATGAGAAATCCTAATGCTCCGTGGATCTGCATATCCGTGAACCTCAACACTGATGCCTCAACTTTCAGTGATATATATTTTATTTCGAAATTGCGATTTTAAATTATACGAAGAAAGAATTGTAGATAATATGATTGCTTCATATTATTTTTATCTTTAATAAAATAAAACATAAATTTACAATAAAATAGGTAATCCCATATTTAATGGCGTTTTATCATTGTTATTTTGTTGTAATAATGAAGTTTATCTCATTTGTTTTGCAAATGCGTTTTAATGAAAAAAAAAGTCGATTTGCAAATACTTTACATTTAAGTTTACATTTAATATGGAAATGTGTTACACTGTTTAAAGGTAATTTGATACCTCACTAAATATTTAGATAACATTAAGTTATTGTATTATGGTTTATAAAATTGAATAGTAAAATTTTTATAAAAAAAATGCTGTGCATATCGGATATTCGAGGGATAAGGAATGAATGATTTAAAATTACCTTATTGTGAATTAATTACAACAACCGTTTGCTGCAAGAATGCGAAAAATGCAGTTACTTTAATGTCAAGAATCCAGTTCCATTTTACATGAATGGGAAAAAGGAATTCGAAAAATCAGTTCCTTTGCAATTTTAGCTCAGATGGGGTTTAGTTGAAAACTACGTCTTCATCTTAAATTATTAATGTATTTCTATCTAATAGCAAATCTACTATTTTTTTATAATAGTAACGAACTATTTAACTGTGAATTCAGGTAGAAAAAAATAGTTCAATTATCCATTGAAAACGACAGAAAATAAGAAGCAACAGAATAACTGAAATGCAGCTAAATCAGCTGAGTGAAGCCTTAATTTCTTTTCGTTCTGATCAAGATAAGAGATCGATATTCAATAACAAGTTGGATAATGTTTCTCAAGTTACAGGGCGTTTTATTCCATTGATGTTTGTTGTATCTTACAACCTTTCCAGGAGATTATCAAATTTTCCCTGTAATTACATGAACTCTTGAATTACTAACGAAGCTCTAGAAGAATTTGCACATCAGCTGTAAAATCATTATTATTGCACTTATTGGGTGGTTGTCATTCCTTACATTTTTTTCAAAATAAAAATTAATCAGACCAAACCCTTAAAAGATTTCGCGATTTCTATAATTTCAGATTCTTAATGAAATTCATTTTGTTCACGAAATATGGATATGCTTTTAATTGAACTGAAAAAAAAAATATGAAGTAGAGATTGTTTCTTTTGAGAAAATAAGCACAAATCAAATTTCAAAAACAATCGTTCTCTGGATTATTAGAAAGGATCACAGACTAATTATTGAGACGATACAGTGACTTTTTAAGTCTGTTTCTTTCGGAAAGTAGATTTAAAAAAAACAATTTCAACCAACTTTAACCAAATTCAAAATGTTAGATGGGATTTTTGGGGACTTCGTTTAAAAAAAAAAATGGTTGAAGGGCTTCTTTATTTGATATATATTATGTTTCTGAAGGGTTTGGTTGTTTTTTTTTTGTCAAAGGAATAAAAACTGATGAAATAGATGGGGGGGGGATCTAAACCACTTTCGTAAACTGGTGAATCAATTTTTCTTTCGTTGGCAGTAGATGGATTTCTTTTTAATATTGTATCATTATCAGAGATTACAGAATGCTCTCCAAGAAGATACATGAAATGTAATTCCCGAAGTTATGGCTGCTACAAATCTTTGAAAAAGACAGTAACGAATTTAATGCCTTTCTCTTATTTTTTTTCTAACTCATTCTGGCAAATGAAAAAAAAATGTTATTATTTAGATGATTTAGTTTCAGCATCATAAAATTTCAATTTTACGACAAATTATTAAAGGTCATTAAATCTTAAGAATGGGGCTTGTTATCGATTCGAGGCTGAGTGCACTTCATTTAAGCCAGTTGCATGAGGTTTTATCTTAAACACTCTTTAAGAACAGTAACTGTATAAACAATCTGCTTTTTTTTTTTCCCCTTCCTTCTAAATAGCTTTCGCTTCCTTCGTAATGAAGTAATATTATTGGAGAATCTGACTTTTATAAAGTTTGTAATCAACAAGGAAGGTGAAAGTTGAGCATCAGAGCATCTCTCCTTCAGCCTTACAAGCAGAAAGGTCACAAGTATAACAAGACACTTACTGACGATGAACGACCTCGGTACAGCGGCCGGGCGCTAGAGGTCAGCACAACCTTATCCTAATGCTGCGACTACAATGCCCCCGAGTCATTCAATAGGAAGTCATCGCTAGCATACTAAGTGATAAGAACGTTTGATAAATGGGAAATTGGCCCAGATTTACTTGGAGCATATTATCTATGTTAGAAGCTAATGTAGTCTTTATCATTTCCAAGTAGTTTTTATTTAAATTCAAAAATGCTTCTTGCTGTATTCTTCAATATGTCAAATATGTCATTTGAGTTGTAATAATAGTTTTTTTTTTTTTTTTTTTTTTTTTTTTTTTGCTAAACAAAATCCATAACATCAAATGACATAGTTACTAATTAAGTAGTTTATTTGTTGCAATATCTAGTTTTGAGTTTAAATCAGCTATATTCATTTCAATATTTAATTTATTGTAGTAAATAGAACGTCGCGTCGATGAAGAAGAATTCGTGATTTATGAAACGTTATTTCCTGAATTTTGCAAGTATTCCAATTTTTAAATCTGTCTTTTTTTATGTAAATATCAAATAAATATATCATGGATTTATTAATGTGTTTCTATCTAATAGCAAATCTACTATTTTATTATAA
>JAFIDM010009631.1:163905504-163915640 GCA_023159025.1 Thereuonema tuberculata | reverse complement strand
ATTCAGATAGAAAAAATAGTTCAATTATCCATTGAAAACGACAGAAAATAAGAAGCAACAGAATAACTGAAATGCAGCTAAATCAGCTGAGTGAAGCCTTAATTTCTTTTCGTTCTGATCAAGATAAGAGATCGATATTCAATAACAAGTTGGATAATGTTTCTTAAGTTACAGGGCTTTTTATTCCATTAATGTTTGTTGTATCTTACAAGCTTTCCAGGAGATTATCAAATTTTCCCTGTAATTACATGAACTCTTGAATTACTAACGAAGCTCTAGAAGAAATGTGTTTCTATCTAATAGCAAATCTACTATTTTATTATAATAGTAACGTACTATTTAATTGTGAATTCAGATAGAAAAAATAGTTCAATTATCCATTGAAAACGACAGAAACAACAAGAATCCAGATTACTTTTAATAATTCTTTGTACTCTTAAAAAACTCATCAAAAAATAACAGAATTTTGGGCAATTTTAATTAACTTTACAGTCAATGCCATTTTTGCCTTTAGTATTGTTTCATCACTTCTGAAATTTTTAAGAAGAATAGAAAAGATGTTTTATACGTTACTGCAAGTAGTATAGAATTCAGGAATCCTTCTCCATTTATTTTCCTTAAGTTTAAAGGACCGAGTGAACCAAAGGATTTTACATGTCTTCTATGGAATTCGCACTCTAACACCCGATTCTCTTAGACTTAGGGTAAAAAGAATATCATTCTCTAACTTGAAATTAAAATATTTTTATTGCCTTAATCTAATCTGTATTTTTTGGAAAACTTCTTTATTTTTATTACGATACATTTCAAAACTACCATCTTGAAACTTTTACACAGTGATAAAATGCTCAATAGCTTGATAACAATCTTTCTGCTCCATTCGTTGTTTCAGATCTGAATTATGATCTAATTGGTCGGAAGAAAAAGGATATTGTTTTTTTTTCGATTGCGTACATTGTGATCCTTGGACAGGTTCGATGGAAAAAGATGTTACACTGCCTCGCTTCGCGATAGAATCCAAATCCTGCCTCAGAGGAACCTTCAATTAAATCAATGGGAGTGAGGAAATAAGACATGAGATCTTACGATACCTTTTTTGTTGGTGGACCATTATTAAATCAACATAAGAATTTATGTCACAGTCTGATAGATAAAAAAAACCTATCTGTTGCTTTACATATTTTTTTTTTAGATCTCTAAAACCTGATACTGTAAAGCGGGCAAATGTCGTAAAGCTTTGTTTATTTTTGGTTTAAAAAAACAACACTGGCTACAATTAATAGAGGTAGGTATTCAAATGTCACTGAATAGCTGTTGGTTGAGTTTTCAGAAGTTATGTAACACTTGATTCAGCCAATGAAATCGAAAATTAAACCTTGAAATTTGACCTTTGAATAGTAATATGTATTGATTAGATGCTTTCTTGAAATATTTAGGAAAATGTACACATACTTATTAATATATCTTATTTTGTTACGTATGTCCAAAAGATCGCCAGAAGGAAATTTGTACTGAATGACGGACACAGAAATTTCCTTTCTCTGATATTTAAAAAACCAAAACCACCACCATCAGTGGGAATGACAACTAAATTTAGATATAAAATGTTCAAGATTGCAGAATTTATTAATAAATATTTTGTATATATTCTCACGTTTATTTTGTTTGTTTGTTTGTTTGTTTGTTTGTTTTTGTTTTGTTTTTTTAATAGAAAGCAAATGTAAAGTCAGCTTCAGAGTACATGATGTTTAATATACCAACACCATAAAGAACATATTAAATAAATAATTACATATATATTATACAATATTATCTCTCTCTCTCTAATATATTAATCGGCTACCGTCGCTTCGCTCAAGAAGCCTTGCTTAAGTAACGTAAAAAAACGCTTTATTTAGCAAATTAATGTCGAGATCGGAGACTCTACGACTTCCCAGCCTAGAAAATTTAACAGAATTGTTTTTCAATTTAAAAGACTCGTTTTTCATTACTCGCTAATTTTACGAATTTTTTTTTTTTTTAAATCTGCATCTTCAGCATTTTGCATCACTGTGATACAGCGTGAACCATTCTGTACTTTACTCTTAATATTTGCTAATTTGTAAAAATGTTTCATATTAGTTTAGGTTTATTATTGTGTTTTGCTTCTTTTGGAGTTTTTCCTTAATTATAGTTTAATACAAAAATGTGAAAAAATACTTTAATAGTATATACTTGTTAAGTTTACTTTATGATGTCAACCGGATTTTTTCATATCTAATATTTAGTATTTTTCTTTTTGTTGTAAACTATAATTATAATTTCAAATATAATTTTATTTATTTCAAAATATATCGAAAGAAATATTATTTTTCAATGATTTATTTTTAAATTTTTCGAGTTAAGTTTGTGTGATTTGGTGGAATTGAGTTTTATTCTGACAAATAATAAGTTTTTATGTTCACGTGCAACAATGAGAAGCAGAGCATTGAATATCGCGTGCATGGTTAGCGCGTGCAAATTTCGAAGAATTGAAAAAGAGATTCGTCTGAAATTTACAGAAGACAGACACATGGAAAATGTTTTTTTTTAACATTCTTGGCATTTAATAACTTAATAGATTGTTTTATTGAATATAGAAATGCTTATTTATATATGACAATGAGTAAAATTAACAAAACCAAATCTTCATGGTAACCTTGCACCTCAGATTCTATCTAAGGCTTTTAAGAAGACAATACTGTTTCCTCTCATAACTACCATTTGAATGTTGTGATTCTCTTATCCTTTTGTATCTTCTACACATTCGTCAACTACCAGATTTAGGAAGGAGTCAAATCCTCTCAGAATGCCAGATACATTTCTTCCTCCATTCAACGATAATCTCTTATCACTATATTTCTTAAATTCTGGAGGGTGGGTGCCTTACTCATCTTCAAAAGTAACTAAATCTTTTGTAATAAAAGTAAATGTGAATTACTCCGTGTTTCCACTAGCAAATGATTCCAAATATCTATGGATCTAGAAATTGAGAGAAATGAATTACTTAATTTCGTCTGAAGAATTGACTTCAGTAGGGAATAGTTATCAAGACATCGTCATGGTGGACTGTTTCTCAATACTACAAAACAGAGGTAATGCATTTACTCCTTTACATAGCTAATGAAAAAAAAAATAAAAAAAAAGAACTTCCTAATAAAATAAGCGGATCAAAAGTGAACTGTTCATTAACCTATCCGATTTACGTTTAAGTGAATCCTTTAAAATCTACAACAGACGATTTAAAAAAAAAACAGGAAGAAGTTGTTCTAATCAAAACTTAAGACTAAAGAAAAGCAAGATGTAATTAAAGACTTAATTATTTTAAGAACAGAAATATGGTAGCGTAGACATTTTAATGGATGAATATTTAAAGAGCTCATTTATCTGGTGGCCAATTTAAGTTTGGTATTTGTTTTCCTAAGGCCTTATTTATTTTAAGTACAGATTGTTAAATTGCTTTTAATATAAAGTAATTAAAGGATTTTGTTTGTTTTATCAAAACTTGGTATTTGTGTTTGTGTAATCTCATTAGTGATTTAAAATTAAGTATTTATAATTAATTAATTAATTTTAATTTATTGAGTATTAGGTTTTTTTTTATCTATCCTCGCTTCTTCTGTACGTTAGCTTTAGCTTTTAGATTTCTTACCGAACTCGCAAGGATTTAGTTTTTTAATAAAGTATTCTGTAGCTTCTGTAAATGTTAAAAACAAGCCTTCAGATGTAAAAAAATAAATAAATAAACAAATCTCTCATTTCAAAGTTTAGATACGTCACTTAGTAAACATATCCTAGATTTAAACGTACAATTATCGCTTTACAAAAAAGTTATTTACTAATTTTTAGCTCGATTTATTTCTGAGTTTTAACAAAAGCCATATTAAAACATTTAGTTGATCTAATTTCGATTCATTAAAATGAATGAGAACTTTCAAATAGATTCTAATCAATTTTCTAATCAAATTAGCTTTAATCTGTATTGATCTTTTTTCATAATAATTGTTTTCTTCGCTTTATCTGCCTGCAGAATAATGATGGCTTCATTTTTCCTTAAGTTGTTGAATCTCCATTTCTTTTCTTGGAGTAATGTTGGTCTCTGAATCATAATTTTTTTTAATAATAATACTATCTAATTTTTTCCCTTATTTTATTTTTAACATTTTGATTCAGTTACTTTTGTTTGGCCAACGCCATTTCAACTCCTTGCATAATTTCCATTTTCGGAACTTTCTTATAAGTTCTGTTAAAGTCCAGTCCTTTATTCAGTAGATCAAACTGAATGTCAGTTAATTGCATGTCCCCTAGATTATCGATGTTATTTTGTGTACATTTTGAAAGTTCCACATCACCATATTTATATCTATAAAGTCTGTTGAGCTTTTTTAAAATGCCTTGCTTCATTATCTTTCGCTAAGCCTAACGTCATTCTAGCACCAAACTGGAGAATGAGTAGATAATCTTCTTTCTTAATCTCAGCTCACAAGTTTTAGCTTAATTTTAGCTCACTGGATTTTGATTTTAATTTTTTAACACAGAATAGCCTAAATTTCAATCCATGGTCAATTCTGTCATTCAAGAACTGAACATCGCTTTCTTTGCCATTTTTTGGCACGATTTATTTCTGAGTTTTGACAAAAGCCATATTAAAACATTTAGTCACAACGTTTAGTTGATCTAATTTCGATTGATTAAAATGAATGAGAACTTTCAAATAGATTCTAATCAATTTTTTAATCAAATTAGCTAAATTTCAGTTAGACGCCACCCGAATTCTATGATAAAACATCGAAGCCATATTAAGTAACCATATTTATAGTTTACTGTGTCATAATTTTGTCGGAAATTTAAACTAACTTACTGTTTTGAAACCAACAATAGTTCTTGTTTTGCAAAGGAATCTAAACAACCAACGAAAGTTTTAATTACTTGATCTTATCTGGACCTTTAAATTTACAAAATACGTCAATCTATAATACAACAGGAAAATTTGTGGATATGTGTCTGTCTGTCTGTTCGGAATGTTTAGCATACATCCCAACATGCTACAAACTTGAAATTTGGCATGTGGGTAGGTTCTATAGTGTAGACAACGTAAAAAGTATAAAAATAAACTTTTTTCTTTGGGTGGGGAGGAATGACGAAGTGTGTGGCGGCAACCCGCAAGATATCTGATTTAAGTAGTCTGCAATGTAAGATTACTGCCATTTCGAAGTGATCTTACCATTTCAATTTCTTTCTCATCCACATCATTGTAACCCGTACGAAGAACGGGGATTTTGCTAGTTTCATATAAATCTTTACTGATAGATTTACACTTGAATGCATTTATCATCACAAAAGAAACATTTTTGTCAGAAACATTTGGAAGCTATTAAAAAAAGTTTTCTGAATGTTATAAAAGTTATTACTGATCTCAAAGATGAAGAAACTTCTAATGAATCGAAACTCCCATACATTCCTTATGACTTTTACATAATATAAATACATAGGATACTTCGGTATGTAGGATCAAGAAGTTGCATTCGTATCAACAATGAACTTTCTGATAAATTTGAGGTACACTCTGGAGTGAGACAAGGTTGTGTTGCATCCCCACTATTATTCAACACTGTGGTTGATGCTATAATGAGAAAGACCTTAAATGGAAGACGTGGAGTCAAATTTGGAGAAGACCAATTTGTCACAGACCTCATGTTTGCTGATGATAGTGTAATATTTTCAACTAGTGAAGCAGATGCCACAGAAATATTATCCAGCATAAAAAACACAGCCAGTTCATACGGTTTAACTATCAATATTGAAAAGACTAAAGTACTAACATCAGATGGTTACACTGTGTCAGTACATTTTGATGGAAACCAGATTGAACAAGTCCAATCATTCACATACTTAGGCTCAATAGTACATGAAAAGAAAATTGCTGCAACAACTGATATAAGAAGCCGCATAGGAAAGGCAGCAGCAGCCTTTGGACAGTTAACATGGTGCCTCTGGCGAAAGCAGAATGTCAGCATCAGTGCTAAAATGCGCATGTACAAATCACTACATGGCTCACACATGTGACAGAGGATCTGGCTAAGCTTAGACTAGATCTGAAGGATGGAAAAGAACTGGCATTTGACAGAGTGAAGTGGAATAATGTAACACAAGGTGTTGGACAAGCCATAACACGTACAACAGCGTACTGGCTCCGTGGCAATCCGGATCCAGACGCGTGTTAAACGACTCAAAGAAGAAGAAGAAGATTCAACGAGTTGTTATAAAATAAATTCATTGCTCCTACTATTTTGCTAAAATAATTGTAAAATCTTTTCCTACACATTTCTAAAAGTATAGATACTACAATTGAGAATCCTTATTCCAGAATGTTTGGGACAGAGGATATTTCAGAGTTTGGATTTTCCTAGATTTTAAAAAATGGCATGGTGGTGCTGGAGAGAAGTAAAAAATATTTACTTTTATCAAATTATTTTTTATTTAACATACAAAAAAGAAACCTGAATACAATTGAAACAAGCAAAGATTACAAATTTACAGTATTTATTTATTATCTTCGGAAGGAGCATCGAAAGAGGTTGATCGATTATAAATGGGATCCAGGGATGAGAAAGCGGCGGCGGACAATCGCTGAATCACACATTGTGCGAAACATTGCTTTAGACCAGCTGGCGGCTGTGTTTTCGGATAATGTGAATTGCCCTAAGTCTCCCGTGGTCCATCTTTGATTAAAGATGACTGTAGTCGCTCTGTCAACCAGAACAAAGTATTGTACAGTTTATGACCTCTGTTCACTATCTACCATATGTTAGCAACATTGCTAGAAACCAGTCCTAAAAACCAAATGGAGAGAAATGTAATTACGGGATTATCGGACACTGAATTCCCGTTGATAGGAAAGCCGTAGAAATTTCTCGGCTTTATCTTGCCAAACACTTAGCAATAGTTTATCTTTCTAACGTTTCCTAGGTGACCAATGTATATCTCTGAGAGCACAAAGAATAAATGTGTACATGTACATTTACTATATAGGCAAACATCATCCTCAAAAATTTCGGATTTTGGAATGTTACCAATTTTGGAATTCCGTATTAGGAATGTTAAACTGTACTTAACAAGTTTATTTACTACTTCGCCAGTGTTTTTCAAAATAGTAGAGATCATCTATGTAAGAAAGGGTCAAAATCTTCTTAATAAAATCATTGGGACAGCAATAGTTGAATTTTATTGGTAACAATGACTTGATGTCGCAACTTCGCATGCCTCATGAATAAAAGCTTCAATTACAATTTTAGCAAAAACTTGTCTTAAAATCTAATCAGCATCTTCAGAATTTATAAACTGAATTTACTTTCATCATATTGAGAATCTGAAGACTGTTGGATTTAAAATATTATGTTCATATATGACCATTAATAAAAGAACTGCTGCATTATTAGAAATCTACAGCTTTTTCAAGCTATGAGGCGCTTGAAATATATTTAAATACATTTTTTAAAATATTTTGTTGTACAAATACAACAAAATCTCTCAATACCGAAGTATTAAATTGATCATAGGAAATTAAATGGTATCTGAAAGAATTAAAAAATTAAAAACTTTACATTACACCCTGTAAAGAAAGTATAAACTCACCTAAGTATTTCAAATAACTTTTTATTATACGATTTGCTTACTTCCCTTTTTTTCATAGTTTATTTAAAAGCAATAAATTCATGTACCATTTCAACATTTCAAACATTTTGAGTAGTTTTTAAATTAAAAAATAAAAATTACTTTTCAACTGTAAAGAAAATTTAAACTCAAAACATAATATTTCGAAAATTATTGAAATTAACAACGTGTTTGTCCTCCTTTCTTCTCTATAATTTTTATCATTCTGTCAGGCATTGTCCCAATTAATTTTTTCAAATCAGACATCTTTATCTGTCCCAAGCATTCCAAATTGCAACCTTCAGATTATTCAATTGATGATACTGTTTGTTTCGGCCATATACAATGTTTGCCATCCAACCCCACACGTTTTCAATTGGGTTTAGGTCAGGTGAACGGGAGGGCCAAGGAATGACATCAATTTTCTCTTTTATAAACCACGCTTTGGTGGATGTTGGCGCATGTTTAGAAGCATTATCTTGGTGATATTGCCAATTTGGCCCTCCTAGAAGGGGTCCAAATAGTATTAAATGGTCGTACATAAGGTTCTGATATTTTTTGAGTCCATCTTGCCTTCCACAAACACTATCTGCCTTACCTCCTGCCCCAAATGCTGGTGTGGGCACTCCACCCCCATCTAGTTGTCTGCTGAATCTTATCTTCGAAGGAGTGCGTTCATCATGCCAGTATGCGGAATATCCGTCAGGGCCGTCAAGGCAGAAACGTTTTTCATCAGAAAAAACTATTTCGTTCCACCTTTGATGCCATTTCACTGTTTTCTTAGCCCAGTCAAGTCGACTGGAACGATCAGTGACTGTGAGCTTGGGTTTAGCTTTCAGTTTTACAAACTTCATGTGATTATTTGACGTTAAGCTTTTCCATACAGTTTGGTGAGATACAGTCTTCAGCAACACACGAACAATTTCACGGGTGGACATCTCATCAGACGCAGCAAGATCTTGAATTCTCCGGTGGTCCCGAGGTGTGAGTTTTGGAGATCTACCTGATCTTTTTGTGGCTCCATAACTATCACCTTTCTTGATGACATTTTGAATAAAAGTCTGTGAACTATTTAATTCTGAGCCTTGTTGACTTTTTTTTGACCAAGGATAAAATGAATTTTTCGTATTTCTTTGTCAGTTAATGAATTTCCACGAGGCCTGATAAAGCAGTGGCATATGTTGCTACGAAAATGAATGGATTACATACTTTAGCCACTTTTAGTTATCTTAATGCAAATTTGGGATATTCCAAACACTTTGCAGGTGTCAAAATCAGAACATTTCTTAGCGAGTTTCTATTTTCTTTACAGTTGAAAATTGATTTTATTTTTTAATTTAAAAACTACTCAAAATGTTTGAGATATTTAAATGGTACATGAATTAATTTCTTTTAAATAGACTAAGAAAAAATTGGAAGTAAACAAATCGTATAACGAAAACTTATTGAAAATACTTGGGTGAGTTTATACTTTCTTTACAGAACGTATAAGAGTGAGACATCTAGCTCTTTATGTCTGCTTTTCTGTCACCCTAGCTGATATACTGAAGCGGTACTAAGAAGTCAATACTAAAACTCAAAGTTTCAATATTAATAAGTAAATAGGCTTTTTTTAATATATCTATTAAAAAGTAACGAAACTAGTCTTGAGAAACCTAATTTTATTTTTACCCGCTTGATAGGTTACTACCAAAGAATATCTTAGGTTTTATCTAACCTTTAAAACGCATATTAAAAATTTAATCTGAAAAGATGATAATAGTTATATACTGCAAATCACTTAAATTTAGTGTTAAGTGAGTATTTATTAACAAGATGTCATACCCTTACACCAAACAAATAAGAATAATTATGTAGATTACTTAGATTTAAGAATATATTATACTTCATAACTAATTCTACATATACTACTTTATAAAACAAAACTTTTGACTTTTCTTTTAAAATAAGTAGGTTTTTAAAATTTAATAGTATCGATAATATATATAAGCATGTCTTTAAAAATATATTTATTAATGAGTTAAACAGGTGTTTATAGATTAATTCTAAATTTACATACTTCATAATTAACTGTAATTTTTTTGATATAAGTATATTTAAATAATGGCTTTTTTTAAAAAAATCTTAAAACATTATATTTTACTTTTTAACAAAAAGTTTAAGTATCTACTTTTTAGAAAATACACTCATAAACAAAAAAAATCGACGCATCTAGAAGGAGTTGTCCGATGGAGACAAAAATTGGTGGAGAGGAAGATTATGTACAGAATAGAAAGTAATTAAAATTTCAGACAAATTGAATGATTGAATACAATAAATAAGCCATACACCTGATTAAACAAAATAATTTATAGACATGAATTGAAATACAACGACGTTTCGCTGTCGAGAGGCAGCCTTATACAATAACTGTAGCAACTGTTGATAGGATTCTTGAGCTCCTAACGCGACTCTATAATGTAAAT
>JAFIDM010009631.1:163886984-163900504 GCA_023159025.1 Thereuonema tuberculata | reverse complement strand
TTTTTATTTTATTTTATTTTTTATTTTTATTTTTTATTTTAAATGTATATATGTATAAAAATATAAAAAACATTAAAAAAAGTAAAAAATATTCTACAAAAGAAATTAAAAAAAGAATTAAAACTTAAAAAACTTAAAGAATATTTACAATAAGAAAGAGCAAATTTCTCAAAATAATGCGCTTTTGTGACTTCCAAATTTATTTTAGTTTCAAAATTTAACACCAGATGCCGCTGACGAAGTGAATGTAATTCGAAGCCGCTACATTCACAGAAACAGTTTTTTGAAATTATATTGGGATTTTATGTTTCAGAAAGCTGTCCGGCTTAGCTATATGTTTAGTAATATAAGTTAATTTTATTCTTATATTCTTTACGCTCTAAATTTCTAAATTGCAAATGATTAATTGAAATCTTTGCATCGCTAAACTCGAAATTATGCATCATTCGAGTTTGGCCATTCGATATATATATATATATATACATACATATACATGTATATTAACTTTTAAATTCATAAAGTAAACACTACTGTTCTAACTGATGTCTAAAAATTTTAACAAGTAACATGCCACTGAAGAGAAACACATAATGATTAGACCTAACAATGAGCCTATATTATGCCTTACATGATTTCGAAACTGCTTTTTGACTACAAACCCCTGTTGTTTTCAGGAAGCAGTCTGGCAATTTTTGTTTCTTTAGTAATGTAAGTAATTATATTCTTGCATTATAATACTTCGATTATTTCAAAACTGCGTAGTAAGTTTAGGAATCTAATGAAATTTAGATTATTTTAGTCGAACAGACATGGGAGGTAATGTTTATGTTACCATTAAGCAAATTTATTTCAATATGAAATAAATTGTAATATATATAGTTATCCGGGAGGAAAGATCATTATTCTGGGAGGTCATAGTATCAGTCATTCTAAGAAAATTATATGAACATGTAAACGGTTTCCGAGATAGAGCTAGCTATTTGAATGTCCAGTGTTTTGAATTTGGCAAACAATATTGTCCTTCTCTCCGGCCGTCATGTGCCAATATCTGAAGCATTTGACTTTGCAAAATGCATTGTTGTTAACGGTGGAATATTTAAAAATTTATTATAAACTGTAATAAAATTGCCACTTGAACAATAAATATTAGAAACAGTATAGCTCTTCCTTACGAATAATTTTACAACTTTGCATTCAACTAATTCTATCTCGGAAACCGTTCGGAATAGGACAGATTACATGTTCATGTAAGGTTCGGGTGAATGAGGCAGTCTCACCATATTACAGTCTTTACTGAAGATAATATACTTTTAAACAAAGGGCCTATATTATAATGCTGGACTTTTCCAAAACTGAACGAAACTTTCTAAAGATCTGAATGCATATGTTTGACATTCGTGATGGTCAATCAAGATCTAGCAGAGACTTATTTAAATGTTTAAATAAGAGATACTGATTTATTAGAACGCAACTTGATCCGCTAATAGTAGCTTTGGAACCTTCTTCAGTTAAATAACTGAAGAATAGTCTGCTTTTTAATTTGTGTTAATAATTAACCAATTGTCAAATAATTTGTTCCGTCACTTTCTCATAATTAAAATTTTCATTAAGTTTAATGACTGTAAAATAAAGAAAAGAAACTAATACTTTGTCAGTCAAAGTAAAAAAAAAACTTTTGTCAAAGCAATGTCTGTTATGTTCCAGTAAGATTGCTTCTAATATAGGAACACGAAAATCAAAACACATGTTAAATTTCTCCTAAAATCTTCATTCCTTTTATGTCTAATTCACAAAATTCAGATTTTTTACAGCCCTGTTATAAGCATCCAGTGTTCGATTCTATAATGGAAAGAATCTCCATGAATTTTTTTTTTTTTTTTGATAGAGCAGGAAAAAAAAATAAGTTCACCATGAAAGAAGGCTAAAAGACAAGTTGAGATGATAGCAGGAAACTAGGTTTTAGCCAAACATCCATGACAACAGAAACCAGGGGGGAAAAAATCAATCTTATCTCAGAAAACTGAGATGATAAAATCTATCCAAAATATAAAAGAAATAATTATATAAGATTCCTTTACTTCGCTGATAAATAACGAATCTTACCATTTTCTTTCCGATATAAGCTTTACAAATTCTTGAACCTAATCTGAACATATATATTTCTCTAAAAAAATTAAAAGTTTTATACTTCTAGAAAATCAATGAAATAATTTATCCATCAAAGTTATTTTTCGTCAACTGAAAAGCATGTTGAAAGAAAATATGGTTAAGAATTCCTCTAAGTGAAGAAGTAATAAGTAACTTTTATTTCTAGAACTTTCCAAATATTGCCCCAGAATACCTGGAAAAAAATAAAAATTAAAAAGAAAGAACAAAAAAAAAACCCCACCTTAGTTTTAAATAGTTTAGAAACTTGTAAAGATATAAAAATGAGAACTTACGAAATGAAAGAAAAAAATTGTGTTATTTTAAAGTTATACAAAAATGTATAAAAATCCAAGCGAGATGAGTAACAAAAAATAATATTTATATATTTACTTTATTTTTCTGCATAAATAAAGTAATTAAACTCGCGTGAAACTTAAAACGTTAAAAAATTTCTTTAGGCAAATAAAAACAATTTTATCCCTTTCTGAAGTCATTAAAAACTATCAGTGGAAATACAAGGGTTTTCATTTCAACTAATTGAAATGGCAGTAGATTGCAAGTGAATTAATCGTTCAGAACAGAAATTTAACTAGCTTACCAATTGATTTTTTTTTTTTTAATATTTTTATTTTAAAAAAAACTTTTTTTGTTTTGTTTTTTTGTTTTTGTTTTTTATTAAATCTTTGGGAGGAGATGAAGTTAAATCAACTGTTAAATATTGTTTATAAAATTTTCTAATAATTCTCTATGAAAAACTTAAGTTACTTCATTGTGATAGAAAAAGTTTCCCATGTGTTAGTTCGCTATTGCGAAATTGAACCACGCGGGTTGGGCGGTGACGGAGGCATCATGCCGTTAGACACGCACGATATACGGTAGCACAGCATTTTGCCAATATCCCGAGCGTATGAAGGCAAGTTGCCGGCAACGTATGAGAGGGAATACTTCACAGAGAGATTGAAGCATTCGAGACTCACTGCCGTGGAAGGAAAACTGAGGACCGTTGTAGAGATGTATTCGTCTCTTACCTGAATTGACGACTCCGATCAGCTGCGAAAATCCACATGACAGCACGAGCCAAACGAGGAGCAGACACACGGGCATTGCGAACGGAGGCATCCACTGCTCAATGTACCATACCCCAACGATGGAAAACTTTTCTATTCCGAATAGTTGAAGGCGCCGTAAGAAAGTCCATGGGAGTAAGTCAGTAACAACATTTACTGCACTCTTTCGCGGCACAGTGAAAAACTCTCAGTCCCGCCGTGAGTTGAGCGAATGCCGGCAGAAAGTGAGAGGAGCCTCGCGGAGAACGCCACAAGCGGGGAATTGGGAAACTGCTTCACGTGAAAGCTCAGTGATGGATACGCGGATGACAACGTCTTCGGGCTGAAAAATAAAACAGATTGGCGTGTCTTTCAGTGCCTCCTTTGCTTGAAATCGAAGAAATAATTTTTTCACAGATGTGTAAGCCAATTCAATTTTGTAGACTCGGAATAAAGTTCCTATATACACTTAATGTTCTTAATAAATAATACAAATAAGTTTGGTATATTACATTATAAACATTATTATTTGCTTATCGATTTTAGGTAATTTATTTCAGAAATTTGCTTGAATAATGAAGAATTTTATTTTTAATAAAATAAAAATGGATTATAATTTAAAATGAAAAAAAAGTTAGTTTGTTTATGTAACTTCTCAAGTTTTGAAGATATTTGAATTTAGTATTTTTTCTCATTATCTGAACAGCTGTTCAAATCAAATGCAAATTCAATATACATTCGCTTCCTCTTTCTTTTTCATCACCAAATTCGTTGACGGTTCACTGATGAAGTTTTGAAGAATAAGTTCGGAAAAAAAAATCAAATTTGATTTCGTTTGGATATCTTCGTAAAATTGATTCATTATTCAGGTAATCAATCGTACTATCTTTTTCTTGATTTAGTATTATTTTAGTTTCCTGGCCTTATTTGGAGAAGAATTATGAAGGAAGGAAATTATTATATCATTTTCATATACTGTATATAAATATTTTTTTTCCACTTTTGTTTTTATCCTTTATCTCTATATCGTAGTCATCCGAACATAGGCTGGACGTATAATGACAACTTCCAAATGGTATTTAAGTCTAGCTGAAAGGCTTTCACAAATAACAGTTAATGTAAATAGGATACATTAAAATTAATATACAACTTATATTAGTTTAACAAACAAGATCAATTAATATAAAGAAATTTACATTTCTAACGAATAATATTTTATAATACAAATGTGTGATTTTTTTTTATCAATGATGATTGATATTTAAGTATTTTTAAAACACTTAAAAAGTGTACAATAATATAATAACAGGATAATGAATTGTGGCAAGCCCGGATCCTCAGTGGTAAAGAGGGTGTCCCAGGAGGACAGGTCAATATTTTGGGAGGTGATAATATCGGCCATTTTAAGCAAAAAATTTCCTATGAACGAGTGTCCTATTCCGAATGGTTTCCGAGATAATTGAAATTTGGCGTTCAATTGTCACTGTTCCTGCTGGACGTTGTTTTCCTTCTCTTCCACCGCACGGCGCTAAGATCTCCAGACCTAACCCCCTGGGACTTCTGTTTATGGGGTTGAATGAAGAGTGAAGTGTACAAATGTAAAGTGA
The DNA here is from genome assembly GCA_023159025.1 of Thereuonema tuberculata. NCBI lineage: Eukaryota > Metazoa > Arthropoda > Chilopoda > Scutigeromorpha > Scutigeridae > Thereuonema > Thereuonema tuberculata. The sequence continues at coordinate 163,895,703 of JAFIDM010009631.1, read as the reverse complement.
ATACACGAGACGAATTGCTAGTTCACGTAATGGATGCTTTTGAGAGTGTAAAGGAACGCCACGATGAACTCAGACAAGCAACTCGTCATGTTGTTCTCACAAGAGTTGAGAAATGTATAACTTGGCCAATAAATATTAGAAACAGTATGTGGTTTCTTTTTTTAAATGTGTTTTCTTTCAACAGCCGGTACGGGAGTGGTTTTCCTTATTACTTTCGCACTATCTGAGTATTTCATCTGGTGAGTGGGTCTGGCTGACGAGTGCACAAGAAGGACGAAACGGCCGTCCCAAACTCTCACCGATGAATGCTCAGATATTTTTCATTTCTGTGTCATTTCTTTATGCTTTTACAGTACGCAATATCTCCGTTATCATTCGTTTTGAAACTGTACATTCGAATAGCTCTATCTCGGAAACCCTTACAAGTAGGATACTCATTAATAGGAACTTTTTTGCTTAAAATGACCGATGCTATAACTTCCCAAAATATTGACCTTTCCTCCTGGGACACCCTGTATGTGTGGACTGGTTGGAGATCGGGAATTTTTCCCAGATAATTTTAATTTTCAGACGCTTCGGAATTCATTCAACTTTCTGTAATTCGGCGATCTGGTTAAGACAGCGCGAACCTTCAGTTTCATCCAATTCGCTTGATCAGCATGGCCTGTTGATAGGAACATTTAACTACTGTTAAAACAGTAAGTTACTGTTAAGATAAAAAATTTCCATGCGTAATTAACTTCTTCAAAGTTCGATTGCTAATAAATGTAAAATATTACGTTTAATTGTGAGATGTTGAAGATCTTTTATTATTATTCGATTACTAATTTCTAATAACAAAATAAGTAAATAATTGAAAATAGAACTTAATTATATAATTTTATTTAGAATATCTCTTTAGAGAATTTCGTCTTATATTTTTCTCCGTCGACACGAGTGGGATGCATCCATTTTGTTAATGTATTAAAGCTTTTCAGTGTGTTATTTAATTTAAAAGAGATAAGTATAAAATCTCTTTATTTTTAAAACCATCGGCTAAAATAATGTAAAAGCAAGAAAATTAGATTAGGTTACTGTTAAAATGAAGAATTTAAAGCTTAAAAGTTAATAAAATGCGCTTAATGCTGACGTAGATATTCAAAGGTTAATTTAACAACCATAGAATCATAAAGCAGTTATGTTTGATATCTAAGGAGAAGTTGGAATTGCAATTTGGACATTGGACATTAAAACAATTGGCTGCAAAGGGAAAGAGAAGAAGGAACACAGTTTGTCTGAGAAGAATAGCTCCTGAAAATACTTGAAACCTGTTTCTTAAGTTGTAGTCTGTTATTTTTGGTTTTGAATTACATCAAAGAACGAAAAAACTTTAAAGGATTACGCTGTCTTGTTAGACGTTCAGAAACAGTGACAGTTATTTGGTTAGATTCTAATGCTTTCCTATGGAAATTTTTCCACAATAATCCACATAGAGAAATTTTAACCTACATATCTGTCGTTCGTAAATAGTCATGCCACGTTTCAAGAAGATTCATTGCCGGGTTCAAAGATTATTACGGGAGGTAACACAAAAACACAAATACATACTCTGATTTTTATGAGTCTCACTGTTTAGAGAAGGTACAGTAAGATGATTTTTTTTAAAAAATAAAACATATACAGACCTATTTACCTTTGATTAAATCTGCGAACATCTGTGTTTATTTTAATTTTTTTTAAGTTTTAAAAAATAATATAAGTCAGAATTCACTTTAGAAGAATAAAAGAACTTTTTATATTTTCAAAAATAGGTCAAACCTCTTGTTTTACATTTTCAAAATATTGCTTAGTACTGTAATGAGATTATTAATTAAAATATTAAGTACATCAAACGGAAGACCGTAATTAGCTACATTTTATAAAATCGTATAGATTTTAACTAAATTGTTTTCAATGATTTTACTTTGTTCCTATTCGTTTTTAACGTATGAAGTAAAAGCTCTGTTTACCATACATTTGGTTTTCTCTTATTCTTTTACTAACTTTTGTTACTTAAAGCTAGTTGTTTATTGAGTTTTTCAGAATGTAAATGTATCTCTTTAATATCAACGAAGTATCAAAAAAGTAAATGCATTGCTTTTTGTCTTGACAAAATCAAGTGCTTTGTGAATTGATTAACATATAAAACAGATTTAGTTTGTACACAGCAGACACGATGGATTCCTAGCCAATTACGACGATTAGCTTCTCCAGTTTCTATTTAATATCTTGCAAAATTCACGGTGTTAGCAACCTTTATTAGCAATAATACGGGATGCAAAATCTCGCAGAATCATGTGTGAAGCGAAATTAAAATAACCGTTGGTATCTTGCAAGCCTGGTGTTATTTTTGACATCACCTAATATACATTTTATCGCAGTTAGGAAAAGTAATTCATTTTCAAAAGACGGGAAATGAATTCCGAAGGTAATCTTAAGACAAAATCATTCTTAGTTAATACTGAGATCTTGAAGTGCGAAATTTTAAGGAGAAATCAATTAATAGAAAAAAAAATACCTATTACTGTATATGAAATTTTCAATTAAATGAGATTGTTCTAGCTTAACAACCACTATCTGTTACGTTGTAATTGAACCATTTTTTTTAAAAAAATAACTGTAAAATAACGTGAACAAAATTACTCGAGATTTAATTCTTCGTACATTCTCCTAGTAAAAAAAACTCAGAAATATACTACCTATCATTTTTCAATTTAAATTTTTCAGTATTATTTATTGATGCCTTAGATTTATATTTATAAGATTCAAAGAAAAAAGTCCGATTATTATTAATTCTTGCTATACAAGTTTAACTATGTGTTTGCTAATCCTCTTCAGTTATAGATTAAAATTTCTAGAAATTACGGAAAATGAGAAATAACAATAATCATTTTAGAAAACAAATTTATTAAATTCATATTACGAAACAGAAAAGCATTATGTTTCATATAATTTTATATTTGAAAATATTATTATATTTTATAAAACTTGAAATTTAAATTGCACTTGTTTTTATTTCACTTCCAATCCTTTTTAGTTAGTTGTTGAATTGCAATTGAAATGAAATGCTGAAATTGCAATTGTACATCTTAAAATTATTGCCAAAATAATTCTTAATTTTGTTAGAATGTAAAGATAGCCGAGAACTTCTAACTTAAGCCTCCAGCTTTAAGCAGAGACATGCTTATATTTCAGAAATATCGTAAATGTAAACCTTCTCCAGCCTCAGTGTTTTCCTGATTACTTCAGTTTCTATCTTTCTTCAACCGTGATTGCATTTATTTGTAAAGTTTCAAAAATCCTGAAGCACAGGAAAGAAGAGTTCTAGCAAAGTTTTTTGGATGGCCACTATTTAAGGAGCATCCACTGAATACTGAAGTACAGTATATCAATTGAATTGCGATATTGTTAGAATATGCATATTGTTAGAATAAAAAAAAAATGACTTAAATGTTTCAAACATACGCCACTTCAGTTTTGCTAATTTTGTATTCCAAGTATAGTTTATACTGCATAAAGAAAACAAAAAAAAAAACATGCCGTTGACAATTATTTTAACCTTCAATTTTAACTTTACATCGAAAACCAATTTCTGTTTCAAATAAGCATAAATTCCCGGACAATAAACATATAATAAAATATGGGACTTGCAAATACTTAATAAGTCACGTGTGTTTCACTTACGGTATAAACTTTAGATGAAACATAATTTTCTCTTGATGTAAGTGCCAATTTAAAAATTTAAACGATCCTTGATAAAAAAAAAGAAGCACACATTTAAAAACTTATACTTTATGTTTGTATATACAATATTTTGAAACCAGTAGACAGGTGCGTAGGCTTCATTTCTTGAACACTAAAATATTTTGAAATTAAATACAATTTCAAATCGTACATACAGGGTGATCTTAATTAAAGTACCTGTCTAGAGCGATGTGTGAATCCACACTAGACTAGCTTTAGGCGAGTGCAGTCCTTGTCCCAAATAAGACTGTTAGCGGTATTCACTACTCCATTGAGGTGAAAATGTGCCTCGTCGCTCCAGAAGATCTGCCATGGCCACAACCCACCGACAACCATTCCAGCAAGGAAGGTTAATGTAAACGTCAGTCAGGGGCGGATTTAAGACTTTGCAAAGTGGGGGGGATGTCACCATTCCGGTGGGTCTGGTGAGTATCGAATACCCCTCAGCACTGAAAATTTAGAAAATTTTAATCTTAAAAGACGTATTTTTAGGCTATGTTTTGATGTAAAAAAATGATCTTTTTTAACTGAAAACCCGATATTAAACGACGGTCTATTTAGGGAGGTACGTAGTCCTATTGGGATGTTTCGCAATTAATAATAATTGTCACATTATTTTTTTAAGGGTTGCAGAAATAAAAAAAAGACAGAAATGACACCGAACACCTTTACATTTGCACTTTACATAACATATTAGTATTATTTCAAAACTCTAGTAGGTATAGGAAAAAAACTAATATTAGAATTGACAATATAGTTTATGTATACTGGTACGCAAAGTAAAAATAGAATAAGCATTATCACTTAATTAAGATTTAAGATATTTGACTTTGGTACTCTGGTAACCAAAGGAACACAATTTTTCTAGAAAACAGTATTTGTATCATTTGAATGTAAAATCGTATCAACACTTAAAAAAAAGGTAAAAAAAGACAACTCAATTGAAATGTCACTGGAACTGTTTACGTAGCCGTTAATATTTGCATCACAAAATCAGATTTTCTTTTTCTATTGTTAACAGCACATCTATCAATCACGTTTCGTGGTTTATAGAAATGTCCTACTGAACATCATCGCAAGTTGTTCGTGTTTTAGGAGGAGAAGATTAAGTATTATTCAGATATACTTAATTAATTTTTTTTTTTAATTATATCTTTGATACCCATTTCAAAAAAGGCTGATCGTGTTTTCATGAATAAAATAGGGCGACAGTTTATAATTGCACTATTATTTTTACTTATCGACCAGGTCAAGATATCTTAATTATCTTAATTATCTTAAATCCGCCAGTGACGTCAGTCGGTTTTCCTGTCGGCGGCAAGCAAATGGTTGTAACTTATCATATACGGTACGGTAACAATGCATCATCTTTCTCAGTACCTTCCAACTGCAATGACATTGCACAGACACTTCTAGAGCCTGCAAAATTATTCATTGACTGTTCAACAATAGTTGTGGTAACATCTTCGATGATTTGTGAAATGTTACGCTTGCACCCTCGACGGGTTGAACTCTTAACGCCCAGTTTTCTCGAATTGAGTGATCATTCTCCTGAGAGCTTGTGGAGTCAAAGATCCTCGACGTAATTGCTTTCGATGGCGGAAGTCCTAAAGTGAAATTGCGGTATTACCGTTATTTTCATAAAACAGCTTCAAAAGCAATGCGCGTTCCTGCAAGGTTATGGGTATCGTTGCTGATATGAATGACATCCAGCAGTTGTGGCTACTTTTACCAACATGTGGCATAGTTTACAAGCGGCATAGTGCTGATTTTTGGTTCTATTTTTTCTTTTTCGGAAATGCTGGCCGCGTGTCCTGAAATATAACCCTACCAAATTTCGTTGCATTTGGACTGCTACACATCGCTCTTAACAGTGTTGAATTGGGGTACTTTAATTACGATCATCCAGTACTGTAAAATTTAATAATTTTCATCATTTATATATAGAAGTCCTTAAAGGTCATGAGCAGTGGACGTGATCTTACTGATTTGGGAAAACGAAGGAATTGGAATGCTAGTCCAGAAAACTTACCACGACTGGAAGGATGCTGAGAGAATAGTAGTGACCGAACTAATAATGGTATTCACTTCATCAGCGCTCATGATTAACAAAGATTGTCCTATCTCCTTTAAGCACATAAATGAAAAGCTGCAGGATTAAGGAATTTAACGGTGGAATCAATATAGTTAAATATAAAGGAGCCTCCTTTTCAAGAGCCTCTAAAATCAAGAGCCACCTAAGAAAGATATTCCTCATTACCACTAACCATCAACGGATTCATCTCAATTTGCTTCTGAGAATACGTCATTGCTCATTGATGATTAAAAAAAAATGAATTTTCAGGTGTATCTCATTTCCAGTTCTGCTATGTAGAAGGTAAATGGAAAAATTAAGGCTAAAACTTTGGAATAAGAATCAACTCGTGGTCACGGAAAAGGCAGGTAGGAAGCATTGTTTGAACATTTTAACATTAAATATGTTTTTAAAAGTTTAAATGTACAATGTTATTTAGCAAATATTCGTTTCCATATTGTTAAGCATCATGTAAGTTTTAAAAATTCCTTTCAACAATCCAACATAGCACAGGAGATAACTTTGTATAGATAATAGTAGGCCAATTAAGAGAGGGAAAACGGATTCACATTGGCTTGCTTTAGCCACATCAAACAGACTCAAGGCCAACGTTCGGCTTTCTATGACCATCAAAAAACCCTATTAGAAAGATAATAACACTAAAAACTTAAATGTGAGGAAGATGTAGAAAGGTGCATTATTCCTTAAATTACTTAATGATAGTAGATGGTCCACTGTAAACTGGTGGATAGCTGACACCAAAAATCTAAGAGAGTGTAGAGAGCATTATTAATTCTTAAATATGATGTTTGAAGGAGATTAGAACATTACTCTTTTACCTTTTTTTTACATCCTAACAGCACAGGGATTTAATGTAAAGTTGCTATCAAAATGGATCAATATACAACGAAATTTAAATGACTGTAGAGAAGCTTTATATTTGAAACTTCATGTAGATCAGCTAATTATATATTGAGTAGTTATACGTAATATTCAATTGGAGTAGAAAAGAAGTAAAATGCTCTTCTGTAAAGTACATGTTTGACTTATAATTTAGATTAAATATATTTTAAAGTCTTCTACAAGACCTTCCATCAGAATAATCACCTTCAATATCTTTAAATAAATTGAACCACCTTCAATATACAGTAAATGAATAACGACAAGTGAATAAATTAAAATAAAATCAATGAAATCTAGTACATCAATAATTAACATCTGGAAGCAGACATGGGGAAGAGCATTTTGTAAATGGGGTTGAAAGAAGTATAACAAGAAAAGAAAAGCAAGAAGAAAGAAAGAACTTGAAGCCTACTTTCCTTAAAAATTTACTGTTTCTTTCTTTTTTTTAATTTTTCAGCGAAAAATCTATTTAAAAAAAATAAAATCAAACAAAACATATCTGCTGTTTACAAACAGTAAACATTTTTTAAGTCTTTTGAATAAATTGATTAAAACTTACTTAAGTTGTCTGAATACAATTAATTTTGTTCACAATAAAGCTCGCTCATTTGAAAAATTTTAACTACACGAATAGTAAGTGGATAAATATCCTTTGTTTAAGACATCTTGAAAATCCACTGTTTCGGTTCTAATGGTTTTCTATAGGAATTTTTGAGATCTCATCATCAAGTTTTGACATGAACTTAGGTAGAAAAAAATTAAAATATGAAAGGTAGATCGCATCTTGTCCTCAAATGTGCAAGCCAAGTATTAGGAAGATTCACCCATTTATAAATAATGAAAATAATGAATAAATGCCAAACTACTTGAGAGAAATAGTTAAATGGTTTAAACCAATTATATAAAGAAATACGTTTAATAGAAGTATTCAAAAAAATATACATATCATTCATGAATACGGTGTGTAGTAGTATCAAATTAAAAAAGGGGACCAAACAGACTTTTTCACATGCACTTGTTCCGAGGTATCTTATACAAATCTCTTCTTCAGACTACAAGTAAGAAAAAATACAAATTAGGCTTTTCTGGATTACAAACATTCTTAATATTATTACAATATCTAAGTATCAAAGTATTAATGTAAGCCAATTTATTGGATTGGCTGTGTTTGGTCCCGTTTTTTAATTTTAAAATATACATGTACTGAGTTGAACTGAAAATTCATTCGGATGTTTTCTCATTCGTACAATCGTATCATGGAATCCATTGTGTACATATAGAGGGTGTTCATATTATCTGAAGACATTGAAATATCCCGAAAACTACAAATCGGATCAGAAAACTTTATAATTAAAATTTGTTCGTCTTGGAGGGGGACATCCAATGATATCAAACTCGACCCCCACCCCCCACCCCCTATGAGGTGAGGGATTGGGAAGAAAAACGTAAATAGGAACCCCCATTTTTTTATTGCAAATTCGGATTCTCCAGAAAATTTCACATTGATTTGATGTACTGTACGTAGGGGTTGCTCGCCGATGGCGCTGTAATCGACAAAAATCAAAATGGGCAAAACATCGCTGAAAATTGGGAATAACTCAAGAAATAAAAAATCATATGAAATCAGAGAGATAAAAATGTAGACGTATGTGATATTTATCAAAATGCTATCCAATGACACGTGAAGTAACCCCCCACCCCCACGCTGCATTGGATAGCATTTTGATAAATATCACATACGTCTACATTTTTATTTCTATGATGTCATATGACTTTTTATTTCTTGAGATATCCCTAATTTTCAAAGATGTTTTACCCATTTTGATTTTTGTCGATTACAGCGCCATCTGCGAGCAACCCCGACGTACAGTACATCAAATCAATGTGAAATTTTCTGGAGAATCCGAATTTGCAATAAAAAAATGGGGGTTCCTATTTATGTTTTTCTTCCTAACCCCTCACCTCATAGGGGTTGGGGGG
>JAFIDM010009631.1:163876112-163886584 GCA_023159025.1 Thereuonema tuberculata | reverse complement strand
GAAATGGCAATCATTATCTTTAATTCCAATTTTTTAAACTTATTCAGAATAATAAAAATAATTAATCATATTTCTGTTATAAAAATTCAGAACTGGGGTAATAAATTTAGTCACTTTGAAATTACATTGCCTTCCTCATTGCCTGCAATTAATGAAAATAACAAATTCACATAGAAAGATCACTGTTAACCATTTCTAAGAAATTAACTCCTTTCTTTTTTTTACAAAAAATAGAAACAAAACCTTTTTTGAAAATATACCACTTTGCTACTAAAATAATTGCTAAATTCTGTATTGTGGGATTTTTTTTGGTTAGTATTAATAGAATAATATAAGATTTATTTTTTAAATTTTAGTTAAAGATTGATTGATCTAATCTTTAATTAAAAAAGTCTGATTTAAAAAAAATGATCTAAAGAATAATGGTGTGAGAGTAAATAATAAATTAAGAATAACCATAGAATCAGTAATTGTTAAATCAATTAATTTAGAAATTTAATATCTACATTATCTTCAGCATAGATATACAAATCTTAAGTGATAAAATTATTTGGCTTATGTGTTGGTAGTAACAAATATAAAATAAAAGTACTTTATTAATGTTTTTAGTCTGAAAACACAAACATGCATTCCGATAAGAATTTCCCAATTTTTATGGAAATGCTGCCAATATCACCGCAGTTTTTTTTTTCTTTAGAGAATTCTTGAAATAGACACTTTTTAATTTCAATTGTGCTAAGACATACTGTATGAGCAACAATTATGGAGTATCATAAATAAATAGAGGAAAATGAACTTCAACCACGATAATTTTTCAAAGCAGTCCCTAAAATTTGCATTGCATCATAGGAAACGCCTGCAGTCCAGTGATTTTCCAGTGGTCGCTTGAATCGAAAATACTGAAAACTAATGCAATAAAGAATGATGAAAATAAATCCAGTCTGTAAGAAAATATATCCCGTGTGTAATCAATGTATCTCATATTTCGAGGTCTGGTTTATTATTTCTCAGGCTGAATAGGTGATTGTCATCATTGATTTTCGTTGGTGACTTTGATGTTGTTACTTTTTTGTTGCTGCAATCGCAGTTCTTTGATCAGATGTAGTCACTTTCTTTCCCTATGGTTCATCCAACAGTTTCATGTAATTGTTATTTGAGACAAACTAATAAAGAATTTCATTATGGTCTATATATAAAATCAACTTGTCTTAAATTGTAATTACAATATAATTTTAAGTAATTTGCATTTTTGTTTCAGTAATGAAACATATTAACTGTATTCAATAGTGAAAATCAGTTTGCCAACTTCAAGATAGTTTGAGAACACTGGGAATGTTAGATTTCCACTACAGATTTTGTTATCTGTTCACAACTGATTTTTGTTGGAGCAAACTACTTTGTAAGTTTTCTACTTTTAAATTTCAAAAGAAAAACTGAAACATGTTATATTCTTCGTAATTTCATCTACTTTAAATTATTTAAAATGCAAAGATATATTTTCAATAGGTTTACATATACCGGTATATATATATATATATAGGCCTATATATGTATATGTATAAAGTCATTCCTTTTCCCTTTTTTATCAACAGCGAATACACTTTCACTAGTCGTGTTTCAATATTTTTTTTTTCACTGAATTGTTATAGTTATATATTAATTAAGGGGCTTTATGCCCCGACTGCTTTTAGGGGTGCAAATGTTTCTCCCGAAAATTAAAATTTCAAGTCTTATACGATCGGGATAGTTAAACTTAAATTATATCTGCAAAGTCTTTATTAGAAATAATGAAAACTCCAAATAGTTTTGTAACCCATTAGAATTTCATAACTGCCACTTTCGATCAAAGAAGAAATTGATAACTGACTATGACGATAATTTCAAAAAGAACTTATCAGAGGATTTTAAGCCTCACCGTGTGGACCTAAAATATAAACAAACTCACACTGGATGCATCTATTCAAGCTGCAAAAGTGCACTTGAAATTTGAGGCATTCATAGATGGGAATTTGAATGCCAACATTTAGCTGAATATGGTGCAAGAGACCACTTTGCCTGCTTTGTTAAATGAAGAAATGGAGTTTTCAAACTTTTTCCAATAAAATGGTGAACCACTCCAGTACAGTGTGGCTGTCTTTACCTATCTGAACTACAACACCAAGTATGCCAGCATGGACCACTTTAGTGGCAAGCCTTGTCTTCAGATTTAACCTAGAGATATTTAAACAGCAGGATCTACGCAATTAAAATCCAGAATGGACTATTTGAAAGATCACAACATAGATGCTTTTGATGTGTTCAAGTTGAATATTGCTGACTTGTTGAAAATTGACGTAGTATTCAGAACATCTCTGAAGTATCTTATTGTGTTTATTGCTATATTTAACATACAGTAACTTCAAAACAAATAAAAAAAAATACACATCAGATTTCAGCTTTACAAATCTACAAGTTATAATTTTTAAGTTCCTCAGGATGGTGGCTTTTAAGATAATAGAGGATACTGTGCATAGGCCTACGTCACAGATATAGCCATTGGTCGAATACATCTATTGGTAATGATCAAATTGATCCAATATTGAAGATATTACAAATATTTTAGTGATTCCTGACTACACCTGTCCTTCCAATTAATGAGGATTGAATTGCATGTATGATATATGTGACAAACAGTATTTGTCAGATTTAGAATATAAGATGATAAAGAGAAAAAAAAATTGTTTATTGTTTCTTTTATCTTATAGTCAGTTGCTCTTGTCACAGTTACAAGACAGTGAATATTGCATTATTTCTCTGTGAGTAATTAAGGATTTCAAAAATTACGAACAATAAAAAATGTTTATTATGGATAGACATTCTGCTCAGTTGTATTAATAAACGAAATTTAATATTGAATTATTAACTAATATTAATTTAATATCTACGATGAATCGAATGACAGTACTAATGATAATAAGTTACTATCTTGGTTCTGAAGGAGGAGTGGAACATGATACTGTATAGATCCTTGTTTGAGGGATTTTCCCACTCCTGGGTGAGATTTGTTCGATATTTCGGTCCGGTGCCTCAGGCCTTCTTCAGGAGATGTATATTAATTACATTAAGGTTGGCGCAAATCTAACAACATCGGCAAGAAGATACACTCACCTGAGAAACTAACTACGGAAGTTATCGAGCAAATGTCATCGCGGAGTGGGAAATCCCTCAAACAATAATCTAAGCAGTAATTTACTATCATAATAAATATGTATATGGGGAGAACAAGTGGGCCCTGGCTTTCAGATACCCCAAAGTATATAGAATAGATTTTACTTTATTTCGTGTTTTGGGGTTGGATGGCCAGTTGAAACGTTGTTGCTCCCCTTTCGCCGCATTTCCTAAAATTTTAAAAAAGATGACGTCTTTTTTTTTTAATTGTTGTTAAGATCCTCACAAATAAAACGCCCTAATTACGTTCTTCATTGAAGTCATAACGTATCTGAAGAGATAAGTTTTTGGAATGCAATACTTGATTTCTAGGTCATCGGCTTTGTTTCATTGAGATTGATGCTGTTGTCAGGTGTGGGAAGCATCTATCGGATTCTGGATTGAGCAAATTTGAGCAGAAGAAGTATCAAGAATGCATGCTACTGAACCGATTGAAAGTTGCGTTGCAAATTAGGTTAAGCAACTAGTCGTTTAATGGTGAGTGATTTGATGGAATGATTGCATTCAATTAGAACACAATGGCATTTAAGCAGTCAGTCTTATGGTGGTTATTCGTTTCAGAACCGGCATCTGATCTATCGTCTTAATTGGTGACTTCTTGTCGATATTGCTCTGATAGCAAATCCCCTCAGCGGATAGTGACGGCAGACATGAAGCTCTTGCTTAGTAAGCAACTCATACAAAAACAAAAAATGATCATGAAATAGTAACGACAGATAACGAACAGCTAAGAAGTTTGGCTTTCAGAAAAAATAGCATTGGTAGAAAACAGGAATTTATACCAAAATGACTGAATAGAACAAGAACGAATGACAACTTAGCTATTAAGTCGCTGCTCCTTTAGGCTACTCTTGTGTTGGGGGGGGGGGGACATCATCTGATGAATAATATCACTTCGAATGTCCGGTGGCTGCATCAGAGAACGATGGCGGGGTTTGTCCGCTGGGCGTTTGTTTGAAGTCAGCAGCAATTTGAGTTCTCCCAGTTTAGAGTCTCGGTATTGTGAAGGACCAACAGGCAATTTTAACAGCGAGAACCAACGCATCCGAATTGACTGTCATTTTCCAACATTCCAAAGCAACGCAGCTTCAATTGTTGAGACGCTGTATCAACAGGCCAATCCATCCGCTCGGAGCGAACAGAAAACCGACTAAGCGCTATGATACAACTTAGATGAGTGTTGATGGCACTGCAAAATAACGAAAACATCAAGAGTAAGCAAATTATATAACAATGCTTAAAAATATTTTTATTTGAAAGACTATTTACAGGAACGTTGATTGATTGATAATACACTGCTTCAAAACTATTGAATAGTCTGGTTAATTGAAAATAAATTGAAATATTAAATTAAAGGGAATTTAATAGGATTAAAATACGCATTGAAATGAATTATAAATAAATTTGCTATAATTAACAATTAATGGCTAAAATTGGAATTTACAAAATTACCAGAAACTTTTCCAATGTTTTCGTTTACTTCACTATATTCCTTTAAATTTAAAAAAAAAAATATAAAACAAATTCTAATGCAATAGTCGTTAATATGAAATCTGAAATAGGATAGTGAAGTTTTTTACTAAGCATTCCGTCATTTAATTCTTTCCAAATTAATCTTCGTCGTTAGTGATGATTCTACCTAACAATTACATTTTCTTTTCTTCAGTACATTGATTACAATATTGTAATGTTGTAGAAACAGTAGAAGTCTATCATTCCAAGTTTCAATTAGTATTTCCATTTATAAAATATTTTATTTTTATTCCAGTTTAAGGAAAATAAGAGCTTTAGAAGTGTTTGTGCAGGATATTAAAAAAAATCCATTTGAAAAATTCAGTGTCTGATGGGAATTGAACATTTTAATTATTAAGCCTTTTTTTAGCTAAATATATCATGAATATTTTGAGTTGGAATTTATATATGAGGTTTTATATTTGTTATTTTCAAATGTGCAAACTGTTTATAACATTGAGGATGTTCTGTAGTTTTTCTAGGTCGTGCATTATAGTGATAATATAGGAAAAAAATAACAACTAAGAAAGATTTTCATACAAAGTAATACATAATTTTGAATGTACAAGTAATTTCACATTTATAGGAAATTTCTTTTAAATAAGCAAATAAATAGTTATATGTGTTAATATAATTTGTCAAAGTAATGTTGATAACAGACTAAATGTATTCTGTAATATTTGTTAATTAAAATATGTCATAGAATTGAAATAATGAGATTGAGAGCTTTTTAAAGGATTACTTTGAAAGATGAGCCTCCAGCTGTGATTTGATCTTTGAAATTAGTGTGTTACGAAGAATTCAATATCTGTAAAATAAAAGTAGCTTGTTATAAATTGAGTGGGCGATTATTCCTGGAGCTGAAATAGTTAGGAATGAGCTTACATGGGAACAATGAAATTGATTTATACCTCCAAGAAGTAACACCGAAAAATCAACTGTGAAATTAATAAATAATATACAGCTTTGCGCTTGACTTTAAAATAAATAAAATGAGTGTGTGCTTTAAAAGAATAAAAAAGAATAGACATTTATTAATAAATATATAGTAAAAAGTAATGCTTCTTTTCTTTATGATTGAAAATGCAAGAAAGAGCACATACAGTATTAATATTGAAAAAGACAGACTCTTCTATTTTTAAGAATTGAAAAAATCTGCGAAAATCTATTACTATCATTGTCCATGTTGAGGGGAGTACTCTAATTGATCACTTTCAACATCTAGAGTACTGAAGAGAGATACGTATGTTCGCGAAGCTACGCAGAAATACGTCCAAATTAAAGAGGAGACGTTTAGACCTCTCTATAGGAAAAACTACTGGGCGAATCACAACCAAATTTCGACACATACTGTTCTGAGTATACGGTTTCGATTTCTGAAGGAAAAAAATAGTTCAAATTCCGGCCGCTAAGGTGAATTGTGGCGCTGCTGTTCTCATAATTTCCATATTACACGTAATCGAACAACCTCACCTATAAAAGGAGTCATGAAGCATTTTTCACAAATCCACGACTAGCGCAGAATCATAAAGCTTAACTTACCGGATCGCGCGTTACTTGTTACACTCTTCTATCAAGGAAACAGCAATGCTTCTGTTGCACTTAAGGCATTTCGGCAGTTCAAAAGTTAACGTAGAGGTCCACTGACGATTATTAATCGTCGAAAAAGGATTTTTCGTTTTGAAGAGACAGGAACTTTTGCTGTTGAACCCAGACGAGGTCGCAAGTCAAGTGGACTGCAGAGGACAGACGAAGTTGCAACAGCAGTAATGGAGCAAATACCCATGGTAGCAGTAGTGCACGTGCAATATCAAGGGCATTGGACATGCCGCATACGACATTCGAGAGTTCTGCGAAATGTCTTCAGGCTTTTATCCCTACAAAATATCCCAGTCAACAATTGGTTTCTGGTAGTTTTGATATGCGGAAAGCATTTGCCTTGATGTTGGATGATGGTGGATGATGGCAATGGCGAATACTGTGGAGTGTCGAGGCTCATTTCCATTTGAAGGGAGCTATAAACACTCATAACTGCCGTATTTGGTCTGACAGTTATCCACACGTTCATCATCAAATTCCATTGCATTCACTAAAGATAACGGTTTGATGTGGCTTCACGGCATCTTTCATCATTGGTCCTTACTTCTTTGAAGAAAACACAGCGTCGGGGCCAGTGGCATGTTCTGTCAATGGCTTCAAATATGCCGAAATGCTCCGGAACTTAGTAATTCCATCACTTCAACAGAGGAATTGTGCTACTTGCACAATCTTCATGCAAAGTGGTGCATCCTCCTCACATAACTTTACGTGTGAAAGTCTTACTGCGGCGAACATTTTCGGACGACAGAGTAATTAGCAGATCATTTCTCACGGCATGGCCGTCCCGATCACCAGATCTGAACCCTGTGATTTTTGTCTGTGGAGCTACTTAAAGTTGATCAAGGCAATATTCCGAACTTAGCTGTGTAGAGCAAGGCAATAGAGGGCTGTGGAGCGGTATCTCTGATGATAGTGTGATTCCACATCTGATTGCAGTAAAGGTATTGAACGTTAACTTTTTTTCCCGATATTTGTTAGATAGTTAGGCAATATGAAAATTACGGGGACAGTAGCACCACAATTCACCCTTAGCGGCCGAAATCTGAACCAGAAAATCTTCAGAAAATCGAAATCGCATATTCAGGACAGTATTTGTACGAAATTTGATTGCGATTCTCCCAGTTGTTTTCCTATAGAGAGGTCTAAACACATCCTCTTTAATTTGGATTACCCGGTAGTTCAATTTGACGAGAATAAAATCAGTTACTGCGAATTTTAACATGTGTCAAAAAACATTAAAAAGTCTGAGAATCTACACAAATTTTCTAAAATAAAAATAAAAAACAAAGTTTAAAAAGACAAGTAACACGTTTCGTACCATTATGAATCCGATGATGGATCCGTAACGGGCCCGAAACTTGTTACATGTCTTTTTAAACTTTCTTTTTTACTTTTATTTTAGTCAATTTGTGTGTATTCTCAGACTTTTTTAAAATCAGTTACTATTCCACATGAAACTACATATGAAATCTGCAAACATAATACTAATACTTCTCATTAATTCTTCTTATTCTCTTTTCTTAACATTGCAGTATAGTTAGGAAAGTATTGCCCCAAGTTTAAATAATTCATTCTGACTGGCAACTATCTACGTTTCACTCCTGCCTCATGAATAGATGCCAGGCGAAACGATTGAACTTCTAAGATTTCTGCATTGCAATGATTGACTAAAAACGCCCAAAATATCATAAAATCCAGCCATAAAGTTCAGCCACATGTTCGATGATTGTCAATTATCCAGAATCAGAATTAAGAATGAAAATTACTTCATAGTAAAATAATGTATTATAGAATTTGGCATCGCATTATTAGTTATTCAATTCCAGACAGTTGGGCATAGAAAATTATGAATAAATACACAAAATACAGTAAAACAATGTTACCTGCGGAGTTTTGTAATATCAAGCAATGACTTGAATTCTGAAAAGCATTTACATTTAAAATGTTTGCTACATTAGCTTCAATTTACTTTTCGATTTAAGTTATCATAATTTTCTTTCAATTCCAACAACAGTTTTTTCTAGTAATGGGTGTCTGTATCGTTATTTTGTAAAATAGGTGAAAAATTTCCTCGATGCTATAATGTCTTGTAGATAATTATACATAAATGTTATTGACTATTGATTTTTAGTAGAAATAGGGCTTACAAGTATCCAAAACCAGAATTACATGAGCTCACTAAGTAACATAATGTAGAAAAGCCGAAGGCTCACTTCAAAGTTTAATTTATCATTATTTTTAGAAAGAAAATTTGGGATGCTACAATGAAGATTTTCTAAAATTGGCACTATCCGATTCCTATCTTATTAATTAACTAACTATATTTTGTTAGTTTTTAGAGTTAAAGTGTCCCGGTACAGACCTATAGATTGTTGAGATCGCGGAAGATAAAGCTCCCGCCGTTACGTGATTAACGGGACTAAGTTGAGGTCGGGTGATCAGCGCCTTTACCCACGGGAAAAAAAAAAAACCCGGTGCCCATTAAATAGAGGGCCAGGGTAGACCCCGGAACTCGTTTGGAGGAGAATGGAGCGTGGAAAAAATCCCAACCTTCCGCCGTGAACACGGACCGAACCCGCCACCTCCGCACCTTTCTTAGTCGGCTAGCAGACCCACTTTTTTACTTCTTATTTTTGTTCATTATTACCTTAAATTAAGTTATTTTTAATTCCATATTCAAAATATGACTTTGTTAAACAATGTTGTATTTAAATTAAGAAAAATTTCAACTCCGGAATGAAAAAAAGTGCGGCGCTTCTTATCTCAAGATTGTCTTTTTCTTTCTTTTGACAATTACGTTAAGGCTATTCACAGCTGCACCTCTTCTGCTGTTAGATCTCCTCCAGCCGTTCTGCATCAACTTATGGATTGAAAGGTTGCAGTTCGGTGGGGCTCAGGATGCCCACGTTCTCCAGTTCTCACAAATAAATTGAAATACTCGAGGCGTGGCTTCCAATTCGCAGCAATTTTACTTGAGAGTCGATTGAGCGCAAATAACACTACACGGAAGAAGGCGACTGAGAAAGTAAGCGTGGGAGTTGAGCCAATGAGAAATGAGTCTTGTGCTTGTATCGAGGGAGAGACCACAGGGGCCTGAAGATGTACATCACGGAAATTGCACCAAACCACTTTCTATCTTGTCCCCCTGTAGATTCTGAGGCCGGCTCCGTCCACTTAATATGTCGCCCGAGCAATTTGGAGAAACAGAGCGAATATGGCCCACTTAAAGCCGGTCAACAACGGCATTCCAGAATTCATCACCGTCTCGTACAGCTTGTCGCTGGTTGGCAATTTTACACAGATCTTATTGTGATCATTAATTCTGTGTTAGTATTTACTCTGACGTATATTTTATGAGTAATAAAGCTTCATCTAATTCAATTAAGTTTACTTAATTGCTTTGCTTAATTTATAGAATCGTGTTTTATTAATTGATAGGAAATTTATGAATTTCTCTACATAATTAATAAAATTCTTTAAACATAATTAATTTTCACGATACAAGAAGGCTTAGGATATACGGAATGTATATGTAATTTCTTTAGTTATTTATTTCAAATTGTGTGAGCATTGTATTTTCATTTGTTCATTATTTTAGATAGAGATGAGTTATTGATTGAGAATGGGTTTTCTGTTATCTATAAAAAATGCTGAATTAAAAAAAAAAGTTAAGTTATTGGTTCATAAATTAATAGGAAACAATAAAATTAAGTTTACAATAAAATATGTAGTAACAATAATACAAGCCAGTGTGTGAAGTAATTGAAAAATCCATCAAAATTATAACGAGATGCAATAGGCAGTAGATAGAAATAAAATGAGGCTTGCAATGGTGATGTAAAAAAAACGTCACTTATCTACTATTAAAGAAAGTAATATATATTTCTTTCTATTAATCAGATTTCTAAGACAGTATTAATAAGTTGCATGAAGACAATGTATCATATAATATGGTTTTTGGATCCTAAAATTACCGAATTCAAAATGGGTCAAAGTTTCACTCTCCTAGATTAAATAGTTAATTGACTTAGAATAATTGTCTTGTTGGAACTGCAACGAATGTTCGATAATGCTTAGCTCTTACATATATATGTCCAAATCATTCGGTCATAGTTTTTGTCATTGTTTTGATCAATGACATCATCATTGAAGCT
>JAFIDM010009631.1:163785085-163865464 GCA_023159025.1 Thereuonema tuberculata | reverse complement strand
TTATTATTATTATTATTATTATTATTATTATTATTATTATTATTATTGATATTTACGTTTGATATAGTATAGTTATTTGCAAGTGAATTTTCATGGAATTGTTTCTGTTATTACGATAACTTAAAAACTATACATCCCACAATGCCGAAATGTTAGATAATAGATGTTCCAAGAAAGATTCCAATTAATCTCTATATACACTGTCCGGCCACTTTATTAGGTACATCTATCTAGTAGTGTGCTGGGCCTCCTTTAGTCCTCAAAACAGCCTAAATTCGTCGAGGCATGGATTCCACAAGATGCTGAAAACGTTGTTGAGGTATTGTGTACCAAGCAGACATGAATGTGTCATGCAGTTCCTGAAGATTTGATGGAGGTGTAGGCCTGGAGCGAACAGCCCATTCTAGCTCATCCCACAAATTTTCAGTTGGGCTGAGATCCTGGGACTGAGCGGGCCACTGCAGCAAGGAAAAGTCATCGTCATGTTTTTCAAACCATCCCATAGTGATGCGGGCTTTGTGCACCGGCTCATTATCCTGCTGGAAGTAGCCCTCTGCACGAGGATAAACAGTTACATGTACGGTTGCACTTGGTCAGCTACGATGTTTAGTTATGCTCTAGCATCCTGTCGTGCCTCCAGAGGTATCAATTGGTCCACACAATGACACTGCCCCCACTGCCCGTACCATTTGTGCGCACAGCAGGGATGTACCTAATAAAATGGCCGGTCAGTGTATATATAAATGCGAAAGCCCTCACTGACTCATATCTAATTCTCCTACTTCCCATGTAGTGAGGAACCTGAAATTTGGCAGAAAGCTTACTTGTTATCGTTAGGAGTGCATTTTTGAATAAATTCATGCATTTATGGATGGATCTATTCTTGGGTCATTAACCCTATCAAATAAAAAAAAAAAAAAAAAAAAAAACTATCACTGACTAAAGCTGGATTGATACAATCACTTGTACTGTATTTCTTATAAAGTTTAAGAGCGATCTTTATGGTATTACTTTGAACTTTGAAGTATATTTCCATGGTGGGAGGAATCTCTTTCAAGTAGTTGAATCCAAAAAAAAATTCAACCACTTCACTGGAATTTCAAGATTTGCTAATGAAGCAGAAACAGAGATGAAAACATTGGATTGAAAAAGAAAGAAAGAGAGAAAGATTATACATAATAGCAAAATTTTACGTGAGTGATACATATGAACAAGAAAAATAAGCATAAAAAATGCACACATTTCAGTGAATCTTTAAATGGATCTGTTTTTATGCTTACTTTTCTTGTTAGAGAAAGATTATATTTAAATAAAAGAAGTTTAACGTGCCGGAATAATTCAAAATTAGATATCAATCCACGGCACAAAGCAAATTGTAATTATTCTTCAACAATAATACACCAAAAAATGACTGCAAATCGATTTTATAGGCCTATTAAAAATTAAAATTTTAGTATTTTTTTAAGTAACTAAAAACCTCCTGGAAAGATTATTAATAAATATTTTAACTACTTTTTTACGTATAACATTATAAATATTAAATAAAATATATAAATATAATATAAGCCCATGAATCATTGAAGATGAGAACCTGAAAAGGCAATTTAGCCTTTCCTTCAAGCTCATCAGCCAGGCTCACCCACCCCATTGAATCAGGACTTGACGAGAACAAATGCACCTTTACAGATGAATTAACATACCTCCTATCATTTTCTTTTAAAATAGAATATCAAAAGGCAATCAATTCTAAACGGGTTCGTTTGAATGTCGCGCAATCATAATAATGCAAGGCTGCAATATTTTTATTAATTTTAATAACAAAATAAAATCATTGATTAAAATTTTAATGCATTTCTGTCTTCATCCTAAAGTTCTTGCGCATAAATATATAATTAATGCGTATTCGTGTATTACTGAGGGGAATTTATTTAAATCAGTAGAATTTTACAATAAACTTTCATTTTATTACTGCTTTCATTTTTAAACTTTCAGGTATTTTTAAACTAGAATTATCAGGTAATTCGTGAGATAATCGTGTTCCGCTCATGCAAAGAATCTCCTTAAGACCACTCGATTTAAAACTGCGGTGCCCTTTGTCGCCTTCTCCCCACCCCTCTCACTTGAAATCTTCCGCAGGTGCTAATAAAACACGAGATCATTAGAAATCAATGTTATATTCTAAAGTAAAGATAATTATATTCTAAATTTTCACTGGAAACAATATTCAACATATTAATTACCAGTATCGTAAATTGTGGTGATTTATCTGGCCACTGGTTTGTAGAAATGAAGTAGATTAGACTGAAGTTGGATCTAACTAGGTTCTCTGTGTTCTGTAGTCTCCTGTTTCTTCTGGGAGAGCAAGGGCTTTTATAGACTATTTACAATGATCGGTAATTGACTGAGGGCTTTAACAGTTCATTGGGTGATTTAAAATAACACGTGATTAATAACTGAAATTAACTGAAGATTTTAAATTATAGGGAATTATGGGAACCCTCAGCCGTTGAAATTCAAAAGTAAACAAACAAGAAGATCGTTAACGGTTATAATTTGAAATTTACAACTGATTAGATTCTAATTGATTGGAACAGTAAAATACATATAAAAGTAAATAAGATAAAATAGAATAAGCTAAATAATTATAAACATGGTTATAAAACTCATCACAATATTTATCACCGTAAACATCGCCTCATAGAATTATCAGGTAACTAGTGAGTTAATCGTGATCCTCAACTGAAACAATGTCCTTAAACCATTGGATTTAAAACTGTGTTACCGCATCTATTGGCAACTTTGGGAATTTTTTCATTTTGGGCAGTTTTGGGATTTTTCATTCATCCCAAGGGAACTACTTGATGGACTGGGATGAAAAGTGGCCTACATCATTCTCCGTGTCATAGACTACCTGCATGCAAAATTTCGTTCTGATCGGTAGCGCCGTTGAGGCGTAATTGAACGACATACAAACTTACAGATTTTCACTTTTGCACATTAGTTAGGATTCTTTCAGATCCTACCTTAAACAATAAATAATTTTAGTTAGGTTCGCATTAATATCATTTTCATATTTTCATTTAGCTATACTTTTAAATAAGGCAAGTAGGACGTCTAATTTCGAGTCAAAATAAATTAATTTTAGCTTTTTCGTTTCAATTTAGTATTACAGTAAAACCTCGTTAAGTCGTCACTCAAGGGACTAAACATTTTTGACGACTTAAGCGGAGTGGAATTTTTGAACAGAAAAAAAAACAAAAAAACAAAACAAAACAATGAAATACAGTATTTTCATGAATTGCTGTAGGATTCGGTGAGACAAACAAGATTTTCAGAAATCAGTACATGCAAATGAATGAGTGGACAATAATAAAAAAAAAAAAACACTTTTTATAGTTATCACATTTTAATTGTATTAAAAGAAAGGCAATGTCTATCTTTGAAACGTTCCAGCCAACCATTGCTGCCGCCGAAATCTTCAATGTTTCACTCCTTAGCAATTTCCATGGCTTTTTCTTTGAGAATCACAGCAGAAATCGGCACATTTTGCGATCTGGCATGTTTTAGCTATCGAACTAAAACATCCTCGATCTCGGAATATGGTGTTCTATGGCAAAAGCTGTATTCGAAACATTTGATTTTTCAAAAAGTGCAATTGAGTCTTTTTTTTCTTTAAAAGATAACAAGCTAAGTTTTCGTTTCCCTAGCATGTTAAAAACGTAATCCAACCAAGAAACTGCAAGAGAAAAATAGCCCTTATAGCGGGGTTTACTCGCTATGAAATGAAGTCCCACTCAGGAGCGGTCAAGAAAAACGTCTACAACTCGACAGAGTTGCAGCGAGAAGTGTGTTTTGAATGATTAGCAGCGAGATTCCAAGAACCTAAATCCTCTGAAGGGGTAGGAAAGGAATGAAGTAACACGCGTGGTCGAAAATTCCCCGTAAAGGCTTGGCTTTCTTAAAGTGAAGGGGCGGGGCTGAAAAGACAATACGATGGCATGCAAAATGGAGAAGAAAGATGCTTTTGGCCATTTTTGAGGTGACGAGTTATCCGGCGTAGAATTAAATTTGGTGACGGGTAAAGGAGGGTTATTTTACATTATTGTGTATGAGACCTTGTCGGGACAAAAGAAAAACGACGACTTAAACGGAGTGACGACTTATCCGGGTGACGACTTAACGAGGTTTTACTGTATTATTAAAACATCCAAAATGTTGTAATATGTAATAACATATAAATCCGGATTAATAAACAAATTGACTATAAGCACTCCATGTCGACTCTATCTGAAAATATCTTTTCTTGAGATATAAGATCATGAAAAATCTAATTTAGAAGAATTGAAATTAATAAGAAAAGACTGTAGTTTGCTTGTTTTCAGATCTTAATATCTACTTTCTTTGCTTTTCCCAATGCTATTATGAAAAACAATTTGTCACTTTCATAAAAGAGGGTTTATTTTTCCTTAACGTAACTTTTTCTTCCAAACAATAATGTTACTATATCAAGATTTTTTTTTTATTGTCAAACCAATATTCTGAAGTAATATCCTCTTCCACCATATATTCTTAAATAGTGGTAACTAACTTGCTACACAACTGGAATGAAGCTTGTGTTTATGTATGGAGAGATCCATCGATCTGTTGCTCCAGGAAGGCCACCATTTACACACAGAACTATGGGTTGAATAATTATTCGGTTCAGACAAACAGGAAGCGTCTTTGGTCTTCCGCATAACAGACAGACCAAAGATCAAGTGATGAAACAATAGCAGCAGCAGTATTGGATTACCCTAAAAATGCACAATACTAAAAAGCTTTTCCAGAAGACAACATCCGCGAACTGTGGAAAACGATTATTTTCATTCGCACAATATGCTATTTTTTCAAACTTTCTATAGTGATATTGAAGACCATTTTATCTTCTAATCTTCTTTGCAAAAGTAGGCAATGATTTTTTTTCTTGTGTTTTCTTTTAAATATAGATTCATCCTAAATTTGGTACGCCTTATGATTTTTATCATTATATTTAAAATTGATTTAGAATAGAATATGGCTTTAGAGTCTTGGTCTGAATATGTTCTGCCTGAAATTGGCTGAAATTTTATTGAAAAGAGGCATAATTACGATAAGAACAATCCATTTTGCACCAGCAGTTGCATTTGCTATACAATTTACAAAAAATAAGTATCTCAATTGAACAAATTTTGGATATTAAAACCCCAAAATAGTGCAAAAACACAATAAAAATGTAAAACCGCAAACATAATATTTATTCTAACGTAGATAATGAACAAGTATTGAAATTTAATATTTTTTTAATGAATGAAAATTTTTTCAGATAGTGATTAGAATACAGAACGCGAGACATGACCATAGATTATTGTCTATTATTGATGATTATTTCTTTTATCCTTTCGAGGGCTTTTTTTTCTTTGTGATCAAATGCCTTATGAGGCAGAAATTGTGATACCCAGGTTTTTGAATTCCACATTTGATTACTGTTTTTATTTTCTTGTTCTTTAGATTTGACTCAAATCTAAATCATCAATAATCTATTATTGATGATTTTGTCTATGAATAATAGATTATTCTTCCCTTCGTATGCCTTTTGGGTTTTGCACTGGTTGAGTAGCCCTGGCTGATGAAAGCCTAATAAGCTCGAAACGGCCGTCCCAGGGTCTCAGCTTGACACAAAAGGCTTCCCCTTTTAATATGATCGTAGATTCTCCTGCAAAATATATTTATTTAATGAATGTCTAATGTAAGTAAATTTAGGTAAAAATAAAAGGGGAAAAAAGAAAGCCAAATGTAAAAATATGATAATGATGAGGTATCTGCTTTCAAACCTTAACATAAAAATTTCGCCAGCAGTAATTATAAAAATCTTCAATATTATAATAAATAATATAACTAATGTTGTATTTCAAAAGAAGAAGAAAAAACAAGGCAAGTAAAACAACAATTATAATATTTTTATGAAAATTATTATGTCATATACTTTAAATTAAGTATTTAAAATTTCGAATTTAAATTTTAAGCTTAGTTATATCTTCCAAAAAAATATGATTTCTTTTTTAAAGTAAAAAAAGTGTTCAAATTTTGCTATTGATTTTTGAGTAGGGGGATTTTCTTTTGATAGAAAGAAAGTAATGTGAACGATGACTGAAGTAGCCTTTCCTTCTTTGTTATTTCAGTACCTGTGGAGTGGAAACGAGTTAATGAAGGAAGTTGACATCAAAACACTAATCAAACACATTTGTTGATTCGCGAAATGAAGCAGAAATGGAAGTCCTCTGTTGAGAATTTCCTTCACTCAGTATACTTCCTTCACTCAAAGGTAGAAAAGAAAAGGAAATGAAAGCGATTGGTGTTGTTTTCAATAAGGAATGGAACAAAATAGAAGAGACTTTAAAGCTGATTACGATTTAGCTCCACAATTCTGTTTTAGAATTTGCGATTTCTTTTAAAACTAGAAAAATTTCATTTTTATCATTTCTTTTTTAAAAGTGTTAACACGAATGATTATCGTAATGGTAATAAGCATTATAAATGTTAATCCTGAAATGACTAATTTTAATGATTTACTTCAAAATATTTGTATTCGATTTACATCTTATAATTAGTAATTGCTGAGCAAGCGAATTCTCACTATTTCAGTTGAACATTTTGGTTCTCTGTCCATTTAGCCTATCTACTAGAATGCGCATTCACATCAAATTTGGTATTAAGATTATTTATGATTCAACTTCAAAGGTAGGCTCTTTTGTTTCTGTCTTCATCACTCTAATCGTTCAGAATTGACCCTACCCTTGAAATCCTCTCTTTAACGGCTAAACGGATTTCTTTAAAATATGATACGATGTTTATTTATGTCCAATGCTTATTTATTAGTTCAAATCGATTGAGCGATTATTTGGATCTCCAACCCACCCCACTCCAATTACTCCAAATATTCCCCATTGCAGTGTGCTCAGTTCCACTTGCGATGGAAAAGGTTATACTTATAAGCTTATCAACACTTATTAATTGTACATCTTTATCAGGCAAGATTAATTTTTGAATTAATTAATAGTTAAATACATATGAGTAACCCTAATATTTTAAATTACATATAATTTTTGATTGAAAATAATTTAACTAGTTCACATGTAAGTTATTTAATTAATATTTTAAAGAGAATTATCTATAATTGATCCTTATTCTATTTTGTTTTATTTTTGAGTGTTTGGTTAAACATTTAATGAATTTTATTCTGCCATTTTGAATTTGAATCTTTGGTGTCATATTCAATAACTTAGGTGGACGTGCTCACAAGGATCTGCTTTCAACTTTGACAAATCCTCTTAACTTTTATATTTCCCAGAAGGATTCCAGAAAAGAATCTCAAACTCAATCTTCAATTAGCTAAATTCCATCATTAATGCGTTTTGCGTACATGGTATGTTTCAATTCTGTCAAACAAAGTTGAAAGAGAGCAGTGCAGTCAAGGAAAATTGGCAATTATCTAACTATTGATTAGTTCTCTCTCTTCCAAGGCTTGTGTGATTTAAATCAGCTTTAAACTGGTTTTCTGAATCTTAAAAGAGTTCGATCCAAAGTTAGACATGCCTTTCACGGAACACGAGCTCTCGTCAGTAGAAGTTCAGCCAGTGTATCTAATTATTCTAACACCTTATCTATGACTGGATATCTATTGAAGTTGCTCCAGCAAGCAAGGTTAAAGAAAAAAAAATCTTTCAAAATTTTATAAGGTTTCGGGAGAGAAAGGGAATTCGGTTTGGAAAAAAGCCTTTCTGAAATATGAAAATAATAAGAAGAAATGAAAAACTTTTTTAAAGCATTTCTTAAAAAAAAAATAATGTAAATTGGTGAAACTTTTATTATTGAAGATAAACTAAAATATATAAGCAACAGAAAGGACGTCATTTTTCCGAAAAACTTCTATAACTCTTCTTTGAAAAACTTTGAGAAGAAATAAATAATAAATTATTTAAGAAATAATAAATTTAAAGAGTTAAGATGGTATGGTGTGCTTTATGCAATATACACCAGCTTTCCAACATTCAAATTTATAAATATGTTTTTAAGGCGTATTTTTTAAACTACCTGTATTTTATTATTGGAAAATTAGCGCACTGGAACAAATGTATTCCAAATATAGCTTCCCTCATGTTTATTGAAAGGAAGTCTATGTTGTTATTTCCTTCTATGAAACAATATTGGAATGTCCTATTCGATCGACTTAGCAATTTTAAAATTTTAATTTACGATTTAATTTTTTTTCTTATTTGCTCCTGCTATATTTTTTTTCAATTTGTAGCAATGTATTATTGCAATATTTCAATAACTGGAAAATCAGAGGGCTTTTTAATTTGATGCAGGATTTTTTTACTTGATTTTTAGCTCATTCGAACAGTAAGATTTCATGTCTTCGGTTTGTTTGTTTTTTTATAAAGTGCTTTTATTTTAAAACTTACATCAACAACCCAACGCCAATCTGATATTAACAAAGATCCTCTAATCTAATTTATATACTAATCTCGTATTTGATCAAACACCTTCACATTAAAAAGATGCTAAATTTGTTCTTTCCAGCAGAAATCGCCATCATTTAAGTTAGATCTAGCTTGATCTTATTAAAAGCAGTTCACTGCCATTTAGGAACAATAACAGTTGAGTTATATTTTTTTAGTAACCATTATAATTTAGTTAATAGAAATTTTTAAATCATTAATTAGTTGCAAATATAAAATAAGTAGCTAATATATTTCATTTACAAATAATTGTTTATTCACATTATTATTTATAAGTTATCTTAAATATTTAAATAGAAAGATTATATTTCTTACAATCCTTCTTGTAATATAAAGGAGGGTTTTCGTTAAATTAAAAACAAACATCAACGCTTTCTGTACACGTTTGTGATTGACCTTAAACCTGGCAAATTCAAGAATATCATTTTCCTAATGGCAAAATAATCTTGTGTATCTTAGAATACGTCAAAACAAATCAAATTTTAGAATAAAGTTGATTTCCAAGGTACCCTTATAAACAGGATATTTCTACTTTAATGAAAATTCTATTGAAACGAAAATGTTGTAATTAACTTTTGTAAGATGATGTTGGCTTCAACTGTATATGCAGCTTTTCGAAAGGTTAATGAACATGTTAGGATTTCCAAGAATGTTTTGGAACGGTGCTTGAAGCACCAAAATATTCCAGAACTGTAAACTGAAATTCTGAATTCTAAATACATACAAATACTTTGATTAAATTCTTCACATAGTCAATATTGACTTGCTTTCTGATATATTTAGTGTGTTAATAAAAAATGTGAAAACTGAAGAATTTACTTCGGCTCTTTTACATTGATTTTTACAGACTTGTATGATATGCTTTACACACGTTAAAGTTGGAAATCTATAGGATATTTCAAAAAGTTTTCATTTTGTTCTTTATTTATCAAGAATTCTAAATCATTTTTTGAATTTACTTGGAAAGTGAATGGATAATAAAAATCTATTATGTAGTTAATAAAAAAAAAATAAGGTAATAAAAATATTGAATATTCAGACAATATTGATTATAATATGTTTTGATGTGCTTGAAGTGTAATGCTGTTGAACAAGATGTTAAATTTTTAATGAAAGCAAAGTGTAGATAAGGAATCAACTACAAAATAGATTCTTTTTTATGATAACTATTATCTATTAGAATATTACTATAATTCGTTAGCTTATGAATAAACTTATCAAATTTTCAATTTCAATATATCACCTGTAGGAAAGCGATATTTAAATTTGGCCTTACTGATAGATAAGTCACATTAGTTTCTTAATTGCAATATATTTCCTTCATATTGATACCAATTTTATAAATATAATACAACTAAAAATGTAGGAATCAACTATATTTGAAGTCAACTATGTTTGAAAAGTAGAAGGATCCTATTACCTAATAAATTTTGCCTTATTATAACAGTAACGAGATTTGGGTATATTAGGTTTGATGGTGTAATAATTTTTTCATAAATGTATGACATAAAGAAGTAGCATTGAAGTACAGATCAATTTTAATAATTTCGCCTGTCTTTCTTTATGAAGTTGATAGAAAAAGAAAATCGTCAAATTAGCTAACTTTGAAACAAATTAATGATCAATTCTCTAATTAAACTTAAAAAGTATCACATTTAAAATAAAATTACATTACATTATTTAAAAATATTAAAAGTTATCGGAATTCTGTTTTGCAGAGTGAATTTTATTATCTTTTACAAATACAATTAGTATTATCGATTTATCTTTCTACTAATTTCATCTGATTTGTTAACTTGATATTCATTCAAGTTAACAATGAAAGAATTCTTTTTCCGTATTCTCAAAATAATCTCAGTTCCAATTTCTTTTCCAAGCTTCATGCGCTACAAAATTCATTCTCTTAACTTATCGACTCCCCCAACCTCTGTCTTGCCACCCTCCTATTAGATTCGGCTCGACGAAGCTATTGCGACTCAAACATGACCCGGCGTCGACAGGAGTCGTTAAGACTGGGCCATGTTTGAGTTGAGATCTCCTATTCTCATCCCAAAGGCGAGACCCAGTCGAGCATCCTCCCACAAAGCTTTTAGCCCTGAGTCGTTTCCGAATTCCGTCGTATAATTAAGAAGATCGGATGAATTCATCAGAGTGCAGCTGTGAGTGAAAGCGGCTTCCTTTTTTTTCATCTCAACTTCTCTACCAACACCTTCTTATGTAAATGTTTCGACCATCAAAAATATTTTAATCAATTATAAGAACGAAAGTTCATAAGTATCTCCAGGCATAAACCTATATTTTTTTTTAAAGTTAGCATGTTATATATCCTCTTATTTAAGCTTGTATATAACAAAAATAAATTTAAAAAAAATACTCAAACTTCGTAAGAGGATTCGAACCTAAAAACGAAACTCTAGAATCTGGTTCAAAATCCATACCGTAATGTACTAGAAGCAGAAACAGTATTTTCCAATTGAGAAGAAAATATGAAGAATTGAAACATATCTTTGTTCAATAATGGTTTTTATTACTGAGGACCTTTACTTTGAAATAATAAAATTGATCGTTGAAATTATCAAGATATCTGAAAATCATAATTCAATTACGTATCTGTTTGTATTTCAATTATATTTTTTCATTAAAATTTCTTTCAACATTTTTTTGGAAATTTTTAACAAAAAACTATATTGAAAACATGAGATTTAAAAGGTTAAATTATAAATTACAAAAGATCTAGCTTTTAGCCTACTGTCTCCATACACGAAAGGGCAAAGTGCTCTTATGTTCAATCTGTCAGTCTGTCCGTCGTCAGCATCTCTAGGGCCAAAGTACAAGTCGGACAGACATGAGTAAGACTTTATTGGATTTATGGAGGTGGGAAAAAACGCAAGTTCCAGGCTCCGGTCAATTCGAAATTAAGAGAACTGACCAAAAATGAAACAATGACGGCGGATTCGTGTACACTATGAAACGCGAATCTTATATACATACATACATATCCTTTCCCGTTCCACCAACTGTGGGTCTAGGAATTAACTAAGCCTCTCCACCTCTCCCTGTTCTTCCAAGCCTCTTCTCTACATATTCTTTCCCATGGGATGCCTCTCTCTTCCAGGCTGTGCTTCACATCATCCAGCCATCGCTTACGCGGTCTCCCTCTTGGTCTCTTCCCTCCTTCTTTTAACTCATGCCAAACCTTAGGAGTCCTACCATCTTCCATTCTTTTCACGTGCCCGAACCACCGCGAATCTTATATAATGAGTTTATTTGAATTTCTTTAGTAATTCATTTTCTACTCTCATTTTCGATTAAGAGTTTTTAAGAAACCTTGAAATATTATGTAGTATACAATAAAAATTGATTTATCTAAATATTCAATTTATAATTTA
Organism: Thereuonema tuberculata; assembly: GCA_023159025.1. Lineage (NCBI taxonomy): Eukaryota > Metazoa > Arthropoda > Chilopoda > Scutigeromorpha > Scutigeridae > Thereuonema > Thereuonema tuberculata. The sequence goes on along the minus strand of JAFIDM010009631.1, from coordinate 163,853,538 downwards.
GATAAATTTTAATATTTCTGTTCGAACTATATACTCTATTACTGAAAAAATAAGTTTACAAGTGCAGTTATTAAACATTTCATAAAATGCAGAATAGAAATATTTAGAAATGCCAATAAATCAAAAAAATAAAAATAAGGTTGTGAGTTAATGAGAAACACCATTAACTTAAAAGAATATGCCTTATTTTAGGTAAATCTCGTGGAAGTGTATAAATCACACAAATAAGAAAAAAACTTTTTCTTTAAGCTCCGATATGTTTCAATTACCAAACCATAATTTTTTTCTCCTTTTTTTAAGAAGTACTCTATTACAAAAAAATCTAAAGATTTACTCTTTTTCCATTGAATTAATCTTGGTTCTTTAAGAACTTTAGTTTATTAAATTATATAAAATTTCAAAATTGGATTATCCTAGAAATCAAATTCAAACTCTTACTTCTCTGATTGCTTTAATATAAATTTGATGCTGGAGAAAAATCTATTAAGACACGTGAAAGAACAACTAATTCTAATTAATTTATTATAAACTTGATGGTATATTGAAAAGAGGAAAAAAGAATCTAAATTCACATGGATGTTATTTTTGTTATTTTATAATTCATTAACTAATAATTATAATTAATTTCGTGAATCCGTAAAAAAAGGTTATTAAACTTATTAATTGCATTAAAATCAGAATTTCAAAAGTAGTTGTTAAGAGAATAACATGAATAAAATCTGGTTATATAAGAGCTGTTTATTTTGAAAGTGACCTAAGTCAATTTTTCACTTTTTTTTTAACTGTAGTAACGTGTGCAAATTCCACGTCGAGTGATATAATATACTCAATCGCTAAATGTGGTCTATGACTGCTAACATGGAATTTGCACACGTTACTAACAAAAAAAAAACTGAAAATGGACTTAGGTCACTTTCAAATTAAACGGCTCATATATGTTATGTATTATAACTTCAAATAGAAATTTAATTTCCACCATCAGAAAAATCTTGATGGTGGACAGACGTTGAGGTTTTCGCAAAATGATTAAATAACTCTCCCCAGCTGTGAAATGAAGAAAAATTTGATATATAAACTTATGAGGAAATGTTAATGCTGAAAGTTTCGAGAAATTAATGAAAATTCTTCAACCCAACTGATCTTCATAGAATCTAGCATCTGTAATTGTGTTTCTAGATTAGTGTAAGGTGAACAGATTCAGATGGCCTAATTAATGGTTCGAAATAACATGTTTATAAAACAACCTGTTTAAAAATCTTATTACAACATTTGATTTGACCCATCCAAAAGAAAAGTATGAGAGTCTACAACTGTCAAGAGCCATTAAAATCTAGAAATCTTCAATGACAGAATACCTCACACATAAAACCAGAAATCCTAACCTACCTACCATAGGATTTCCTCTAACTAACATTGCTAAAATAATAAATTTGGATGTATTATCTGCATGCTGTTTTTTTTTTTTTTTTTTTTTTTTTTTTTATCTTTTGCCACAAAACAGCAATGTTTTTGAGAAGATAGAACATGTGAAAAGGTTTGTAATGCTTTTTTTTAATTGGATCCTGCAGGACTTTAAGTTTTTTAATTAAAACATTTGAATGAACAAACCTGACTGAAGGAAGAAAATGAAAATTGCAACTATTTCAGAAAAAAGGCAGACCAGAGGGAAGTTGATATTGAACTATTCGCTGAATTTCAGTTCCTTGATTTATCCTAATTTCCGCATTATTCTATTAATGTTTCCAAACAGAAATGGCAAAAAATATTGACAACCTTACGTTCATTTAATCATTTGTATGAATTATAATCAGAAGCAAAATTTCCATAAGATCTTGGAAAACTTAATTCAATACTAAAATCAGATTGATTGATAAAGTTATTCAAGTTGGACATATTTTTAGTGGGTGAATTTTAATGTGACTGTAATCATCATAAATTACAAAAATTATAGAACTACTCGCATTATTGTACAAGAATATGTCTACAATTACAAATTAGTCCCATAGAGATACTAATGTTTCCTTTCAAGCTTTTGTTTTTATGTTTTTAATAGGAAATGAGGTTTTATTTATTTATTTTACCTCGATGATGAAATTTTTATCAGGTAGGTTTTTTTTTTCATGTAATGTAGTGTAGTGGTTATTTCGATAGAAACTTACTTACGTTCTTACTCACTTATCATAAATAAGGCTTACTGTTATCACATTTCAGTTATTTACTTAGTTAAGAAAAATAGTAGATCAATTCTATGTCATCTATCGAGTATCGACAAGCAGAAATAGTGAGTTTTTCCTACTTTAGTGTTCAGCATGTAAGAAAGCTAAGTCAGTATTCTACCTTATTTAAATTTACCATTAAAGTTTAAACTTTGTATGGAAATAGTTGTCTGTCAAAATTTTAAGCTCTGCGCAATTATGGTTTCTGACTTAACTTCTTCACCTTTCACTCAGCATCATTGAGCTGCCATTAAGCGTGCAGCGTTTTAAGATAACTATATTTTACTTATGGTTTTTATGATATTATAATGGCAGTATTGATATTGGAGTTTTTGACTTAGTTCTTTATCTATAAATCCAATCAATACAAAATTAGTAGGGATTTAGCTATTTAGAACCGGCTGCACTAAATGCGCCAACATCTTTCATGGACAAGGTTCGTGGAAGCCTCAACCCAACAAATACGGATGAGGATGTGTAGAATAGTAGCTTTTAAAAATGTACAATAAAAAATTCCGCTTCCTAGAATAAATAGTGCTTAAGTTTTCTTGATCACAAGGAAATGCGTAGACGTATTAAAAAAAATTGCAAATTTGGACTAAACCAATAAAACTGTTCTTTTTGCTTCCTATTCGGATATAATAAGAGGTACGATGAGCCAACTTAATTGACATTGTTGGGTTTTAAAGCTTCATTTCTATTAAGATGAGTGAGTGCATTCAGTTGAAGAGTAATCAATACACGACGGTATATGTTTCATCAAACAGCTCCTATTGTGTACTGATTATGAAAAAAATTCTTCAGTGCAACCAAGTTGGCATCCACCCAATAAATAGCATTGCTTCTCTCCTATTCTTTTAAGCATAAGAAAAGATTTCCAAAATTTTCAATTATTTATACTAAAGAAAAATGTAATTTGACAATGCTATTGTTCATTCTTTATTAAATTCGCTTGTAGCTTAAATTCTTAATAGATGTTCCCATCACATAAGATTTAGGAATTTCTTTTATATAGAAAAAGTCATTTTCAGTATAAATTTGAAACCTATTTTTTTTCTTCAAGACAACATACGGAAATTCTAAATTTTTATTCTGTTATTATTTTGTAAGAAGAAAGAAAGAAAGGTTACGTCAGCTATTAATCCTTGGTGCTCATAAAAAACACACGCTATAATAAATTACGACATTAAATTATTAACCAAAGTCTCATCAGTCTCCATCACGACTAAGAAGAAAAATGATATATTTTTCCTCCTTTCCATTTGATATATAATTACTGATTTCCATCACTTTCAAATTTCTGCTTTCTTTTTCTTGGCAATTCTACGCCCAAAGATGATGATTGCTTTTGAATCAGGAGAGAAATCTCCTAAGATGCCAACCTAACAAAATTACGAAGGATGCTAAGGCAGACATTCTCAAAAAAAAATTATCTTTCCTCAGCAAGAAAAAAAAAAGTCTTAAAGAAGGAGGAGAACTGAAATTCCATCTGAGCTTTCCTCCACCCACACCCAGACAAGACAAAATAGATGGTGGTGGTCGAGAAAAGATTTTCTTCTAAATAGCTATTTTGGGTCCAGTGAATGACGCTTCGATTAGTCAAGGTATCGGCACTTTAGTGACTGGTAATATAATTACAAAGTAAGTTATTTCAAATTCTCCTTGTTTCTAAATAAATGCTTAGACACTAAAAAGATTATTTGGTTCAGTTTTTGGAAGTGAATTTAATGAAAAAAAACTAGTACATAAATTTTAAAAAAATCCAATTTTATTCATTTATTAAAGTTATTACTAAATCCTCATATTTAAAAAAAATTAAAAATAAAGTACTTTTAAAATATCCTTATTTTAAAAAATTAAAATATAATAAAGACAGGAATGGGAAGTAACGCGTTATCAGTAATGCTTTTACTAGTAACAGTTACTTTTAGTGGTTTTTAATTGAGTTACTGAAACTGCAAGTCCGTTACTTTATCGGTAACGGAGTAACAATAATATTCGTATATTTTATTTTTCTTATTCTTTCACCAAACAACTGAGAATATTGGCAAAGGCTGTTCATAAAAGCATCGCCTTTCGCATCTATTAGAGAGCTAGTATTGCTCGAGATCCTTTCTAAGATTATGAGCCATGCTTTAGAGAAAATATGGACCATGTCTGCGAAGGACGCCATTTTAACTCCACTGTCGCCTGACGCTGTACTGTATTAATGACAAAATGTAGATTTTTTACTATTTTAGTTATAACAATTAAGTATACACATTGAATTAATTGTTTTTAGTAATTGAATCTTTTTAGTAATCAATAATTACTAAAATCATTGAACTACCATGCAAAATTTACTAGCCTTAAAACTAATATTATTTACTGGCAATAAATACTGAAATTGAACTGAAATTTTTTTGATGGAAATATATACGGACATTAACTTGAATTTTTGTCATTGCTTTAACTAAATTATAATTGAAATGGGAAACGAAATTATAAACAGGTGCATGCATGTCACTGGCGAAAAGGAGTCAAAATGGCGTCCAGTATTACGTGACACAACTTTAACGAATAATATACTGAAGCAGTGTAAGAAATCATTGTACTCATTGTCTATACTTTCTCTAATGCATGGCTTTTATCTCCTCCAGTGGCGTAGCGTGGCAGGGGCAGTGGGGGTGGCTCGCCCTGGGCGGCACTTTTGGGGGGCGGCAAAATTTCACAATAAATACTAATAATAATATCTTGTAATCTGAACTAAAAATTTGAACCATTTCTTTTCATATTTTTGTCGCATCTACAATTCGGACCGATTAAAATAAGTACGGAACTTTTTATTATTTAATCTGTGACGGAACCGGGGAATCCCCTTTATTTAAGTGAGTGTATTCATCTTGCTCGCTCTAGCGACTGGCAACACCGTCTTTACTAACCGAAATTGACGAACAGGACTTCAAGCTCGAACGAGTTCGACTACGGGCTTTCATAGCTGCCACAGGCAGCGAATTTGGGGCGGCGAATTTGGCCTACGCTCCGAGCGGCTGAAATCCACGCTACGCCACTGATCTCCTTTATGTTCTTATTCCAATCAGTTTTAAAACATCGGCGAAGAAACAACTATTTTATAATTTTATTAATGATTTGCTGGGAAATATCGAGCAAGATTAAATTCAAAGTAAACAATAGCTGTGAAAGGCCATGACTAGCATTATCTGTATATTAAATTTGATTTTTTTCCCTTTTATAACATACTAACTATTATCTTACAAATACTACAGAAAACATAATAACAAGAAAAATTCTAAATACAATATTTGAAAAAAAAAATGATCTAAAATTATTTTTCAATGTGTGATCTACTGAATAATTTTTAAAACCTGATATTGTAATAGCAATATAAATGTTTTAAAATTAAAACAGTTTAACAATTAAAGTAAAGAAAAATTGTTAATCATGATAATATATCTAGAGACATAGACGTACACAGGATTTTGGAATTTTGAGAGGTTACGATAGTTATCGTAATAGCTCAACCAAAAAAAACAATAACAAAACACGTCGCGTCTTTTTCCGGATTGAGAGGGGGTGTGGGTTTACAGACAAATCGATGTTCCTTTCAGACCAAACAGATCAAAAATTCTAGATTTCTTCAATTTTAGGAAGCATGGAGGGGTGGGTTCTAACCATTATCAACCCCTCCCCCTCTGTACGCCAATGATAAGTGAGCCAGAAGCAATTAAAACTTTTATGTTGGTACATAAATAAAAATATGAAAAAAGAAAAAAAAATATGGAAGGAATGAAGATATATTAAAAATGTGACTGACTCAACAGTCCTTTTTTGTGGTCGTTAAAAAACAAAAAACAAAAAATTTAACTGTAACTTAGTTACTTGTAAGAGATACTTGGCAATTCCTGGTTGAAGATACGTTAATCGGTTATTGATTATACAATTTTTAAATTTTGCTGACATCTTAAAAAAATAAAATTACTACCGTTTCTGCACTGTATTTTTTCACTTACATTTTCTAAATCCAAGTAAATTTTCTATCAAGTTTTATGTCGTCTTCTCTATATGTAGTCACATTAAAAAATCGTTTTATTTTTAGAATCATTTCTTGAAGCTTTAAACGCAAATGCTGTTTCTGTTTGAACCTTGCATTTGCACTCACATTTTAAACACAAGAACATTTCGAGCATTTTTTTTGTTTTTAATCTGGTTCTTTTAAAATAAAGCGTAACTTAGAGGAATACATACGTTTTTTAAAACTTATAAGTAATAAGCCCTCAAAAATTATCAGGATATAATTAATTCGTATTAATTTTACAGCCAATGGCCCTCAATAATGTGACATCTTCCTTTCTCCGACAAATTCCACTCTTCTGGTAGATTTTCTACCAATAACTGTAGGCGAACCGAAGTGGCGTTTTTGTTACATTTTGGATACAGATAGAAATTGTATTCAGATATTACAACTTTTCCATATACAGCTCTGCTGAATTAACATTATAGGACAGTTTTCGATATTCTCATTCCCGCACAACTTCCAAATGGGAAGGTCAGTAGCATAGCTAGAGGGAATTGAGAGGGAGGGGAAGTGTGGCAACTCTCTTGGACTACAATAGAAGGTTGGAGCATCTTAAGCACATTGCCGCTGTTTTTTTGTTTGTTTTTTTTTTGTTTTGTTTTTTTCTCGCTAGAAGATACGACTTGGCTGTTTATTTTTAGGCGTAGTGGTGGAAGATAAGACCCCTTTTTTGTTTTTGATTGGAAGATAAGGTGCGCTGTTTTTCTTTTTTCTTTTGGTTTTAATCAGGGTCGCCATCTTCATTATTCGCACCTGCCGCCAAAAACACGTTTGAGGATATTGATATGGCAAAGAAAATATGGAATCACTTAATGGAAAGTAATATGTTTTCTTTTTTATGTTTATTGAACATTACAGACCACCCACAGTATTCTTTAGGAAGAGTAATTTTTGAAATTGAACTAAAAAGAATCCATTATTTCTGCGTAACGAACTAAACATGTAAATTTTTATAAATATTTAAGAAGTGAAACTAATAAAATTGTTAGGAGGGGCGTGCAAATTAGTTTTATTACTTTCAATATTGCTACAAATTTATTTGATGTTACTCATCCAATCGTTATGTAGAAGTTAAAATTTCTTTCTCTCACATGATAGCGACACTTTTCATTATAATAATTTAAAGGAATTGCGGAAAGTAGAATTTAAAAAGATATTTTTTTGTAGATTGTTTGTATTTATAAAAGCACTCGAATAATACCATCATTTTCTACTAAGGAGTACTAAATTATTTTTAAAAAACTATCATCGAAATCACTTATGACAAACGTTGTAGTAGGCCTATTAGTAAAAGGTGACAAATAGTCAAAGACTATTTGGGATTTTAATAAATTTAGTTCAGATAGTAGTTAATAGTTATACTAACATTCTTGTTTCGTTAGTGAAACTAGTAAACCTATCTTATTCTTCGTTATTACCTGACTACTGTTTACTTCCTATTATTGACTTAATATTAAAGTTTGTAAACAAATTTATAAGAAAAACAAAGCCTCAGATAATTTTCGAAACAGAATTGTAAGTTACTGTAAACTAAATATTGTATAAAATAAACAATAAAAAAGCCCACAAAAGAATAATTGGTAAGAAACTTGTACATATTCATTATGGCTCGTTCCCTTTCCGTTCCTAATTTCCTTCTAATTTATTTTTTTCCTCGTTCTTTGCTGATTTCCTTTTCTTTCTCATTGAAGATCATTTGTTTTTCTTTAATTAAAGACGTTTCAAGGAGCTACTTCATTAGGCTTCGTTTCAGGGCGACATTCCTGTAATTAAATCTAAACTGACCGAATTCACAGCCAACTTGTGATTCATTGAAATGTTCACGGAAGCCATCCTGTTTTGTTTTTTTTTCTTTCAATTTTGAAAACCTTTAGTCTGAAATTGAGCATAATTAAGCAAAGCGAAAGAAAGACTTCCTAAACCATCTGTCCTGGGAATTACATTTTTTTTCCAGATATTGGCTAATTTTCATTAACTGTACAGATTTTGAAGTTTACTTCTTTTCAAGACAACTTTTAAAAAATCCTATAAAGGCAAAGTAAATTTATTACCTTATCTAAAACTTAATTTACTGAACTGTTAAAAGACGTCATTACCAATCTAGCTTCATCTGTTTGGTGGAAAGATTTTGCAAATTTTTTTTCTTAAAATTCTCTGTACAAACCCAAAGTCTAAATTATCACTGATTTAATCACAGCTTATCCTTTTCTTGTCATCTCCTTTATATCGTACAAAGACAAAAAAAAAAATTACTTGCAACACTGCAAGATTCAAAAGTTAGCAACAGAATTATTTGTCTGATAAGAAATTCTGTGAGCATTAGAGTATCTTTTGAGACGGATGGAATTTAATTATAGTGGCTGCTAATCCTTCAATGCTTTTTATAAGAAGCTTACCTGGTTTTCATAGACTTCTTTCCCACTAAAAGGGGATTGTAGTAGAAACGAGTTCTGAATACTAACCAACATTGAAAATAAAGTTCTCTAGCCTAGTTTTGCTAAGGTTACTTAGAATATATGAGGAAGCTAAAGCTTATAAGATTCCAGTACGTTCATTGCACGTTTCTTTAAATTAATTACGCATCTCTATGTTAGTCAGAATACTAAGATAAAATTTAACTCAAAACACATTAATTCTACTTCAAGATGGTTAACTAATGGTTAATTAACTTTAACTTTAGGTAATTGAGAAGACAATTTAATTTTGCAAAACAGCCTTTATAAAACTTATATATATAATTTGACTGAAAAATTCTATAATTCAATGTAAAAGAGCGATAATAGAATTTTATTTAAAATAAGTAAAAGATTACTGTTACAGATTTCAATTAATATAATAATTTTTCATTGTTCTTTATTGCCACACTAATTAAAATACATGTTTAATGAAATTAGAATTGAGTTCATTATTTTCATAATTTTGCTTACGAGTATTCTGACTACTGTAAATTTGATGCTACATAAAATAATTGTTTCCTTGCTTACTAAGAAGAGCTACTATTTTTTATACTCTTAATTTTCATGTCTTTTAAATTTATTTACACGTTTTGTGTATCTTATAAATATGGCTTTAATGATTTGTTTTAATTATACAATTTTTTTTTCTATACTGAGGATGTGAATATCTGTTAAAAGGCAATGAAATCTTAAAAATGAAGACTTTATGTACATTTGTCTCATACTTCGAAAAAAATAAATCCAAATTCATAATGATAATTGCAATCATAGCTGAAAACCGATGCCATTTCTACAATATTTTTTAAAATATATATTTCATTCCGCTGTCAACATACAGTCTACTTTAGCGTCATCTTAGGAAAAAAATAAAAAAATAAAAGAAGGGAGGCCAACAGAGGGAAGGAATAAAGTTTTATCTTCTACTTGGTATGTTCAGTCTGGTCGGTTGTAAAGTTAGGCTCTGTGAACACTTTCCGAATCCTGATTTATTACCGTGAAATGAGAACGAGACGCCATCTACGAAACATTTGCCATTGGATTCTCCCCAGACACACAGGGAAGGCCAAGAACAGAATCAGAACATTCATATCGAAAACTACCATTTTGGAGCCACATGAAATTAGAACAGTTCCAATGTTTTTGGATTACATTAGTTCTTATTAAGAATGAATTCATTTAATTTCTTTTTTTGTGCTATAACTTCAATGTATTTATTATTATTATTCGCGAATGGGCCCCAACGGACCACGCGCTAGCCCCTCCTGACAACGTTAGGACAAGGCTAGGAAATCAGAGACGAGAAAGAATGCACTTTCTCGTCGAGGTTCAATGTATTTAATTATTTTTATTTCTAATTAAAATGTAATAATATTTAACTTGTCATTACTATCTTTATATGAATATCCGGATATTAAATATAGATATGCTGATATTAGACCACATTTGTAGGTAATATTAGAAATTTCGGGAAAAATTGATTAATATAACTTAAATCAGTAAATGAAATATAAGTTACCAATGTCTACTTCAGTTTTAAATGAAAAAAATTGCAAGTGTTTTTTCAGTCCATTTTTCAATTATTACGATTTTAATTCACAAGCTGACTTCGCTATTTGATTCTAGGACGTTATTTTCTAGGACAAACTGATGTATTGGGTTTTTATGTTCATACTAAGGTTTTAGAACAGGTACAATTCTTTCCTTCAATTGTACCTTAACAATTGTAGCTTTTACTTAGTATAAAATGAACCAATAAAATATCTTAATATAACTTTTATGTTATATAACTAACTCTAAAGAAAGATCTGACAAGATTTCTGAACACAAGATGAAAGTTACCAGCAGGGCCGTAACTACCACCGAGGCAGCCGTGTAGTGCCCCGGGGCCCCCGCGCAAAGGGGGCTCCCGAACTAAGTGGGATCTTGTTTTTTACAAAACCATAATCACTTGTTGCCCCGGGGCCCCCAATCCTCTAGCTATGGTACTGGGTACCAGACACTGATTATCACTTCCATAGGGATGGTTCTCTGTTAAAAGAGGATCAACTACATTTTTCCATATTTTAAGTAAACTAGCTTATTAAGTAGATGAATAGATATATTTTGAATAAATGTCTTACTGTCAGTAGCTTTAAAATGCTAAATTTAAACAGCATTCCCAAAGGATTACTTAAGAACTTGAAACTTTAAACCTCTTTTTCTCAAATTGAATGTTATATGAGATGGTTTACTTTTTCTCTGAATCCACTATATCTTCTATTCATTCATCAGCAGCGTTTGTCATGTAATAATATTCTTGATTCTCTTTTACCTGAAGGAAAAAGATATTAAATTGGGAAATTTATTTTATGACCACCTTGTACATTTCTTAAAAAATAAATCGTATATTCAAATTACAATATCACTTACAATTTAATATCGCATTAACATTAGTCTTTCGATATGCATTAATTTAATAATGTCAGTTTTCTCTCTTTTTTAATACCAACTTAATATTTTTTTACGCAAATTTGGCACTGATTTTTTTTCATATGATTGTAAATTTACTTTACTTAGTTACTTCTTGAAGTCAATACATTATTTTCTACTGATATAAAAATTGAATAGTTACAAATAAACTGATGATCTGATATTTTGAATTAATGAATTATAACAATAAATGGAGTTTAAAAACCATCTTATCTAATAATTTAGAATAATTATATATTTGAACAAAATCAAGCTTAGTTAATAGCGTAGGCTACTTTAGTTTTCCGCACGATTCAGAATTCTAATATTATCAGTACGGTACTCATTTTTATAAACTTTTTTTTAATGTTTACATATTGATCTAAATAATTTTGAATTTTAGTAGCTGTAAAACCAAGAACTTGGAATGTTGAACAACAAGTACTTTTAACTTACTAATTATCAGAAAAACTGAGACAGTCGCTTCCAGTATGTCACCATAGCCCTGTATTAAGTGCTTTGTGCCGCAGTTGAAGTACACATAAAGGCGAATATCTCTGCAATATTTTGTCGTATAATTCAAAGTGAACGAGACGTGATAGTAGGTGCTACAGAGATGGGTCACTCCATCTCCGAAATCAACACGAAATTTGGATTTTCACGTGCAACAATTTCAACGTGCAACAATTTCCCTGCGGTTAAACATCAGAGAAGACATCCAGAGCGCGACACAGCTGAGGCTGACGAAACACTCGGGACGATTGCGGACAGTGAGCCACACACTTCGATCGGTAAACGACATTGCAGCAGATAACAGAACACTTCAATGCTGGGACATACTCAACATCAGCGTTCGTACAGTACAACCTTCTCTTTCTTCTATGGGATATACGAGCAGATGGCCCACTCGGGTCTCATTGCTGACCCGGCAGCAAAGGGCTCTGCGTTTCGCCTCGCCTCATGAACCCCGCCGCTGGACGCAAGACGACTGGATCTGACGTAAAGCCTGATCTGACGTATCGCGGTTCTAACGGTTTTAAGCAGATGGACGATTATGCGTTGCAGAAAATCCCACGAGGCAATGGATCCTGCCAGCCAACAAGGTACAGTCCAGTGCGAATAAGGTTCTGCTTTGGTGTGCGATGTTTTTCGTTGGCACGCATTAGGATCCCTGATAATCTACAGACATCATTGATCGGCTGATACTATATAGCCATCCTTGCGGATCATCGTTCATCTCATACATTCACTCAGATCGACTCTTTCAACAGGACAATGCGCCACCGCACATCACGGCACACCTCCGCATTCCTCTGGGTTGGCCCTATTGTTCGCTTAATTTGAATCCAATAGCATATATATGAGATGCGGTTCAACTTGTCGTCAGTGCTAGGTTCCATCATCTAGAATATTAGGAGAATATTAGGGAATTGTGGACCACTATTGAGGCGGCATGGCCTGGCTATCTCCGCAGTACTTCAGAGACTCTTCGTGTGGAAATCTAAAGGAGGATCTATGCATTACTAGACAGTGTCTCAGATTTTGTGGTACGTCGGTGTATATATGAAATATTCATTCAAATTTTAATTGTTTCCCTCCCGTTGTAGGAGTTTTATCCAAAACAAGCTTTTCTAGTAAAGTGATGTTTCGCCGCATCTTGCGGATTTATATAGAAAAAATTGTAGTGCCATCAGTGAAATTATTTATTTATTTATTTATTTATTTATTTATTTATTTATTTATTTATTTATGTATTTGTGTATTTATTTTAATTTGTTTAAAATAAATACATATTTAGGATCTGTAGTTAAAGAAATAAATATTACAAACACAGCAGAGAATATGCCTTAAAAAAGAATACGCCTCTCAAAAGACAACAATTAAAATCAGCAAGCTTGGAAAATTATAATTTGTCGCTCTCCAAATAAATTTCTTCTCTCCCTCTCCGGATATTGACATAACAAGACTGTGATCTGACCTTTAAAACTCTTGAAATTCAATTAAATTCATCACAATAATACACTGTATATTTTTTTCATGTTCCTAAACAATTTTATCATTCCTTACACCGGCACTTCAGTTAACTTACTATTAGAAACAATTTGCCATACACCATACAAATGCAAATCAACTTTCTAATTATAACTTAGATGTTATTAACTCGATTAACTCGATATAGAACCAAACATTAATTTTAAAATAATGCAATATTCATCACCAATGTTTTTTCCGTATGTTTTCATCGTAGTCATAATTCTTCAGGAAATTCTTAACATCTTCGTCAATTTCATGATAATCTCCTATAGACTACAGAATCTGAAATTTAAGAAAAGTTATCGCAACAGTTTGTATTAATTACTTCATGAAGGAATGTAGCAAAAATGTACATACACATCAGTGCACTAGATATTTGCGCAAATAATTTATTGGCAACCCAAAGTTATTTATTTATTTATTTATTTATTTATTTATTTATTTATTGCAGAGAGACATATGTTGAACTACCCATGTTAAAATTACCTACCATTAAACATTACCTGTAGACGTAGAAATTTAACTGGTGTGAAATTATTGGTGTAATTTTAAAAACAGGCCAGACACACAATAATTAAAAAATATAAAAACACATTAAAATCTTAATATCTCGCCCAGGTTTCGGTCTGACCTGCCGATCTTTTTCAAGTAACTTGAATGAAATGATGAATGATGAATCAAATGGGTTAATGCCAATATTGTTTCAAAAACAAAAAAAGAGCCATTTACGTGATATTCCGCAAGAAAGTAGACACGGATATATTGACCATGAAGGTGTTGATCTTCTGCAGCCATAAACCTAGAGATTCTTTGTACTATTCATCTTACATCATCAAATCATTTTCTGTTTAGCACATTTTCTAATACGCTCTACACTTGATTTGCTGTCTCCTGTCTCTTGTGCACATTATTCTTGACTTTTGTGGTGATCGTGAATTCTGTAAAATTATAAGTGGCTGTAAAATTTTAGCAAATCTTGTTAATAGTTTAAGACGATCGTATATTATATAAAGGAATTCAATCCAAATGTCCAAATGTAATAGTTAAGCTGGAATATATATATTCCTTAACATTTTCAACACAATTTAATGCAAAAACCATTAAATAATTCTTTAAGCATCAAATATAACAAACAATCCTACATGATCGTTTTAAGATTCAATCAATTAAATTTTCCACACAACTTTACAAAGAAACAAAGATAAATGATATTGTTTGCTGATTACTGACAAGAAAGATATTGATAACCAATGTACTTTTGAGAAATATACAGACAATTAGTTGTTTAAGGTAATATAAAAATTCATATTTGTGACTTGTTATAATTATAACAGAAAACATGCTAATATTAGAGTGGTTTGCTTCTCTGCGTTGACAAGTTATTAGTAATGTCATATTTCCAAAACCACAGTACAATAGAAAAGAAAATTTTATGATTTCCTCATCTTCTTTAAAAGCATTTAATCTACTAAAAAAATACGGGGTGATCAAGAAATAACAGGAGGTGTTCGGACCCCTGTAGCGTGTTATGTACTGGACGAAATAGAACAAAAGTTGCCCAACATACACATTAAAGTATGCGGTTTCGATTTGTCAAGAAAAAAAAAATAGTACCAAACAACGCCGATAAGGGAAATTCTGGCGCTGCAAGCGTATAATGTGTGAAAAAAGAAAACATAACTGCCAATGGAAATAGTAAATAACAACATACCAAATACCAATGAAAAACGTTTATTATAACAACCTACAAATTTGGCTCAAGGTGACCACCAGCCTGATGTTCCACTAATTGCATGCTGTACACGAGGTTTTTGACGGTGGATCGCAGCTTATCGGCATTTTATTCGTCTGACATGTAACGTTATTTGATCTTTTAAGGTAGGAATGTCAGGAACCTTGATACACAATGCTTTTCACAATGCTAGCCCCACGACAATCGCAAGGATTCAGATCAGGGAACCTCGGAGGCCAATTCATGGGAAATGCGCGACTAATTACTCTAGTGTCTGTGAAATGTTGACGCACGACATCCTTCACCCGAAGTCCGATGTGCGGTGGCGCACCATCTTGCATGAAAATGGTAGAATCGATACAATTTCTTTGCTGCAGTTGAGGTATCACAAAGTTCTGGAGCATAGCGGCATACCTGTCGGAATTTGCAGAAAAAGTCACTAGTCCATTTCTATCAACTTCTTCATAAAAGTACGGGCCGATGATAAAAGAAGCAGTGAACCCACACCAAACTGTGACTTTCGGGGAATGTAAGGGGATCTCTTGACGAACCTGTTAATTTATATCAGCCCAAATACGGCGGTTGTGTGCGTTGATATCACCGTGCACATGGAAGTGAGCTTCATCGCTCTATAATATCCGCCACGGCCACTCGTCATCCACTTCCAATCGAGCCAAAAATCTCAAAGCAAACTCTAATCGGGTATTTCTGTCCCCTGGGAACAACTTCTTGAATGGGTGTTACCTTATACGGATTAAAATTTCAGGATCGCAATATCTTCTGCACCGTCGACAACGGGATATCTGTTTGCCGTGATATTAAACGTGCACTGCTGGTACCCTGCTTATTAACTATCGCCTGATCCTGAACGGCAGTTGCAACTTCTTCAACTTGTTCCTGCTTGATACGTTTACGTCCTCGGCCTGGTTGCACACCAAGAGTTCCTGTTCTTTCAAATTTTTCAACCATTCTTCGTAAGTTAGTCATGGTCATCGGTCCTCTACGTAACAGTTTTAACCGCCGGTATTCACGAAGAGCAGCATTGACATTTTCATCCCGCTGATAAAAGAGCTTGACTAATAAGGCACGATCACGTAGTGACAACGCCATCGACGGGCGACTTCTTGCAGAATGACTAGAATTCCGGCAACCCCTCCTTTTATCCTCGATATCGTGTCACAAAGTACCCGTATATGCAAATTTCATGCTGCATTTTTCGACCGCAGCGCCAGAATTTCCCTTATCGGCGTTGTTTGGTACTAATTTTTTTTCTAGATAAATCGAAACAGCATACTTTAATGTGTATGGTGGCCAAATGTTGTTCTATTTCGTCCAGTACATAACACACTACAGGGCTCCGAACACCTGTTCTTTCTTGATCACCTGGTATATTAATTAAAATGTGTTAACATTTACACTCACTTCCAAAAGTTAAGCACGGAGCGGTAAAATGCGAAAAAATGGACAAGTTCTGCTTTGATTGACATGAAATGCTGCAAGTAAGTAGCTCTATGTTTATTCATGAAACAAAGCAAAGAATTACATATAGAGATAAAGAAAATATTGAATTTTCATAAATTATAAGATGACGTCCTATTTGCGTCATTAACAAAATGATGTTTAAATTCAAAACAAACAATAAAAATCGACATTAATATGGTATGTAAGCACCCCTCATCTGCATACAAAGTTTACAATATGTGATCATGCTTGTTATGAGGTGATCAACCACCGTAGAGTCCAGTAATCGCTATTCCTCCTGTAGGGCAGTTTCTAAAGCTCTGAGAGTGGCTGGAGGTGGGAAACGTCGACATACAGCACGGCCGAGGGCATCCCAAGATTTACAATAGGATTATGGTCCGGCGATGAAGCCGGCCACTCCATACGCGCAATCCCCCTCTCTCTCCAGAAAGTCGTCAACGATGGCAGCTCTATAGGGACGCGCATTATCGTCCATTAAAATGAAAAAAGGACCAACTGCTGCAGTTTACAGTTTCACAATGTGGTCTAGTACTTCATCTCGATACCGTACAGCCGTCACAGAACCTCGCCTGTAGATGTGCAGGTCGGTGCAATATCCCAATGAAATCCCTGCCCAGACCATGATGCTTCCACCACGGAATGCGTGATGTTCGATGATGTTCTGGGGCCGATTGCGTGTGCCTTGTTCCCTCCAGACCCTTATACGCTTATCATCGGGTTGTAGGGCAAATCTGGACTCATCTGTGAACATAACGTTACCCAAATCAGACATAGTCCAATTCACATTCTGGCGGCACCACTGTAATCGTGCCCCTATGGATTCGACGGATAAAGGAACACAATCCCGGCGTACCCGGACGTACAGACCATTCATGTGTAGCCTTCGACGAACAGTAGTGGCAGATATCGTCTTACCACTGGCCGCTACAACCATTGATGTCACACATGTGGAAGTAGATCTTCGATTCCGCTTGGCTACAACAGCTACATATCGATCTTCCGCGGGGATCATAACCCTTGGGTGACCGGCTACAGGTCTTCGGACAACTGTTTGGCTGGTTTGGAATTGTTTCCATAATCGTGAAATGACGGAATGATGAACGCCGAAGAAATGAGCAACATCTGTTATAGACTGTCCTGCTTCAATGCGTCCGACAGCCCGCCAGCGCTCAGAATCTTCCATTCGTCTTCTGGAAGCCATAGAAACATGTCTAACTTGAAAAGAAACCGTACGAATGTTCTAAACACCTTTCGTCAGCACTTACATGCAACTCCTGTAACCCTCCACAATGCCGGCTTCTTATACGACTGCCTGTTTTACATATTTCTCGACGCGAAACCGTGATTGGCTGTTACCTAGATAATTTGCAGATTTCCTTCTACATTTGCAGCAAATTTCTGCTTCTTTAATTCAGATCTCTTACGGAAATTAACATTTTTCCTCACCGTGCTTAACTTTTGGAAGTGAGTGCATTTATTTAATTTTAAAGATATCAAAACGAAAAAATATCTATTGATTCTTCTCGTGAGGAGAAACAATAGAATACAAATGCTGTAGAATCATTACATGGCATTGAAATAATTTCTTTCAATGAAAACAAAAAGCTCGATCAATTTGTTAATATTTAAATAATCGTGTTAAAACCAGTTGTGTTGATAGTTTATTTATTATTTTATAATATAGGAGCTAGGATTATGCAAAATCGTTCCTAGAAATCATTAAGTGAATATATTTTATACGGTTAAATATGGTTAAGGAAAAAAAGTAAAGAAAAAGGAGAGGAAACAGGGCCGGATCTAGGTACCGCCAGTCCCCGCATTGTGGGGGGCCTTACTGAAATCGGGGGCCCGCGCCGTGGCCTTGGCGCGGCTTGAAATAGCTCGGTAAGGCGAGTGAAGGATTTTCGCTGGGGGGGGGGGGCAACAATTTTTAGATCCTGCCATCAGGGGGAAAAAAGCATAATTTATACATGTTTTGATTAGTAACAAATCTTTTTATTCCTTACAGAAAAAATGAAAGAAAAATAATAAAATTCAGTTGTTATTAGCAGTAATTATGACTTCACCGTCGCAGTGATTTTCTCTGATGATGACTTTCAACTTTGACTTCCAACATCTGTCCTATAGGGAGCAATAACCTAGAATTGAAGATGTTACATCGTCAGGAGCAATGTAAACTTCAAGACAGCTGCAATCTATTCTCCAACAGATTGGTTTACTTTGATGATTCTGCTTAGTGATTGATTAAGCAAAAAAACGCAGGCTGTTTGGGCTTCATTGAAGTTCCAGTTTATCTTGTAACATTAGCTGATAAAGGACTTTTTAAAGACTTTAGAAAATATTCTTAAAATTTCACATTTTCCACTATGTTCATTTGCTTTGATTTACTTAATTAGTCCTTGTCAAATTTTATTTCAACTTATAGTTAGGAATAATTACAGTAGAAATACCATAACAAAAACTCAAAATTATATCTCAAAAACTTCCTTTTAATAAAACTGACCTTTTTTATTTATTATAAAGAGGCTTTATAATTCCCATAGTTTAATAAGTATAAGTATCTAAATTTACAGCATTAATTTGTAACTATTTTCGTTTTAATTTTTAGTTTAAACAAATTAAGATATGATCTCCAAAATTTTCATTTTAGGATGGCATCAGCATACAAGGGAAAGGTCAGAGATTATATTTAAACTTGTATCTAATTGGAGGACGTAGCTTTAAGCCACACGAACACCATCCAACTTTTCACCAACTTTAGTCGGCCGACTTCGAGTCCGCCAACTTTTTGTCAGCCGTCACACCATCCAACTCGCAAATGAGTCGGCCGTGATAGAAGGAATCCCATAATGGAATGAATTTCCCCCAGCCGCTGTGGAAAATCCAAAAAAATCGAAGTTTTGAAACCTCTCTGATTAATTCTGCCGCATACAATTACTGCATTTCAGTATAAACTCTATTTATGCATGAAAGAAACTCGCAATACTCTGATATTCATTGTGTACGAGCTTGTCTTCGACTCGAATCGGCGAACATCGATTTAGACGCCATTTCTTCCATGGGCGTGACGCCACGACTGAGGTGTTCCAACGCTGCCCTGTGATTGGGTAATTCCGACCGACTTCCCACCAATTTTCCGAGCTGTCCGTGCACAGCCAACTCGAGTCGGCGGACTAAAGTTGGTTGGAAGGTGGTGAAAAACTGGCTCAAGACTGTCTCTACCAACTCGTGACGTCAAAATCGGCCGACTAAGTTGGTGGAAAGTTGGATGATGTTCGCGGGGCTTTAGCTATTTGTTTCACATTAGTCACTGTTCCAAGTTTTTTGTTTGACACTTTTTATTGAAATAAGACATTGAATCACATTATGTAAGTAAGGCGTTTTAATTATAGGAGAATCTGTGAAAAAATAAGATGAAGCAAAAGCAAACAGTACATACGTAGGCCTACAGTATTAAGCCGATTAAAATGTGTGACATTTTCTAATCAAAATTGGTAAATTATAAGCTTTATTTAATGAAATTACTGAATATATATTATAACGAAAAATTGTGACAAAAGTAACAGAATAAAAATAATACATTAATATAAAATTTTATTTACTAATCATAATAATGGTTTCAGCAGAAGGTGATCAGATAAATTGTAGATTAATAGTACAAACATCTGATGAAAGATAATTAAAAATTCTAAAAAACAATAATTTCAAACTGTTATTAACTCATAACGAGTTTTTGGAAGAATTTCTATTTCTATTTCGTACTATTCTTTACCATTTTACTGCTTTGCTATCATCACAATATCAGTACAGTTTGTAAATATAGGATTGAAAACTGATGTTCTACTATGCAAAGTTTTTCATTCAATTACTTTATCTTTGCTGAAATTCAGCATTAAATTATTTATATCTAAAAATGGCATATAATTTTTATTTTGCATTGTCAAAAAAACAGATGTGGACTTGCTAAAGAAACTTCATAGTTTTTAAAAATGGAATTGATAATTCGAGCAAAATAATCTGAACTTCAGTATGTTTTATTTCTCTAGCTAGGTTTTACTTTTTCATTTTAAGTTAACGTTGAATCTGTTCTTCACACTCAAAAATCCATGATTACTATTTTTTTTTTCTTCAGTAGCATCTTAAAAGAGCTCATTTTTTTTTCAGGATTTCATTTTCAGCTTGGCTGTTGAAATGGTAACTGTGGCACTAGAGCCGAGTTGAACATCCCCTTCCATAGAAGTGATTGCGGATATTTCCCCTTTGTTTCTATTATAGACGGGTGCTAGAGTTCAAGAAACTACTTAGAGTTCAAGAAGGCAAACTGATCGTTCTACTCCTTACCATTGGCTGATGTTCGCAAGAGCGTAACTCCTGGGCTGTTCACCTTCAATGAAGTACACATGGTATTGACAGATTATATTGAAAGTCTAAATACACCCAATATCTAATGTAAGCTATATTATGTATTACGTAATATATAAAGTTCTGCTTTTAAAAACTATGAAGTTTGCTTAACATTTACACATCTATTAAAATATAACTGATGCATTATAGGCAACTTATTATATATATACTAGCCGGGTACCTTGCGTATATAGTATTAAAAAAAAAAAATATTTATTTAGCAAATTAATATTGAGATCGGAGAATGTACGACTTTCCAGCCCGTTGTGCCCTTCTCCACTTAACTCAGGTGTATTGCGGGTTAGCGCCACACACCTGGGGTTGCCGCCATACACTACATCGTCAGTTTGCCAGATTATTCCCTATCCCGAATTTCGAAAAATCCGGCCTTATTCCTTGTCTACAACGTAAAGGAAACCTCTGTGCAAAATTTCAGCTTTCTAGATCCAAGGGTTTGGGTGGGCGTTGATGAGTCAGTCAGTGAGTGAGTGAGTCAGGACTTTTCTTTTTATATATGTAGATTTTCATGAATTTTGTTTTGTTAACATCATTGATTAGTTCTTTATAGATTATATTTGGATATGTTATTTTCTCATTTTCAACTGTTATCCGATTCGTTCTTTACATATTATTCCTGGTGTTTTGATATCATGTTTATTTATGAAAATATGATCTATATTTGTTTTCGTATTTCCATGAATTGTACAGTTTCTTGTTGTTCCGTAAAGACGATTTTTGAAACCATTACTGCACATAAGTTTTACATATTTCTGTACTACATTGTTTTTATTCATTTTGAAAATATCTATATTTACGTCGCCAATCAGTATAGTTGGATAGTTGTTTAATATATTTTCATTTTTTATAAATAGATTCTCTATTTCAGTAACATTTTAGTAATTTGTAATTTAGCATTTTGCTTACAGAATGACAGACAGAATAACGTTTTATAATATACGTTTTTATAATATATAATAATAATAATAGCCGGGTACCGTCGCTTCGCTCCGGAACCCTTGCGTTCAAAAAAATATATAGCATTCAAAAAAAAACAAAAACTTTATTTATTTAGCAAATTAATGTTGCGATCGTCGGAGAATATATAACTTCCCAGCCCGTTGTGGCTTCTCCGAATAACTCGGATGTATTGCGGGTCAGCGTCACACACCGAAAATTCACATTTTTGCATGTATCTTGCAAACGCTGAAGCGTTTGTGAATAAGTGATATATCGTTCGATAGAACTTTCAAATACCAACATTTTCTCAATATAATGTTCTCTTCCATCTTTTATACTTTTCGTTTAAATTGAGAAAAAGTCAAAATTTGACCCTTTAAAAGGCGCCATCTTGGAAACCAAAAACTTTTTTCGAAAGATTTTTGTAGCATTTTGTTTGTCTTAAAAAGATCTACATTTTATCCATTTGCATGACCAATCTATCTCTTATAGTTTGGTCACAAAATTGGAAAAACCTAAAGTCTTATGACAGACAAAATAACGCTTTTATAATATACAGGGTGTTTCAAAAATACACGGCATAATTTCAGGTATGTATTTCCCACATGTAGACAATCAAAATAGTTCATTACAACATATGTCCGGAAATGCTTCATTTCCGAGTTATGGCCTTCACAACATTGAAAATCACCGGAACGTTTTTCGTTCCGCCGGTCGTTGCCATTACAGAAGATGTTCAAATTGACCACCTCCTGCTTGAATACAGACCTCACATCGATGTCTCAATGACCTGCGAACACGATCCCACACTCCAGGAATGTTGCGTATGTCCTCAGAACGTGCCACAATTCGATTCCGAAGGGATTCCAAATCAGGCACCGGAGACGAATAAACCAATGATTTTAAATGGCCCCACAAGTAGAAATCGAGAGGGTTCAGATCAGGTGAGCGTGGAGGCCAAGCAATTGGGCCACCTCTACCTATCCATCGATCAGGAAACGTTCGATCCAAGTACCGGCGAGCTGTACGACTGAAGTGTGCAGGAGCGCCGTCATGCAAGAAGTGAGCGTGCTGACGATCGATCAGTGGAGTGTCGTCATAAACATGAGGTATGGTGTTTTCCAGGAAGTTTGTGTACGCCTGCCCCGTAAGTCTGTTTACAAGTACATGGGGTCCAACTAATCGATCACCAATGATACCGGCCCACATGTTGAGGGAGAACCGCACCTGGTGATGAGATACAACAGTTGCATTTGGGTTTTCATACGCCCATACATGCTGATTGTGGAAATTTGTTATGCCATCTCGTGTGAACTGTGCTTCATCTGTAAATACGAAAAACGTTCCGGTGATTTTCAATGTTGTGAAGGCCATAACTCGGAAATGAAGCATTTCCGGACATATGTTGTAATGAACTATTTTGATTGTCTACATGTGGGAAATACATACCTGAAATTATGCCGTGTATTTTTGAAACACCCTGTATAATAATTGGGTAGTGCAAAAGTTCTACCCGTTTTTATTACCCATAAAGAAGAGCAAATAAACGCAAAATGAACAGTACCTATTAATGTGCATAATCCCCATTGCTATTTAGGACAACTTGCCATCTTTCTGATAGGAGATGAATTCCATGGCGGTAAAATTCCGGAGGTTTCGAGTCAAAAAAGTCTTGGATGGCAGTTTTCACAGCATCAAGATCACCAAAGATTTTCTGACAGAAGGAATTGTTCAACGCACGAAATAGGTGATAGTCAGTTGGTGCCAAGTCAGGAGAATAGGGAGGGTGGGGTAAAACCTCCCAACCAAAGCCCAGAAACTTTTGGCGAGTGATGACAGCAGCATGTGGCCTGGCGTTATCGTGATGAAGGATAACACCGCGACGATTGATGAGACCTGGCCGCTTTGCTACCTGGCTGCATTTGAATGCAGCCTGTCTAACTGTAGACAGTAGAAGGCAGCACTGATGGTTTGGTTGAGTGGCAGGACCTCCCAGTGAATTATTCCCTGCACATCCCACCACACACTCAATAACACCTTTCTTGGGATGAAGTTCAGCTTTCGAAGTCGATGCAGGCGGATCAGAAGGGCGACACACAGCCCTACGACGCTTTACGTTACGGTATATAACCCACTTCTCATCTCCTGTCACAATTCGTGTCAAGAATGGGTCATTTTTGTATCGGGAAAGCAAGGAAACACAGGTAGCGATTCGGTCATCCCGTTGCTTAGCTGTCAGGTTATGTGGAACCCAACGATCCAACTTTCTTGTAAAACCCAACTTAACCAGCTGTCTCTCGACCGTTGTCCGGTGTACGTTGAAGGTCTCCGCTAATTCTTGCACGGTTAGGTTCGGGCTGTTCCTTATGGCTTGGTCAATATCGTCCTCTCCAACGTGTGATGTCCGTTCACTCCTAGCCTGATCTTGGCAGCTTCTGTCTCCTTCCCTAAATTTACGAAACCATCACGACATGTGCTTTCGTCTATTGCATCCTCTCCATAAACTTGACAAACATTGCGACATGCTGCGGCTGCCGTACTCTTTTTATCGAACTCGAATAACAAACAATGTCTTATATGCTCCTTCTCGCTTACCCTCTGGAATTTTTTGTGAGATGATTAACTTTGTGAGACACGATGCATTTATGTGAGGCATCCACACGTTTGATTGGCAGACGATTTGCGTCATTACAATGTCATGTGTGAGGGCAATTCCGTTGCAAATTTTCATATCCAAACACGGGTAGAACTTTTGCACTCATCCAATATATATTGAATGCAATATTATTATAAGTTATATCATTTAAGAGTTTGCTATATAATGCAAGTAAGTAATTTAAAATAAATTTTGTTTAAGACCTAAAATAAGAAATTTATTGCTGTGCATGTTATTAACTTTAATGTTAGGGGACTCCTAGCTTTATATTAAACATGATTTTAATAAATCGTATTTAATAATATGGAACTTCACTATTGAAAAAAAAAACAAAACAAACGAATGTCAGCTATTAGATATAATTCAACCATACGACAGATATCACATCCTGCTTTGAAAGAAGAAAAACTTAAGAGCAAAACAAAAATAGATGCAATATTTAAACTGAGTTTCTTTAAAAAAAATTCTTAACAATCACCTGATAATTTCTCAATTACCAAATTACATATTGAGCTCATTCCTTCAACAACAAAAAAAGCTAAACTCATCTTTTGAATTTCTCTGTTCATTGAACGATAATATTTTGAAGAAATGCCAAATTTTTCATTTTAAATGAAATAGTAATCTACACAAATTGTCAATTTTATTTAGGAAAACTTTCATAATCAATCCTAGTATTCTAGGAAAGATATAGTAAAACCCCGTTATTACGCTCCCGCATTTAGCACTATCCCGTTCTTTACGCTTCTTTCATACGGTCCCTGGAATTTCCTATGTAACTCTGTATACTTTTACCCTCTTATAACGCTTCAAATCCCGCTTGTAGCGCTTTTTTTATATCGAAAATTTTGTATCGAAAAGCAATG
This sequence comes from Thereuonema tuberculata, assembly GCA_023159025.1. Taxonomy (NCBI): domain Eukaryota; kingdom Metazoa; phylum Arthropoda; class Chilopoda; order Scutigeromorpha; family Scutigeridae; genus Thereuonema; species Thereuonema tuberculata. The sequence goes on along the minus strand of JAFIDM010009631.1, from coordinate 163,828,212 downwards.
TAACACTGTAAAGATTCTTTTCTTTCCCTGGTAGGAGGGAATCTTTGAACTCTTTTAAGTGCGGTCTGTGATACGGTAAGTTAGTGCAAAATTTCGAAGCGGAAATCCCTTTCTATAAGTGATCAATTGGAAATTCTCCGTAAGTACGACGAGAATTCGACACTAAGTCAGAAGGATTCTAGGAATCTCTAGGATTTCCCTCATCCAGTCTGAGAACAATAATAAAAAATAAGAATGGAATTACCAATGCAGCGAAGGGTGGTTGCAAACGTAAAAAAGTAAAGTGTGGAAAATATTAAGATGCCGAGGAAATTCTAATTGAATGGATTCATCAGTCCCGTGATGCATCAGTGCCATTAAGTGGCCCAATCATTCAAGAAAAGGCGCGTGAAATAGCGGGCAGTGCACTAAATCTGCTCCGAAAATATATTACTGTTGCTCCTAGTGGTGTATCAATTGATGTTAATAGTTACTTGAACCGCATTGAAAATGTCATAATTCATAACAGTAGCACACGCACACGGCAAACCACAATCAAAGATTTTTTTAATAGGAAATAAGCTCACATTTGCACTATATCTATTGCAGAATCAAGTATCTTTCCTGTAAAATGGTGTCTAAATGTTTCCCCATCTCATAAATCATTTCCCGTCTATAGCGCTATCCCGCTTATTACGCTTGTAGTTCATGGTCCCTTGACGAGCGTAATAACGGGGTTTTACTGTAGTTTATTACGAAAAAAATTATAGGCATTTTTTATTTTAAACCACCCATTATTTAATGAAATAGATTGAATAACTGATTTTTGTGAAGAAAACTAAAAATATTTACGTTTAAACGACTTATGAAGGAAATTAGAAAGCCACATATTTTCACTTAAAAAGGGGGGGGGTATAACAGCTCTATATATTATAATAGCATAGCAGAATAGTTTAAATAAAGTCCTAAATTTTTTAAAAGCTCATCAAAGTTGTTCTTCAACTTTGAAAATAACTTTTGATTAATTAAAAAGTCGATATCAAGGGAAAAGAAGCATAAACACAAAGTTTCTAGTAAATTTTGACTTATAATCTATATTACTAAAATCTTTTATTTTCTGTCTGTCCGGCGCAATTGTTAATTATTAGTTTCCTTTGCTGAGAAAGTCAGAATATATTTTTTTTTCGCCTTGCATGGGATTCGAACCGAGGACCTTCGTCCTCGCAGTCAGGAACGCTAACAGTTGGACTACTGCTGGTCCCCCAATATCCAATCCTACTTTTATTCTATTTGTTCGCGCTATCAAATAACGAGTTCATTCAAAAAGGAATAAAATATTTTTCCCATAATCGCTTGGAATCGATTCTTCTTGGATTATCTCACACAGGGGTGAGACAAGGGGATGGCCTAGTTTCTTATAAGGACAGGACACACGTTTACGTCGTAGAATGAATTATCTTTTTTTTAAGGTGTAGCTCAAGAAATATTTAAAAAAAAAAATTGGATTTGGGGTCAACACTCCACCGATTTCGTCTTTTGAAGATCATTCCAATGGGTTTTCTAAGTTTTTTTTTCTTCTAAGCAATCAAACTCTAATTAGATTAGTGACTTAAATACCGGTCTATGAAATTTATGAAATCTTTGCATCGTATCTGACAAATGTTACAGGATTTTTATTTTCCTTAATTAATATTTTAATTACAAAAGAGTAAGATTTTTTCCTCATCATTTAATTCAGTGGTGCCCAACCTTTTGTAATCTGGGGGCCAAAATTGACTTTGCTGTGAATCTCGCGGGCCACAACCAGAAAAAAAAGGAATCTCCAGGTTCAACAACCAAAAAAAAAAAAAAGGAATCTCCAGGTTCAACGACCAAAAAAAAAAAAAAAAACCGGAATAAAACAGCGGGCCACATGTAACACCTTCGCGGGCCGGATATGGCCCGCGGGCCGTAGGTTGGGCACCACTGATTTAATTCAATTAATCACAATAACAAAAGTAAACAACGATAAAAACAGATAACACACAATAACCAACCAAACATAAAATAAGCAAACCGATTTTTGTTTTCTGTACTTTAACATAGATTTAACATTATCTATTGTTTCTATCATTTTTTAAAAAGTTTCATATTTGCTTAATTTTTATTTTATGATCATACTGTTTATTGTATTTTTCCATTTTTTTTCTTTTAACCAACTGACTTTTTGTATTTACATTTTATTATTTTGACATTTATTTACATTTTAATTTTCGTTTTTAACGTTTAATTATTTCTTCAATTTATTTTATTTTACGTAAATTGCCATTTTTTTTAACTTAGCTTACCCTATGTGAGGGTGTTGAAAATAACATGTCACTTAGTTTTATAAAGTTTACAATCTAGTGAAAATAGTGCAGCTCGTTTTCAACACCGTTTTTATCGGTAATTTATTTTGAAGTTACCTTATTTTTGTTTCTGCTGTATGATTTATTAGAACTGGTTAATTTATTCATTTGTCTTTAATTGTTTCTGACCTTTTTTTATTTTAAATCTCGGTGATTTTTTTTATTTCTAATTTTTTCATAAAAATTTCTGCAATCAATTACTCATGTAATTGAGTGTTAGATGAGATCCCTAGATTAAGATAACTCACAGTTTCTTATTTCAGCACAGTTAACGATACTTAAGGAAATCAGATTAAAACAATCTCAAACAATCTCGAAAATAATGGCTTCCAAGTCCCCACTGACTTTAAAAGCGTTTTTACTCAGGCCTTACAGAAGAGCATTTTAATCTAATAGAGCATGTTACCTCCCTTGAAAGAAAAAAAATGAAAGAGAAATAATGCTGTGATTTTATCCAAGTACGACAAGGCTTTATGAAATGACAAAGTAAAAATTTTAAATTTAGAACAAATTTTAGGACATCAAAATATGTATAAAAACTCGAACTACTTTTCTGGATTAAATCAAAATCTGTACTCATTCTCAGTAATTCCTAATCTTTACATGGAGTAGGCTACTAATTTTGGATATAAATATGGACAGTACAAAAAAGAGGGGAGTGTTTGGATGAAAATAGTTGCCTTTGTACGGTGATATCTCTTACTAGTTAGACTTCTTTCTTATTATCTCATCCCTTCTATAAAATTCGGCATTGTATTATCAGAAAGTATGCGGAATTCATTTTAACTCATACTGAGGAAGATCGAATTTAACTGAAAATGTAATTAATTTAATTGATGTTGACTCTTTTAATTGAAATTAAACTGTAATTAATTTAATTGATGTTGACTCTTTTAATTGAAATTTCCTTTTTAATTTTGAAATTGTTATTTAATTTCTAGAATATATAAAGCTTATATACCACAAAGTCTTGAATGGTCAGGCTTGATTTTACAAATAGTTGAAAATATTTATCTCTAACATTTATATAAAAAATGTTTAATGTTTACCAGAGAAATAATTTGAGTTTTCTGGAAATATTTATTACCATAACTTAATAATACAGGTAATAAAACTGATAATAAAGAAAATATTTCTAAAAGAGTTCAATCTTTATTGTAATCGACTTTCTCTTGATTGATCAGATATTATTCCAAATGGTTATTCAATCATTCTGGTTAAATTTCTTTTTTTATTTTGTTTTGACACTTCCCGCATTTCAATATCGAGTTAGCCTTATATAGTGAGGCTAACAATATACGATTGGTTTTACGGCCACACAAGCAGTCGTTTTTTCCTGCTCCTCAGATCCCTGAAGTGCGAGTGCCAAGCTCTTATATTGGATGTTGCTCACCCAAGAAACTCAGTTCATAAGGTGTAAACGGATGAAACTCAACTAAGTAGCTGAAATTAAAATAAGTAGCAACCAATATTGCTGTAATAAATAAGACATCTTTATATATAACATCTACTGATAATTAAATGGATTTTTTTCCCTAATCAGAATGTAATTTAATGAAAAAGGTTTTGATATGGTTTCGCTTTATTGGAAAGAAATGTATGATATATACACATTTAAATACATACAGATAAGCTTATTTTATAATGTATTTAGGTAAGTGTATTTGTAAACGTATACTTCAAATTAAATTATAAACTCTAAAATTGTTGTAATTGTCATAATAATTGTTATTGCTAAATCGTTGTAAGGTACCTCAGCCATGTATACCTTTAACGCCACCTATCTAATTCTTCATAAATATAAGAGATGGCGGTACTGCACTAGAGTAGTTTGCATTGACATGCCATCTAGTGTTGAAGTGAGTTACTAGAAGACCACCAACATTTTGGAGTGAAATTATATTTCCACCTTTTCGTGTCGAGGACTGGTTCTGAAAGGCTGCTACTATATCAATGTAAGTTAAAATATAGATTTTTTTAATGTTCAGCAAAGATTAACTATATAAAACTATATATTTTCTTGATTCTTGAAGATTCTTCTATGTAGATAAGTTAACTGTTATTTTTAAAATTCGGAAATTGTAGACAAACAAGTGTATCATGTAATCCATGTGCTCAGTAGCGCTTTAACGCTATGGTGGTGTTAATGGTCTACATATACGATTTTAGGTTACGTACGACGTTTATAAGTTACTAATATGTTTCATGAAAATATAGATTTTTATCTTATTTATTATTTTGCTTTTGTAATCGGAAAATGCCGAAATTAATTAATTTTTACATTTCCTCTTTTGTTTTAGCTATAGATTAGAAAGACTGCGTTAATTTCAAGTGATTTTTTATTATTTTTTACAGAAAGTCAAATTTAGTTGCTTTTTACTGTAATTTTGTACAAATAATGTTTACAATGATGGAATAATTCTTAATTTTAAATAAGTTATGTTACTAGAAAGTAGGTGGCGTTAATTAGACCAGGTGTTCCTAATAACGCCAGTTTGCAAAGTTTTTTTATTTAAGTTCTCATACTTCTCCAGTAAAACTTATCATATGTTTCATTATGGTATGCTTCAAACAGAGGATTTTCTTGGTCATAATTTTCGTGTTTCGATACACCTTATTTCCAGACTTACAGAAATGTAAATGTTAAGGTGGCGTTATTTGGGCAGGGTACCTTATAATTGCTTCAATTTTCAGGGGATTAGGAAATCTCAATCTTGTTTTCGGCAAAATTTCTAAAAGTAGGCTTTAGTGATACCTAAATCATACTGCAAAAGAATTATTTTCAAATCCATTTTAACTTTCTATATGCGAATTCTTCCTTCTTAATGTTTACTCGATGTTGACATTCCTTTGTCACGCTATTTCTACAATAATTTTGAATCTTAGTTGTAATTTAAGATTTTATGCTGAATGCGATTGCTGTTTGATACCCCTTTTAAACTTCCAAAACCTACTTTATTAAATTATAAAAAAATCTACCAGTTTTAAGGATTTTTACTAGGATCCGAAATGATGATTTTTTTTATGCAGTGATTTATCTTCTATTAAAAGATTAAATTGGAAGACATTAATAAATTTCAATGATTTTTACGTAAATAAATAGATTTATCAATGCAAAGATTTGATTTTTAAACAGAAAAAGATTAGTTTAACATATAAGAGTAGTTTAGCCACTACTATAAATATTATAAAGAAGAAAAAATATATTATCTAGTAAAGATAAAATGAAAGAAATTACGTGCTTACCTGTTAAACAGCCGTGGTGTGCAGGCAGGTACTTCATTAAAACTTTCCTGGCCGTGTCATGTCAGGTAGAAAATTCGGTTGTGAAATTGAATCGAAATCAACATTAATTGAAATTTAAAGAATCAATGAAAGAAAATTCGTGTATTTAAAGTATAAATACCATCTCCTTATTCTGATACTATTAAAAAAAATTGGTACAGTAAAACTTTTATAATAAGTTATTTCGGCTAAATTAAATACTTTATTGCAAACATTACAATAATCAATAGATTATAGTGGGAACCTATTTATATATTAAATAATCAGCAGATCTAGAATGCTTAAGTTTCGATATGCGGTGACGTATTACTGACATTGGTTTCATTTCAATGTTTTTAGGATAAACAAATATAAATGTGTTTTTCTTTTAAATTTATTCTTATTTAATTTAATATTAAATACTTAATATGCAAGAATACTGTTTTTCTTCTTGATTATAAGATGAAAGTAAGAAAACAAAGGCTTGTACTACTGCATAATTAAAGTGTTTCAAATGGCCTTTTTTTTTTCTCTCGTCTGCTTTCTTATCTTCTCAAAGATAATATTTCCTGAAGAGTGGGCATCTCTGCTCCTATAAATCGAAGAACGTACTGTGATAATATATATTTTATAGACCATCCTTTCCTGATGGGAAAATTTAAAAGTAGTATCCTAAAATTCCAGATTGGTGGTTCCACAAACGATAATTCATTTGCATAAAGATGCAACTTACCTGTAAGCTTCTTAAGGAACGAAACAAACCGGTGAAAGATCATGCAGAAGATAGCATTAAGAAGCCGGAACAGGCCGGAAGGCCCATAATCCATAAAAGAACTGAAGGACAGGAAAAAAAAACGGAAATGCGATGTTTTTAATTTTTTATTATTATTTATTGAAAAAATAAATGCTTAATTTTTCTTCTATGTTTTGTATCTCCTTTTACTTGAAACCGAGAATGTTGTTCTTATTATGGTATTTTAATACATCGTGAAATAAAATGATTTCTCACAATATTTATATTATTAAAAATAATACAAACATAGTATTCTCAGTGAATATGATTTAAAATAATGTGGAATAAAAATGATCAGTCTGGAGATTACATTGTGTAGGGAAAACCACTAGTCTTAGAAATGAAATTAAACAGCTGCCATTTTTAAAAAAAATATAAATTTATCGAAAAATGTAAATATGTCTTCAGAAAATATATATCGTTACCTTTCGTTTGGGATTAAAAAAGTATATTGTTTTTCAGAATATGAGCTGAGTGCATAAATCGCTAAGTGTCAAATTTCTTTTCCCAAAAAAAGAAAAATTGTTTAATAATTTGATTTATAAAATTTAGAACTCTACATTTTCTGTCGTCTAAGGCATGGAGAAAATATTGAAAAATTTTTTTCAATGAAATAAAAAATGGTGCACTTTCCATCTAAAGAAGAAAAAAAGGACTGTTTTTAATACGGAACAAGTCATCTTGTATAGAAACAAAGTTTGAAACTTAGGAAACATTTGAAACTTGTGTGTGAAAAAATGAAAGTACAAGATGACAATAGAACGACAAAATTTTTAAAACACAGTAGAAGTAACTTTAATTTGGGTCATTTATGCCTACTGCTTCAGTACTACTATTTCTATATATGAATAAATTATTCTGCAAAAGAAATTTATAAAAATATTATGTTGGGACTTACTCGGCAGTTCTTTACTAGTCTTTAACTAAATAATTTGAAGTTTTATACTGATATAATATCAGAAATAATGTAAAATTTATCTAGAAGTTCCTGAATCAACTGAAAGTCAACTTTCTTAAACTTGTTATTCTTAATTTTGATTATTTTTCTTTGATTATTAAGAAAGCCATGACTAATACAAACTAAAGGCTATTTTGAACTTATATTTTTTATTGTTTTTTTAATGATTTCTGTTCTAATAAGTATGGTATCTAATATAACATTTAATATAACATTACACCATTTTAAATCTTCTTCCTTCAATATTCTGGTAATATTCTGGCGATATTTCGCAAAAAAGGCTTGAAAAAGCGAAACGATATAGTTTCGCGAAATATCGCCAGAATATTACCAGAATATTGAAGGAAGAAGATTTAAAATGGTGTAATGTTATATTATAGAAACAGAATGTCATAAGTTATAAGTATGGTATCTTTCTAAGAGATCAAACAATTAATAGTTGCTGTGCTAAGTTTCAAAAATCTTGATAACGAGTATATAAAAATAAAATAAAATAAAACAATACAAATAAAACCCAGTTATTCATTGTCCCAATTGTTAAAAGAGTTGCTCATTCATTTCAGTTGTCGGTTTTATGCCCTCTTGGTCCGAATTTTAACAAAATCAATTGGATCTTTCTTACAAACTTTATTAAAATTTTAGCTTCATCAGACAAATTGCTTTTTAATTTTATAATACTAGGGATGGGGTTTTTTGGTCCTAACTCCTTGTTTATTAATTGGATTTGTACAAAGATCAATAAGGATCAATTTAAAGTTGCATTTTAATACTTGTTTGTTCTAATCTTTTTTTATCTCTCCAACGCATATTAATGAGTGTTTCAAATGCTAGATCAAAACTATAATACGGTTACGTATCGTATAAGTATAAAAATTGTCTAACATTACATAAAAAGGTATATTCCCATTATATAACTAATATATGTCTATATATTTTAAAAAATTTATAAAATTTCAATTGAGCTTGTTTCTGTTATCTTCGTTTTTTAAACATTAAAAAAAACCTATGCTGGAATTGAGTTACTTATTCTTCGCCATCTTTCTTTTTTTTCTTCCTTGGTAGAATTTATTACCGCTATTAATCTATCTTACTTTGTTTCCGCCCTTCCAAGTATTCCATGAAACCTTTGAAATGGGTGATGAGTCGTGGGATTTTTGTTAAAAAATTTAATAAAGAGTTTGTTATCGTGATATTTAGTAATACATTTTTCATTATAAGATTTAATTACTGAAAGAGTTGAGAGTTTATTATTAAGCTGGCGCCACCTTTTTAAAAACATAATTTAAAAATGCAATTGTTCATTTCTCTTTTGGATTTCCTGAGATGTTCTAACGTTCTTTCCATTAAGAGAGTCAGAAAATTTCGGTTTTCTTGAGTCGTGTTCGTAGTCCGTGTCGACTTCCTTCCGTACTTCTTCTCACGGAACACTTCACTCTCTGCTTTTGGCTCAGGACTGTAGACTCAGGAAATTGCGATATCTGTGGCGGCAGAAGGCATTAAGAAGTCTCTAGCTCGTTTTTTTAGCTTCAAATGCCAAATCTTTCCTTTTGTCCATTTATTTGTTTTTTCTTTTGCATAGATATATTTTTCATTGGATAAGTGACAACTCATAAAATTCAGAAATAAGAATAAACTCATGCTCAGTTAAATCCTCTTATTTCTAATAAAGTAATGAAAAGTAAAATTATCTTTATAAACTATTAACACAAAGAAGTCTTTGGGAATCTTTCAGATATATGTAATCTGGGTGTATATTTTTTTTGGCTGTGTTGCACCAGCTTGCAAGACATGAAATTGAAAATTTAAGTTGTTAGTTTTGAAAATAAATAATACCTTCAAATAAATTAAAATATACGTAGCACCAAATTTATGATTTTAATATTAAAATTTCTAAATTTGAAGTTTTGATTTCCATAAAAATCCAACTAAATTTATGATCACTTGAGCCCTTGGCTATGAGAGATGATTGTGAAATAGACACCCTTGTATTTTGGCTTTATGGGCCGTTTTGCAGTTGTAACAATGAAGTACCAGTTAGATGTCCCCCTGGAGTCTCTTCAAAGACTACTGGACTGCTTTATACTCTCCCGAGAGTAAGATAGTACCAAATCTCCTCAGTTGAATATCAGAGAATGTACCATTAAGCTTTGGGGAACTGGGTGATCACACTTCTCATGTCCAAATTGGTTTTAAGTCTGAAACATCACTTACTTCTCTAAAGGAATCCTTTGGTTCCTTTAATGATTTTTAAATTCAATTTCGTTTTATTTTAATTTTCTTTCGTTAATTCTACGGTATATTGTGAGTTTTAAATGATATCGATTTCATTTTTTTAGGCACTTAATAAAGCTTTACTTTGTGCTTTAATATGTTTTTAATCAGTAATTAATAAACGATTAATTATTATGCTCTATTGTCTCGACAGCGGTAAGTGAAGGATTATTCGATAGATATCTATGAAACTTGCGTCTGTCTCTATGGCTTGGAGTTTGATTTACATAAAATTTAATTTGTCAAGAATTATTTTAATTTGCTACTTTTTTTAATGAATATATAAAGACATTTGTAATCATTTGTTTTATCATTTGTTTTATTGTTGTAATTATTTGTTGAAAGTAATATCAAATAATTTCAGATATTATCTTGCAAGGCTATCAAAAAAATTTGAACGCAGAAATAATTTTAGCCGAAATTATATATGATCAAACGAATTTAGCTTACCGTTTCTAAGAATTACTTTTTTCTAATATATTCTTACTATAAAAATGATTTAATTTCAAAATAAAAACAATTTGCAAATAACGTAAAAGCTTCTAGTAACTAATAAATTGTTGTTTTTCAATAATTTTATAATTACAACTTGAATAGAAGAAAAAGGGTAAAAGCTGAAAATAAGTTCTTAAAGAGACCCAAAATGAAAAACTTAAAACTTGACATTCAATAAATAGTCATGTAAAATTTTAAATAGAATCCTAAAGTGCTGGAAACTATTCTATTTCTCTGGTTTTGAATCATCTAGCTAGATACTTATACTGAGTTTTAAAGGGAAATTATTTACAAGTGAAATAACTCCAAATGCTATTTTCTTGTATTTATTTAAATACGTTAATAGAAGCTGTTACAATGCTTTATATCGCTCCTAATTTACGTTAAGAACGTGAGATTAAATAACGTCCGAAGCAAATAAAATACTTCATATTGAAACGTTTGAGTATAAATTCAAAATTCACAAAAATAGTAGGACTCTGTTCGCTGAATTACATAATTTGAAGTAGGTGTTATCAATAAAATTATAAAAGTTCAGGAAAGTTATCCCAAGGCGGTTAATTTTAACTTTTTTAAGTCCCAATTTTGAGCCTCACCGAATCGCAATTCAATTTTGATTTTAATTCTGATATGGCTTTAGTCAGTATAATACTGTCAGTATCAATCCGTTGAATATTTCTGAAGCTTGTTAGACCTGGGAAGTTAGCTTTGCTTCATTTGAAACCACTGTATTAGTTTAGATGATAGCATGATTGATATGCACAGGATTTTTGTTTAAAATGTATGCTTTTCATTGTAACTTTATAGAATGCTTCAGGAAGCTGATCAGCACGTAGCCTGTCTTTACTCAATATTGTAGATAGGAGCGACTGACAATATCATAATTGAATAGAAGATAAATTAGCCAGAAGAAGCAACTAAGGATGATTCATTTATAGAGAGAGAGAATCAGTCATTAAGCAAAGATAACAGTGACAATTTAAGAGGCAAAATTCTGATGGTTTGCGAACCTTAAGTAAGACTTAGATAAATTCAATACACTTAATTTCAAGGATAATTGTTTCTGTTCCGAAAGATTCGTAGTAACACTGTCAAATGTCTGGTATAACTATACAATGCTCCAAAACACTTAAGCATTTTTTATCATCTCATAAATAAAATTATATAGTTACTTTAATATTTAATATATAATTTATTTATTAAACGAACTCGGCTGCGATGTCAGCCTGTTTACATAACTTTTTTTTTTCTCATTAGCTTTTTTTTATAATTTAAATATCATTTTCAACTTAATTTTACAACAATGAACATATGGTCTTTAGATTAGTAAATAACATGACTTCTTCAAAAGTAATTGATATGACATATTTAAAACATAACAAAATTTTGTTTTCTTGGTATTAATTAAATCCCAAACTTTTTTGTTTGTTTGTGAATTATTATGTACTTATTTTTTTGTTCTGATAACAATAATGTTTTTGAGTTGTTTGCGGATATTGCAAAATAATCAACGTAGGTTCTTTGTAATTGGAGAAATAGTTCCTTTCTGTGTACTGTTTTTCTCTTATTTAATGAGGTTAGTATTTTGCAAAGGTCTTTTTTTGTTTTGTTTTGTTTTCCGAGTTGCGTATAGTTATCTTTAGAAAATGCAGAATCAATTATTGAATGGGTAATTGAACTTTTCCTGTTTTAGAGAGCATCTCTTGATTGGATGTTTTTATGAATAGAGATTTGCGCCTTTTATATTTGACTGTATTCAATTCCATTTTTTGTGAGTCAAGCAATATTCCGTCCACGCTGTAATGTGAGTCAGAAATGAGATTGCTTTCAGTAGAGGTTTTGAAGGAGAGAATCATTAAGCTCATAATAGAAAAAGTGATAGACTGATGACAACAACAAGGAAGTCATTAGCTCATCCTATGTCCCCTAAAGAAGAAAAGGAATATATGTCCCCAACGACGAACGGCCTAATTGGTTTCCATCGAGTAAAAAAGAAGATGGGAGGAGATAGAAGAGTAATAACGATTCCCTGTATAGAAAATCAGAGTTAGTTGCGTCTTTTCTTAAGCTACAAACTTAAGTCTACATTTGAGTCAATCATAAATAATATGTGGCAAAAGAGTACGAATCTCACTCATAGTAAATCACAGTTAAAAAGATACTAAGGTACTATAGAATTTTCTTCCTTTTTCCTTTTCACTTCGAAATTTTCTTGCGTTACTTTTTTTTCCTTCTCCCTTCTTGATCTCTTCTTTGCTAGATGAGATGCTGCAAGGGACATCAACGGCCATCATTATATCAGCGCTCTTCGGTTTTATGAGTACCTCGACAAGTCGCTGATATAATCGCAGGCACAATTATCCGAAGAAAATGTTAAATGAGCACTGAAGACCTTAAAGAGGAACCAACACTCTAAAAATACTACGACTCCATTCAAACAAATGAGTTGCATTTAATCAATTTGCTTCAAATGAATAATACATTTTTGAAGCTTTTTTTTTTTTTAATTTCTGTAATTTTGTAATATTTTCTTAATAAAACTTGATGAGCAAGATGAGAGCTAAGAAAGTTAAAAAATCAATTCTTTTAAAATAACTTACGTTAATATTTTGTAACTGTATTTTGTTATAGAATTATCTTAGTCATCAACTTCAGGAAAATGTTAATTTAATCGGATTAATTAAATCGCTTTAATCAGTTTTAGGTTTGAAAATCTCCAAAATCTTAAGCCTAATTTTATGGGAATCATTTTTATACGTTACATAAAATATCGTATCTGTGACTCGCTACGACTGTCAACTAATTTTGCATTGGTTCTCTTAAGCCCCTCAGCCACGGTCAGACAAAGAACACTTGTTCGAAATTTGATCTTGAGCGACATTCTCGATTGATAATTGTCTTTCGATCTGGCAGAATTTGGAAAGCTTTTTAAACTTTTGAAATACATTTGAAATACTTTTTTGAAATACTTTTTAAACTTTTCAAGACTGTTTTATTTGTGTAACATCTAACCTGTTTCATTTTTTATATTTATTCTAATTATATTTCTCCGCATTTTCAGAGTAATTTATTTGCCTATGAAAAATTCTGAGATATAATATCATAGTTACAACGCTGATATGATAGTCTTAAAGATTACTAAGCTTTTTAACTTAAACGGAATATTTGAAAAGGAAAATCCAAAGATAATCAACAAAAAACATGGTGATTCTCGAAATCATAACCACCATTCATTAAAACCTATTTGTCAATTAGCTTTCAAAATTTAAGAACTACATATTTGGATGTATAATCTTTAAAAAAAGTTAAAAAAAACAAAAAAAACAACACTACGTTTTTAATCATTTTGACCTAACTGAAACAGAAATGTAGATTTGTAACGAACACAACTAAAAACAAAATGTTAATGTTTTGTTTCTAAAAATAAATACAACGACCTGTTTTTTTTGTTTTGTTTTCCAGCTCTCATTGTGATTATTGGTTTTATTATTATTTTCGTTATTTTACTTGTCATTTTGTGATATTTTAGATCTCCCCAAAACATCAATCTCCGAGCGCAACAATCCGAGTGCGAACACAATTTAGAAAAACTTCAAGAAATCTACGTAGAGAGGATTAGGAGAAATATGTTAAATCCTTAGAATATGATATCACTGGACCACAAAGGACAGGCTTCAAAGTTTTTAAAGAACTCAAAGAAGAAGAAAATGATAAACTTAAAATAAACTTGATCTCAAAAAGATGACTGAATTAAACAATATACCGCACTTTGGAATGAAATGTATCAAACAAATAATAATAGAAATAATGAAAAAAAAACCAAGCAATTCCCTAACAGAAATTGGTAATATATGCATGGAGGAACTCGAGCAAGTTCTAAAGAAATCAAGTATAGAAAAATCCCGATCTAGATGGTAAATGCGTAGAACTCTTCAAATACGGAGGGAATAGCTTAAAAAGCATATGATCATCTGAATAGAAATCTATTTTGGAAAATATTAAAAGATGATGATGTTTCTATGCAATTAATTAATGCCATCAAAAGTCTGTACAGATTTAAATTATCCAGAATTAAATTCACAGATGGAAAACTATCAAAACTTATTGACACAAATAAAGGTGTGAGACAAGGGTGCGGCTTTTCTCCAGGATTCTTTAATGTGTACTTCAATAAAATACTAACAGAAAGAAAAAAAAATTATAACAGATGGCATTCCATTAGGAAATAATGAATACTAAATACACTATTAAATGCAAATGATCAAATTAAAGTTAAAGTATCGCACTATAATGACGATGCTCACTTAGAATCAAATTACAAGCATGTACTAAAATGAATGGTATAATAAGAAGAAATTTTGAAAAGCGAATGTCCAAACAAATACAATTAAGATTACCTAATATAACAGCAAAGTCAGCTATCAAATATGGAAGCGAAAATTGGATTCTAAAACAGCAAGACAGATTAGAAACAGCACAAATGATATTCTTACGATGATTTCTGGGATTGAGAAGGATGGACAAAATGAAAAACACGGAAATTCGATCACAATTAAATACTGGAAATATCGTTCAAAAAATAGAAAGCTTTCAGAAAAAAATTAGGTGCAACATGTTTAAAGGATGACAAATAATAGGATTCCAAAATTAGCATTTAGATACAGCTCTTTAGATATAAGTGATCGTGGACGCCCCAAGCCAAGATAGAAAGATTGCCATATCTTTCTAGTCAGAACCTTCGAGGACCGGATCTTCGAGACCTAATCCGGAAATGTTTAAACAAGACATAAACAATCCGTTAGCAAGATCTTGGGACTAATCTTAAAGGGCAAACTTTCGAAAACAGGTGAATTATGGTCAGTCCGTTGTCTCTATGTCTGTGATCACGATAACTCAAAGCCTACTTATTGAAAGTCAAGTTTTACTGTTTTTGCTCACATTGTATAATCTTTTAATGATATATATCAGTGAATTTTCTGTTTCTTAATTACATCAGTTCAGGAATGGATTCAAGAGAATGTTCATCAATTTTTGAGGCAATTTAAAGGGGTGAGTATGAAGAAAACTTAACAATGTAAATAATTATTATGTATTAGAAATATCTAATAATGTCCTGTAAAAGAATTTACTTTTTCTTTTACAAAAAAAATAGTTTTATAGTTTCGTTCTGTCTTTATATTGTTTTCTAATCATTTACTATTAAAACGGCTGGAGTAAAGATTGACAGTTACTGAACAGTCTTAAGTCCTTTATTTCTCTACAATTTGAAACGACACGAGTAAAACAAAGGGAATCATAGTTAGCAAGCGAAGCATAAATTAAGAAATAGGATAGAAGTAGAAATTTCTACTAATAGACATTTTTATTTTTACAATGTTGTAAACTAACTGAAATGTTGCTTTATTATGATATTCCAAGTTTCGATTTGCTTTCATTTTCATTATAATAGTCTTAATGAAAAAGGAAGCTAGATTTTGCTTTCTAATTCTGATGTAACCATCACTTCTACTACAGTCACCAATAACGTGAAATTTAATCACCAATAACGTGATCCAAAAACCTTCAAACTTAACCAAAACCTAATATTTTAAGTAGATTCGATTGTGACAACAAATATAGTAATCAGTGCTAAATATTCTTACAATTAACTGTCTGGTCCTATTCAAATCAGTTTTCAAAGAAAGTTAATGGGTTTTTAATTATTAATTCCACAGTTTTGTTGTTTTTTTTATTAATTCCACTGTTTTGTTGTTTTTTTTCAAAAAAACGAGATAAATGACAAGTAAAATTTAATTGTATTAAAATAAGGTTTATTGAAAGGAGAAACAAATATTTCAATAGGCTTTCAAGTAACACAATCGATTATATATACAGTCAGACCTCGATATAAGGTCATCCGCATAAAAGGTCATCCCGCATATAAGGTCACTTTTCTAAAGTCCCTGCTAACTGAATTGAAATGCGTATGAATCGGTTATAAGGTCAACCCGCTTATAAGGTCACTTTCGCGAGGTCCCAAGGGGTGACCTTATATCGAGGTCTGACTGTATAAGTATTTTTATTGAAAGTCGTATGTTTCGATTTTTGTTGGAACATTATGCTTACGAGCGTATTATAAGTTTTTTTTCAGATGTAATGGTATCACCACTTCTTAATATTGGAATTGGACCACTTCATCACAATGGTTATCTTAAGTGACTTCAACCTTGAATTGTTAATGGACCCGTTCTCATCACATGGCCTCAACCATAATCCTTTTAGTTTTTTGTCTTCTTATATTTTTGTCATTTTTGTAATCTCATTGCTTGAAAAAGAACCGCAGGCGGTTTGAAAGCTTGTATTTTATCTTTTAATATAATTATGAATTTTATGTGTTGGCCTTATTATTTCTTTCTCGTAAGTTTCGTAGAGTAAAAAAAAAGAAAATTAAAAAAAAGAAAAATCGAGATTATCAATTGTAATTTCTTAAGTCGTCGGGATATTAGCTTTGAAGACTAAAAGAAACCCTTTTCCATCCCTTTTGTAAAATTTTGCAATAACTATTCATTATTAGATTTAGGCACATCGTCCAAAAAGCAAATAAATGGGCCTTCTTATCTATACTACTATTATAAAGCAGAAGAGTTTGTGTGTTTGAACGCGCTAATCTCAGGAACTACCAGTCCAATTTGAAAAAATCTTATTGCGTTAGATAGCCCGTTTATTGAGGAACATTATAGGCTACATGACATCACGCTACGACCAATAGGAGCGGAGCAGTAAACATAAATGTCAACCAATCTGGCAATCTGAGATTCAAAAAAGAGGTCGAATGCATTATTAATGGGGGGAAGGGGAAGGAAACATGAGTCAAAAAACAAAATAAAACAAGTTATGAGGTATATATAAACACCAATAAGTTATAAGATATGATATAATGAAATTGATACAATAAAATAGTCATTATAAATCTATACTACTATTATAAAGCAGAAGAGTTTGTATGTTTGAACGCGCTAATCTCAGGAAATACCAATCCGATTTGAAAAATTCTTTTTGCGTTAGATAGCCCGTTTATTGTGGAACGTGATAGGCTATATAACATCACGCTACGACCAATAGGAGACGAGCAGTAAACATAAACATCAACCAATCTGGCAATCTGAGATTCAAAAAAGAGGTCGAATACATTATTAATGGGGGGAAGGGGAAGGGAACATGAGTCAAAAACAATATAAAATAAGTTACAATTATGTATAATAACAAGGACATGGTATATAATGAAATTAATACAATAAAATAGTCATTATAATTATAGATAATAAATTTAATTAAATAATTAAAAATATTTAAATAAAGGTTTAAAGTCTCAAATAATAGATCGAAAAAAAACCAGGCGGAAAATCATTATGATTTACATAACATCGAGTACATTGAAAAGGGTTTTGTAACTCAACTTGGTAACTCATTTTATATTGTTTTTTGATTCATGTTTCCTTCCCCATAATGAATGCAGTTAACCTCTTTTTTGAATCTCACACATCCAATCCGTCTGCTTATTTGTAATTTGAAAATGGCAGTTGGAACTATAATTGCCATTATAATCTATACTACTATTATAAATCTATCGACAAGAACCGAACATTACCGAGAAGGGCCGAACTGGGAATGCTCAGGTCAGCGAGCGAGGTACCATGCCATACGGCTCAGTCATGTGGTCGGCTCCTTACGCAACAGATATGCTTCAGCGAACTAATTTTTGTGGATGTGTTTGGTTAATTGAATTGAATAATTTTATGCGTTTCCTATATTTATGCGTACTATCCGTAATAGGTAAGCGTAAGTTCAATTGAAACAAACAAAAATAGCACCCCCAAGATCAATGTGTGGACTCGCCTGCAAAATATTTCTTATGGTGTAGCAAAGGATATGTTCTCTAGAAAAAGGCTCACTTTAGGACCATCTAGCGCCTTAATGGGGCGTTTCCGGACATGGGTTCATTAGGAATATATTGATCCTTAGCCATGCCTCTACACGTGGCTTGAATATTACACATGAATTTTGCAACACCCTGTATAAATTTTAGGTTTTAGTTAGGTTTAATAAAATCAATATGTAGATTAGTTTTTTTTTAATTGGTTGCAACGATCGTGTTATGAATAGGTAACAATATATTATAGATACAATTAATTAAAGATATTACTTTATTGTATCTATAAAATTGTATCTATTAGTATAGATATAATTAATTAAATTATGAAAACGTTTCTTTTTCTTTGTTTGTTTAATGGCACTTTTCCATAGTATTATAATGAATTCTGCTAATGTACGTAAACGTTTAAACTAATTCGATCGAATCAAAGATAAACTGTTGACAATTATTGATGGAGTACAACAGTGAAAAGTAAAATTACAATTAATTTGTCACAAAAACAGCAAATAAAATAGTAATGGACAATTTATTTTATTGAATAAATAACAATCGGGGGCGAGTTAGCCACACGACGAGAACCGAACATTACCGAGAAGGGCCAAGTATTTAATTTCCAGAAATTAAGTTAATGAGATGCACTTAGTTAGGTACTCATAATTTATGTACTCAATGTGTATGCAACAGATTTGTATAATCACAATTGAACACGGGTGAAACCACGGGGCACAGCTAGTTTCTTTATAATTATGCTTTAAGACACAAATTAAGGTAAGATTATTTAAAGAAAGAGTTAATTTTGGGAAAACAAGTATTTTACATTGCCAATAAAATAAAAACGTAAGCTGAAACCAGTCTTACTTGAAAGGATAATGAAAATGAAAGCCTGAATGAAAACCGATAATACGCGTAATATACGTTATGGGCAACATTGATGGACGGAGAAACTATTCAATGTCCCTCATTCCAACAGCTTAGATCTTTTATGCACGTACCTAATTTTAAGTAATGCAAAGCAATTAATTAATTGAGTTGGTTAACTAATATATTGATTAACGTAAAAACTTATTTTAAGCAGACACACAGTTAAAAATATATGAACATATTAAAATTACAGACGTTTCGGTAGCTTTCCTTTATCTGAGTACATACATAAAAAATTGATCTGAGTTTAATAAGTAACTAATTTTCATAGTGAATCATTAGTAATACAGAAGAAGTTAGACTCCCGATTAACTGCAGTTGCATTCATTTTGAATAGCATCGAGATGATCTCATTAGTGAACTTGGATTTAAACAATAGAACATTCATCGTTAGACATATATGATAATTCTTTTGGCAATCCAATACGTATTGAGATGGTTTTGGGGAATCTTCAGTTGGCTCAAAGGGACCATACTGAAAAGAGAAAAAAAATAACAAAGATAAAATATCAAAAATAGGCGTGACGTGTATTTTTAGTCATTTTAACTAAGACTTAAATGCAAGTGCAAACTTGCATTGATTTTTTCACTTCAGTAGAAAATTGAATATTCAGATTAACACTAGTGAATGTATCGACTGCGAAGATAATATAATGTGAGGAAGTTATTATAAATCTCTGTATTAAGGTGCATGTAATCAAAATGGGCTAAGACTCAATATAGCCTAATCACGTTATCTCCGTTAGTACGCGATGAATTGAAAAGATAGTGCCAGTTGTATGTTAGAAACGTACGTCAGACTTCGCTGATGCAATCCCACGCCACAGCTATGCGCGAATATCTTTGAAAAGAGGTAGTTGAGCACAAGTGATTACTTAAAGTAGCCGCATCTAATTTTGCGCGAGTAACTATCTGTTTTTAATAAAAAATAATAAGTGTGCCTGTAGATAGCATGTTCAGCCTGGTTTTTAATGACTCAACTACTTTTTATTATTTTTAGCCTAGGCCGTATTTGCTAAACATGTGATTTATTTCCTGTTTTTACAATCAGGATTCAGAGCCACAGTTTATATCTGTACGATCCGAATGCAATTGCTGAAGAAGCCTTCAAACCAAGTACAGCATCTAACCTATCAGTTCCTGAACAGCCACAATCTCAAGTTACATCTTCTCCACAGCCTGGAACTTCAGGTTTATCAACTCGCAAGTGCACAAGAATAAAAATGTTATGCTCCGGACGATATTGATCCTATCGAAGCTGCCTTGATTGATTCTGATGAAGATGATTCATATGAAGATGAAAAGTTACATGATAATACCGAGCACATTTTCTGACTTACTCCCAAGCAAAAGCACTCCGCAGGTTAACGACAGAAAGAAAGCTATCAACAGTATGGCAATTTTATTGAAAACATCCTTTTCCAACGAAGATGGAACTAAAGCTATGGTATTAGAAAAAAAATGGCCAAGGGGCGCCCACAAAATTTATTCCGAAGAAACCACAAAAGTCTGCAAGAAAAGAATCCTGGATTTGTAACAGATATAAGGAAAACGTGATGAAAGATATGCTCATGTGCATTGCGACCTACTTTCATGAAGAATGTGTTGACTTAAAAAAGGACGATACAGAAGATTTTTTATTTTTTTTTATTTTAATTTTTCTTAAATTTAAGAATGTAATCTGAATCTTTCTTTGTTTCAACATTATAGGTCGTATTGGGTACATATGCAACCCAATAGGGCCTAAATGCGCTTCTTGTTTGTGAGCTTTTTTATCCATTTTCAAATTAAAATATCCTTTCAAACTTGTATCTTTACTTGCCAATAACTTGCTCTCTCAAATCCATGAAAGAATAAGTTTTTTGCATTAACATAGCTTAAAACTTAAAGCTTAGGTAGGCCATATAGGTAAGGTACAGTTACCTTACTTTAAAAATTCCAATTGGCATTCGAAAAGGACATCTGTGAATTACAGCAAAGATTTATCTAATAATCTCATGTTTATTACTGGAGTCTATCTAACGTGATGTTTTAACTCCTAGGACATGGAAGTAGATAATCTTTCCATTTAATATCGTGATTGTTTGTTTCGAGTTTTTTTGATGAGGAATTGCGATTCAATGCTCTTCCTGACGAAACCAATAGTTGGTTATTTGAAATTATGGAATTTATGTAAAATATAAGAAAACTTGAAGCAATGAATCGGGACATTGTAACATTACTGTTATTTGGATGAAGCAGCCACTATTGTGATTTTTATTAGCGCTCAGAACCTAGGAATATGCTATGTAAAAGATAAGACATCTATCCTCTTTTATTGTTAAAAATTAGAATAAAAGAAAAAAAAACTAATTAATAATATAGTTTCCAAAACGATAATCTTCTTTCAATCGTCATATACACAACTAAAATGTCTTCTTAAAATTCCTTTCTTTAATCACGATATTTCGTTTTCTTCAATAGAAAACTTCTTCAGGTTAAATTTACATTTACTTTAAAATTACTGTTATTGTAGGAATCGTTTTGAAAATATGGATTAATAATAGTCAATCCAGTGTGATTTCTGTTTGGTTTGTGAAAACACGAATAATAATGAGAAAGTTTCAAAAAATAACTGTGACAAAATTTCAAAAATCGGAAAACAAGAACAGAGTAATAGATGAGAAAAAAGTGGAACGTTCAATCGGCTTGAAACTGGGTATTGGAACAAATAACTTGCCAATATGCAATGGTTCAAAAACCACTGCACTGAACCGATTTAGTCATTTAGATTAGCGCCATAAATTTGAAACTTAGCAGTTACAGTATCAATGAGATATGTTTTGTATCAAATAGACATTCTGTTTTGAAGCTTATTCTAATTTTGCTTGTGCAGGCTCCGAAACTGAGTGATGGTGATGAATGTTCATAGGCATACCCGTGATTTTGGAATGGGAAGGGTTATGACGATCGCTGTAGTTCGACCAAAAAAAAAATCTAAAATCCAAGAGTTCTCTTATTTTAGGGTGCAATCGGGAGGGAACGGAATTATAACCCTTAATAAGCCCTACCCCTAGGACCGCCAATGTATTGAGACATGAAATGGAGCATAGTTAGCATCTAGGACATATAAAAAAATGTTCTAGTTACAAAATTAGATGGAAGCAGGGGAATTCACTGATATAAGGAAATTTGGATAATTTATATAAGCATTAGGAGTCTGGCTAAATACTGTTTTAAAAATGGAACCATGACGACATGACACTTAGGCAGTACTTTGGGAGAGATGATTCGTTCCGAATGACTTTTTAATAACAATTATTATAATTCACCATTGTGAAAAAAGGAAGGATCCCAATAGCAGTTTATTGTTATTCGCACTGTTTCAATTTACTGATACGGTGATAATCGTCTTCAAGACAAAAACGTGATTTGATCAACTTCAATTATAAGTCTCTGAAATTCTGCAATCTCCGTGAACGGGGAGTTAGTGACCAATGTCATAATGGACGATATGAATGGAGTCTTGCTTCAGGAAGTCATTGAGTAATACTAATCAATGCTAGAAGATAATGTATGGAGGATAGGCAATTAGCGGCAAGATTTTGAAGCTGTTCGGTCATAATCATTGCTGTTCAACTAAACAAATCCTTCCCGATTTCCATTTAGTGCCCGATACTTTCTCACTGATACATCTTTACATCCCATCTGTGTGAAAACCTCATTGAGAAAGTCACTTATCGGTACATTTAGAATAAAATTCAGTCTTGAAACTCCCACTTACAGACCATCTCAGACTCGAATTGATGTGGAGCGATGCCCTCAAGGAGCGATTGAAAAGCAAACTTATTTATTTTCAGGATAAATACAAAGTAAGTTTCAGGTCGAGCGGAATATTTCTCGTGGGTGCAAGTACTTTTTCATAAAAGATAGACATAATTTTATCAAAAGGAATATATAAAAACCTATTGAATTTTATAAATGTATGATAAATAACGTATATACTTTATTTTATTTAAAATCTAAAAATGTAAACTCAAAAGCAAATTTTTAACTTTTATCATTAAATATTCAATATTTTCGTGATAGATAAAAGAGATAATAATTCAGAAAGAAAATAATTTTTGGGTTACTTATTTCGGAAATTTTGGGTTACTTTCGGAGTTTCATAGGATTTTTGTTGTTGTTATTCAATGCTGTAAAACTATCTTTTATTAAATTATCGATTTTCTCTTTCTCCATGAAGATTCAATATGTAAACCAGATAATTGTTGCATTCATTCCTTGCGTACAATGTCCATTGCTTTCAAAAGAAAACAATAATGCTTTGAATTTTATTTTAGCTTAAATATTGTCAATATTAATAACAATAATTAAAAAAACAATTTCTGTTTAAATATTTTAATTAACTTTTAGTATTTTAAATATGAAGCTCTTTACCTTAATAATTTGATTTTCTCATTAAAAATGTTTTACAAATTAAACAATTTAATAAGAAAATTCATCGGAAATCTTACTCCAAATTTCAAATGCTTGCGAATTCTTCAGTTTTTTTTTTTATTTTATTTTTAATTAGATTTTTATTTTATTTTTATTAAAGATGTCGTATATTGGTTTTGTTTATAGAAAAGTCAAATTGGGTTGAATTACATTGGAGAATTAAGGTAAATCGCTAATTTAGGCTCTTCAAATTACAATAAGATGAGGTTTTAATAAAAAGTTTAAAGTTAAAAAGAGGTTTAACAGTAGGATTTTTATCATAATGGCATACTTTTTGTAAGTAGATTAACTCGAAGCCTGTATTATCTCTTATCAACTGTTTTATTTCTTGTAATATTCCAAGATGATGACCCTATTATTCTCAAGCACGAAGAGAAGATTATATCACGTCAACCATCAGATATTACATTTTTCCGTATTTAAACAAAGGCCATTACCCGTGTGCAAATTGATTGATATAGATATTTGAAGAAGAGATATGTTGAGATGGATGTGTGTTGATATAGATGATGAATGAAGATCGTAGCTTGTATACGAATTTCCTGGCGACGAATTGATTGTGACCATTCTTCCCAGTGAAGATAACCAAATTCTGATGACTTGTGACTCAAAGACATAAAGTTGTGCGTGAGTGAAGACAACGTTCTCCAAATAGATGGCAACTTTATTTAGAGTCTGTCCTTGAGCTTTATTGATAAACATCGTGTAAGAAGGCCTGATCGGAAATTGCTTTCTTGTGAAAGTGAATAGAAGCAGATCATCGTTTGGTTTCATAGACATCCTATGGATGAAAACAAAATCTCCTTTGTGAGTTCTTGTTATAATTTCGGCTTCTATGAGATCATTATCGAATGAACGGCATTTAAGTTGAATTCCGTTGCAGTGTCCAAACTTGGGATTGATTTTTTGCAACAACATTATTGGAGATCGAATCTTCAATGATAAACGATGTTGAGGAATACCGCTGAGATTCAGTGAGTTCAGATATTCAGGCGGATAGAGATGTTCGTGTTGTGGATTATCAGAAGTATCAATTTGATTCTCACTTAAATACTCTCTAGTCCCACCTTGTATTCTTTGACTTATCACTCGATTGATGTTATCGACAATCTCGTTCTTTGGAGTTAGAATTGTCCATTCATTGATTTCAGGTAAGATATTTTTTCTATGAGCTGGTTGAATTGTTTGCTGCAAAGATTATCAGGCAATTTTATCATTCCTTCTTTATGTGGTTCTCGATTGTCTCCGATTGTGAGCAAATGTTCGGCAAAATTTCTCTGATTCTGGTCATCTTGGATGATAAGCCGCATAATATGGTAAGTACTTGACTTTGATTCCAGGTATTTGAATTACAAATACAGTGGAACCTCGCTATTCGTATACAATCCGTTCCAGGAGGCAGTTCGAATGGCGATTTGTACGAATGGCGAATCATTTTTTCACATAAGATATAATGTAAATTGGATTAATCCGTTCCAGACCCACAGATGATTGCTTATATAAACCTTTGTAATAATATGTTAAGCCTAAAATACATAAAAACTACGAAAACAATAAATATATAGGCCTCTATTATTATTTCTTTCTTTTTCAGTAAGCGATATGGCTATAGACGATATCTATAGACGATATGGTTGATTTCGGCATGCCATACTGAGACACGAGTTCCACTTTCAAACTTCGCAACGATTTCTTTTTTTCAATTCAATTGTCGTTCTCACTGCTTTCCTTTTAGGCTTAGTTGAATCAGTAATCGTTTTTAGACCCATGGCTGCACTATTTTTAATAAAATTAACAAAAAATAACAATAAAATATCACAAAGTTTCATGAAGCTTGGGTGGATGATGCGTAGCGTACGGAAGCTAGCACGATACTAACTGAAGCGACCGCGTGGCGCGGCCAGTAACAAGGTCACGCTGTCCGAATCGCGAGCAAGCGTACGAATGGCGAGATCAATTTTACTTGAAAAAGTTGTACGAATAACGAGTTGTACGAATGGCGAGGCGGACGAATGGCGGGGTTCCACTGTAGTGTTTTTCAGTAATCTACCTAATAGAAATACTGCTTCTTTCTTTCTTGACTCTTTTTTTTTATTCCAATTGATACTTTTCAGTGGTTTTTGAGTTACAAATAGTGATTTTTCAGTATTCTAATTAATAGAAATACTGCTTCTTTCTTTGTTGACTCGCTTTTTTTATTCCAATGATACTTTTCAGTGGTTTTTAAGTTACAAATAGAGATGTGTCATTATTCTATCTATTAGAAATACTGCTTCTTTCTTTGTTGACTCTTTTTTTTATTCCAATTGATACTTTTCAGTAGTTTTCGAGTTACAATAGTGATTTTTCAGTATTCTATCTAATAGAAGTACTGCTTCTTTCTTTTTTGACTCTCATTTTTATTCTAATTGACACTTTTCAGTGGCTTTTGAGTTACAAATATTGATAGTTTTTGAGTTACAAATAGTGATTTTTCAGTATTCCACCTCATAAAAAGAGTGCTTCTTTCTTTCTTGATTCTGTTTTCTTTACTCCAACATCTGCCGTGTACACGCGCTTATTTTTCCTTATCACATAGAATTTGGTTAAGTAAGAATATTTAAATTATTGCAACGTTTCGGCAATTATAGTTCTAATTGTCAGTTTCGAATTACAAATAAACTGACGGATGGGAAATAAATAAACAATCTTGAGATTCAAAAAAAAAGGTTGAATACATTTCTTATTGTTGGGGGAAGGGGAAGGAGAGATAAGTCAAAAAACAATATGAGGAGAGTTGTAGTTCCTATGGCCTAATGGATAAGACGTCTGATTTCGGATCAGAAGGTTGCAGGTTCGATTCCTGTCGTGGATGTTTCATTGTAAAAATTATTTCTATTTTTCCATTCTTACAGAAAATTGCGCCGGACAGACAGACAGACAGAGAAATAAAAGATTTTAGTAATATAGATTCCGTATATTCAATACTAAAACTGTTATTGCTAATTCTACATCAGCTGGGATACGTTGGCAACTTTATCCACCTTTAGGCTTTTATCTTTAACGAGATTCTCTGTCCATTACTTTCTTCAACCCTTGAGAATAAACACGGACCGATCAAGATTCCTAACCAGAACTACTATGAGTTTAGATCATAAAAGACTGTAAAACAGATAAATAAACTTCTACAAGATTTTTCCAAGTTTAGGCTACGTATTGTAAAGATCATTTTTGATTTTAAAATAATTTCTTATTTTAATAATATATTATTAAATATAATTTAAATTTAATATCTATTAGATTTGCCTATAATTGCAAATATCTTATACAGTTCTTATTCACTCATGCAATATGTTCCCTACGGTGCTCTGCATATACGATTTTGGCCATAAGAATGTGCTCTCTGCTCTGTTAATCATAGTCTCATATAATTCTATTTCCACAGTACAAGGAAACCTTTTCCTTGTAAGATAAAATAATTTTTGGATTATCGAGATTTAAGCTTGACAAATGACTATCATTATTCTGGCTACACCTTAAACCAAAATCAAGAGGTCGTTGTATATGATAGCTTTGGCCAATTACAGTAATAGCCGTTTTACATTTACCATTTCACTCGCCATAATGCAGGCCATAACGCAGGCAATGTCAGGGTAGATTGCGAGTAATTAGTGTACCGCTTTACACTTACCATAATGCCTTCCATCACACGGAACATTTACACTTCTCAATTGTCATCATGCCTACGTTTTATTTACAAAAAAAATAGATTGATTTATATAAAAACCATTTAGTCAATGCATCGGATAGGTGAAAGAATGTTTTTAATTAATTAAAATAGGAAATATTCATGTTTTTTTCCATCGTTTTGTGTTTCTTTGTTTTCAGTTTCGATAAATCAGTTTTGATAAATAATTCAGTCTCGTTAAATCTCGATCAACGACGATATGTTTTCGAGATCTCGATCGCTCGTCGATTCAAATTTTCAAGCCGAAATTCTGAAATGATTTTGATTAATAATGTAACATTTTATGAAAGCATCCACGAAAACATAAGGAAAAGATGCCCTCCGATCGTGAAAATCATTTTTGTAATCGGTAATTTCGAATAAATAGATACAAATCGATTGGACTTCCAAGTTCTACAATTCGTCACCAGGAGCGTTGGTGTGACATTGCGCCATCTGATATGGCGCCATCTCTTCAAAGATAGCGCACGGGCTATCTATCGCAATGTCCTCGCCATGTGTGATGGCGAGGGGATGGCGACCATTATGGCGAGGTTATGGCGAGTGAAATGGTAAATGTAAAACGGCTATTATATCAGCTTTCAAAGATTTTATGCTTTTTTTGAATTGTTTAATTCAACACTGCTGTGTTTAATGATTAGAATGAACACAGTTAGTTTTTCCATTTTTAAGGTATTTGCATTAAATTAATCATTTGGGCAGACATACTGAAAAGATTGTTTCAACTTTAGAATTAATTTTGCATTCTGTAATTTTCTGGTCGGTAACTTCTTAATGAATCTAGTCACTTTGGAATAATTGATATACGGTACCATAACAAAGTGCTTGTTAATCCTTCGCATCTGAAAATGTGAGAGAAATTCTTAATACAGTAGAACCCCTCTAATCCGTCACCTTTGGGACTGGGGGTATGGTCGGAACGCAAAAAAGGTCGGATTATCAGAAAATACAGAAAAATACGGATTTACAGTAAAATATACGAATTTACTGCGTTGTCAAGCAATTCAAGTTTAGGCTTTTTTCAATGTTTTGCGATTCTTAAGAGCGTTTTCACCATCTACCGTCACTGTATATGCAAGTAAACAACACAATGGCGCGACGGGTGGTGAGTCACCGACGAGTTGGGGACAAGTTCGGCCGGCTCGAGCACGGTCGGATCAACCGGAGTGGCGGACTAGCCGAGGGCGGACGAGAGGGGTTCTGTATTTCTAACTTACTGAAGGTAAAGTTCATTTGATGAAACCGAGGCTAAAATTTCTTGTGGCTTGAGCTCCTTAAATGTTAGTCGCTCTGCTAATGGTGCATTCACATTGGTCATACCTTCATTGCCAAAGTTGCTTCTAATTCTTGCACTATGATCATATTATGGGTTACTGGAAACATTAAAGCAAAGTTTTGTATTGCTAATAACTATGTAATCTTTAGAAAGTCAATGACCATACTTACAAAATGAGTAACAAAAAATTTAACATTTAAATATTTTAAAATTAATATAATTCATTTCACTATTTCATCGTCTTGCTTCTTGTAATTGTGCATTTTATTTGTACTCAAAGAAAATAAAAACATTCATTTTTAGAATGCTTTATTTCTTTGTTGAACAATTGTAGATTAATGCCGAAATGATTAACTTAATTGAAAAAAACATTGAAAAAAATAACTGTGTTCATTCTGTTCATTAAACACAGCAGTACAATTAAAAAAAAGTATAAAATCTTTGAAAATAGTATTTTTAAATTGCAGTATTACTGCAATTTAAAAGAAATTTAAAAACTTTGAAAAGTTTTTAACTTTTAAATTTCTTAAAAAGGGTTAACTTTCTAAATGTTATTTATTGCTCAGACATTGTTACGTTCCATTATTTTTTTCTTGAACGAGCCCATCAATGGCATCTCAGTCCCTACTCTCCTTTTGCAAAGCAGGCAAACAACGGGAAACAGAGGGCTTTGTCAACCGACAAATCTCATCTCCACCTCTTTTCGTCGGGATGCACAAGTCGGACGTGGAACAGGAATACGACACAAGAGGCACCAGCGACCTAGATTGTTAGGATCTGAGAAATCGTTTTAGGAACGACAACTTCCCAGAACAAAAATAAGAAAAAAGGAAAAAAATGCAGAAACACCAAAAACAAATAAACTGAGATTTAAGCGGAACACATAATGACAGAGCTGAAACAAAAGGACTAGAAAAAAAAAAAGAAGGAACTATAAAATATAAAAAGGAAGTTGATGTCGTTTGCAGTCTGAAAATAAAAATAAAATAAAAGTTAAAACAGTTTAATTAAAAACTAAAATAGAATTTAAAAACCAATAACATATGAAGAATCATTCTAAGAAATAAATCATATGGAAAATTTATCTTTTCAATAGAATAATCATAGCCTTCTTAATTGTTTTGTATTTTTTTTTTCTTTTTATGTAATTAGATTAATTAACTGACGTTTTAAAGCATATTGTCTTACTCCAAACGAAATCTATAAAAATAATAAATGAAATCTAATTTAACAAATATAGCCTCAGGATGTAAATGCAGTCGTAGGTTATTTGATCCTAAATATGTAAGATGAAAAACAAAATCGATTTTTAAACACTCATACAGTTTCAGTAATGATGATCACTTTATAATTAAGTAGTAATAGGTAATGAATAGTATAAAATATTAAATTGAAAATTATTATTAAATATAAATTGAAAATTATGCGAGCATTATGCGGGTGAAAATTGGGTGGTTCTGTGCTGGGAATTCCTGCAGGCTAGCAGTCTTTAGGACGTGTTCTATTTTCTTGCTGGCTGGCTGGCTGGCTGATTTGATAGCGAACGGCGCTCCTGGTCACGAATTGAAGAAACTTATGTCCAATCGATTTGTATTTGTGTATACAAAATTACTGACTACAAAATTGATTTTCAGGAAATGAGGTCATCTTTTCTCTATGTTTTCGTGGATGATTCCAGAAAAAGCTACATTATTAATCAATTCGTAACAGAATTGCGGTTTGAAATTTTGAATCGGCTAGCGCTTGAAATCTCAAAAAATATCGTCATATCATTAACTCCAAAGAGAAGAAGTGATGAGAACGGATGCAGGAGAATGAAGAATCAAATATTATATAAGACATATCATATAAGAAAGATAAATTATTATTTCGTCCTGCAAGAAAGGAGATTCCGGTCCAAGGAAAAGTCACTATAGTTTATTTATCAATTATAAATATTATTATGCTTGTAATATTTATAGGAATGAATCTATTGTCTGAACTAACATCATGGAGGAATGTTTATTCAAACACTTGACCACCATGTTGGATGGATTCAATTCAGGATGGAAAAGTGTGTATATATACAGCAAGGTTAGACAGTAAACCCTGGTATATACTAATTTACAAGAACTGAAGTAAGTGACTATTTTTAAATTAGTATCATTTTATCAGGATAACTGAACTCTCTTATCGACACAGCGTAGTGAATCAGCGATATGGAACTTTAATGGACCTGTATGTACAAAGAGATCACATTAGTTATTAAAGATTGATAAACATTAAGAACTGTAGAAATTACTAATATGAATTTGGAATTTGATAGATGTCTAGCAAGAGAAATATTTATGGAGTTGCTCATTGTGTACGCATTTATCGAATGATAGATAATTTGATGGAGAACTATTTTGTAAATGCTAACGATAGTTATTTTAACTTTTTAATTAGTTTGAAGTGATCATGCATATATAATTTAATTATGCATTACTGTGTTAATATAGGATTTATTTAGTTCATGAGATTTTTTATTTGTAATTTATTATCTCTCAATTTATTTTCCTAAATATATATATATGTAATTGAATAAACAAACTATATATTCATCAAGTTTCATACATAAAGCCTTTTAAATATCAGAATATGTATGTATATATTTGTACACCACTCACCATGACTACCAATACTAAGAAATTCAACTTGAGAATTCTTGTAGTATTTCAAGGAGAGAAAAAGGGGCATATTTTTTTATGTAAGATATCATAATATCATATAACTTTTTTTTTGTTAATAGCTAATTCCAAATTTCATCAAACATTAACGTTTGAAATTTATTTCGTGGTTTTTATCTATTTTTTTTAAATAAATAAAATTTCTTTATTTAAGTCTTTAATTTGGAATTATATATGTTATAACTTCAGAAAAGGAATTGTTCCACTTATGTACGTCAGGCACATTCATTTAAATGAGAGATAATTTGTTAAGAGGAAGCTCCAGATTTTATGGTATGTTGATTGTAACTGATTTAATCTAGAGCCATTAATAGGTTAATTAACTATAATTTAGTAATATATCAAATCGAAGTAATTATACTGGTTATTAATTATTTCTCCTAATGTTAAAACAATGTTTTCTCTTTGAAATGTTTATGTAAATTGCTGTTTAAGTTAGAAATAGCTGAAGTTTTTCTTGTGTCTTAAGGGAGCAGTGGGTGTTTTTTTTTTCAGTGACCAGCAGTAACTCTGTATTCGCCGTTGACCTACCTTGACGATTACACTCGGAGGAAAAGACTGATGAAATCAAGAGGAAGAAAGGAAATCCTGTTAGTCGGTCTCCTGCAAATTGGTTGTCGGATTGTAGTTCCACTTGACGACCCATACTCTGCCGGTCGTTTGCCGTGACGGTCTTAGGAACCCTTTTCTGGAAAGCGCTGAGCCTTGTGGTAATAAGACTGAAGTAAGAAGGTATTAAATTGCTGGGAGAGAGTGTGAAGACGAGAAAAACACAGCGGAGAAAAAGGCGTTTCTATCACAAAGAAAAAAAATTGGACACGAACCTTAATTAATCGGTTCTAATTAATTCATCATTTATTCATCGATCCAGAGAACTGTGCCTCGTCAAGGCTATGAGGAACCAGCTGAAGAAAAACGAGGGAACTACGTAGGATGTGGCACGAACGAGACTTTCCTCCCTGTTTCGTGGCTAATTTTATTGATTTCTTCATCGCCCCTACAAGCCCAGCTTATAAGAAGTTGTCTTCTTCCTTCCCACATTTTCTTTTTCACTATCTTCAACTTTTATTTTTTTTCATATGACAAGTATTTAATAATTATACGTACTCGTCATATGCATAATGAATAACATAATGAATATGTATTGCTTTGCATAAAAAATACATTTCATAAATTTTAATTATTGTTTATAAAAAAACTGCACTTATTGGCCTGTGTATCTGCCAAAAAATACAGTTCGGTTGTCACGGTAACCAAAGTTATTTTTCCGACATTAATGAATGTTAAGAAGACAATAGCAATTACTGTGATCATAAATGTCAACGGTAATAATTGTCACTGAAATTAGATGGACTTTTTCTATACAAAAAAAAAACTCAGCCTAAAATGAAGTGAATATAAGAAAAGTATTTCTCGTTTTGCTGTATATGAAAATCGTTTGTGGGAGAAAAAGGACATGATATTATAACCCTTTCCAAACTTTGAAATTTGCACAAAACCTATTATGAAAATCTTTAAATATTTCAGTTCAAAGTAAAGAAAATCTATTGTGTGTTTATATTTAAAAAAAGATTGCTAAAATTGTATATACAGTATATATTACTTTCGTTTACTTTTTTCTAGAATCTCAAAAAGACAGCAAATATTATTTTACTGTTTAAACAAGTAAAGGAATAGAGTTATTATACATAAAAAAAATCTTATAGGCCTACATAAAAAAGTTCTATCAAGTACACTATAAATTTCCGTTCTTTAAGAGAATGAACACACATATTACTGTCACTACTACATTTGCTAACATTCATCAGTGAAACCTCAGGTTTTAATCCTATGTTAAAATCTGTATTAAATAATTTAATTTATTAAAACTTCTTTTTGTCCATTGTAAGTTTTAATTAAAGAGTTTATTCCGTATATCTATTATTTTTGTGAAAAAGTGGAAATACTTTAACTAAACAATAAAATTGGCTTTGTATCATAAATAATTTAATCATTAACTAATGAAATTAGAATGAATGAAGAATGGGAAACATTATCTTAAGATTAATTGGTATGGTGAATATGATCAACGCACGTAAAATTGCAACTGTAATATTATATGGTATATTGAAAATTTTCAGAAAATAAGTTAAATTAGTATGATGGTACCAAAAATAGAATAATAAATTATTATAAATATTACAGGTGTAACAAAACTCTGTACCAATTTTAATGGAAACTTAGAAAGCACCAAGCCTGCGAATGTATGTTGGCCGACAACAACCCTCGGTGCTAGACCATTGTATGGCCACCAAGATCACCCGATTTAACACGTATAAATTTCTTCCTCTCTGGACACATGAAGAATCTCCTTTACAAGACTCCTTACGAGACTCCTATTGACTGACATGAAGACCATGTCACAAGAATTGCTGTCGCCGCTGCAACTTTTGGTGAAATGCCAGGAATCTTTTCAAATTCTACGACAATCAATTCTTCGACGCTGTCATGCTTGCGTTGCTGCTGCCGGTCGCAACTTTGAGCGCCTTCTTTGTGTAAACATATTGTTAACACTTATTTCCATTCATTTACGTTTGTCTTGGTGTTCCATATCTCTTCTCTAGCGATTTTAAAGCCGCTAAATAGCGCCCTCTAGCACCAAAGATTGGCGTCAGCGGATATATATTCATAGACAAAAAAAAATTTGTCGTGGTGCTCACTATCTCTAATTAAAATATGTACAAAGAGTACTTGTATAGCCATAAGTGAAATTTCGGCATTTTGATTGGGGGGGGGGGGGGACAAAAAAAATCTAATCACTCGCAAATGTAAAATATTTGAAATTACCACTGAAGGTAACTTGTAGATAATTTAATTCATGAGAAATTTGTTAGTTAAAAGTGAATAATGCTTGTCGACTTATATTTATTTATTTTTCCTTAAAATATTAGCGGGGCAGCTACTCCCCCCACCCCCACCACCGCAATTCCGCGTATGTGTATAGCAACTCTAATAAGCTATTTAGCAACAACTTTCTCAATGAAAATAGAATGACTTATATTTTTTTTTGTTATATTTATGTTTCAAAAATTCTAGACATTAGTTTTGTTTTTTTAAATATCATCTGTTGCTACTACTTCTAGTTATTTGCTAACAACCATAAACATTTCAATTTTGTTTCTCTTAATTCTTTCACTTGAAAGGCGTACATTACAGCAAAGTAAATAAAACACAAGATAAAACTAATCAAAATTAAAGTAAAATCTGAACAAAACGACACATACATTTTAACATGACCTCACAAAATATGTATACATCCCCTTAAAGGAAGCATTCCATTCGTTTCACTCTTCTGAAGACAAATTCTGTCAATTTCCCAGTATCTTAATAAATAACGACTGTTTTAATATTCAAAGCAAGGCAATCAACTTTTCTTTCAGCACAGGAATTAAATTTAGGGAATCATCAAGAAAAAGACATAGCTTTCTCTAGAAGTAGGCACAAGTCAGATTATAGAAAGAAATGAGAGAAAGTGTGCTCGTGAAAAGGGAAATAACTGATGTTCCCCAAACATTATTTGTAACGTCTGTCTTGTGCTCAAGATAGTGTGACCCGTCCTCTTGAACCACCGGTCCTTAAGACGAAGATCCTGTGTACAACAAAACGTGCAAGATTTCTTTCGAAGGAGATTAAGATCTGTCTCTGCTATCATTCGTGAATAATCATAGTAGCCCTCCAGCGGTGTGTTTTGCGAAATACATAACATTGTCGCACCCAGGAGGAAGGTGGTTTTATGAGATTTGTAGTTTCCCCTTTGCATCCGAAGATGGAAGAAATCTAATGTTTTAGACCTTTTTTTAATTTTAATTGGAAGGCCGAGTTTTGTTTGTAATCCATCCATCCAGAAAAAAAGACAAGGTTTTTTTTTTCTATTTTTTTTTTTGGTTGAAAGGATCATCATAACTCCCGGCCCCTCATTTCAAATTCCTAAGCACGTTTCTGTTCGACGAGAACATATACAGAAAGCGCATCGATAAATGTAACATTTTTCAACTCCTTTCTTTGTTTGAAAATCCGATTAGTCAAATGGACTAGATTTTGATGACTTTTCATAAAAGAACATGAGATTCATTGGAGACCTACAAACTGTATAAGAAATTATTATCTTGGTAGACCTGGTCAGTACTTAAGTCTAAAACTTGCGCCTTTCAAGTAAATTCCAAAGCCTACTTGGATCTTGACCGACAATCTCTCACTCTTTTCATAATATCTGCGAGCGAACCTCGGTCAGTCCTGACTTTAAGAAGTTCTAAACATCTTCACTTTGAATTCAGAAATCAGGAATTCAGAAAATGTAACTGAATTCAGTTACAGCATTGAATTCAGAAATCATCTTTTATTGTCATTCATTCATTCATGACATTGTAATGTCTGCCAGTCATGCTCTAGCATTTCTCAAACCATCGGACTTGCAAACCTTATTGAGAACAATACAATTAAACTTGGTCACTACTGAATAAATAATGGTTGAGACCAAGTATTTATTAGGTGTCATCCCAGAACAGCTGTTTCTCCCTCTTTGGGGGTCATCAGCTGGAAGTAATCACGAGTAAACAATGAGATCTCACTGTTTCGTTGGGCCATAATGCTAGATAATGTTTCAAGTTCCGTAAAGATTAATGTCATCTCATTAGATAATAGGAGAAAAGGAAATCAAATTAACATCGGAATGGATATTAGTTTCTAAATCATGATTTATCAATGTTCTTTTTTTTTGTACGTTCAAATAATAACAAAAACTTCGAAACAACAACTTCTGAAATCAGTTTAATTGATACTGTTTTGTCGTAATGCCAATTTAATTTAAATAATCACTATGAGGAATTAATTTATTAATAATATATCATTTGCTTTAGTGTCATATGAGATTCATCATTCTTTCGAATAAACAATGGCGTGGATTTTCATTACATAAACTTCTAAAATGAAAATAACTGTGGAATTATAATAGTATTAAAATATACTGATTCTTTATAAATGAGGAATCCAGATTAATTCCATTAATGCCTAAAATTATTAAGTCATAATTAATAATTCAAGGTAAGTTTCCAAAGTTTGCATGGTAGAACCAGTGGTATTTATACTTTGCTGAGGGCTGCAGGAACCGGCTTCAATTCCCTGCGGAGGGTGGGGGTCAAGGATGTTTTAGCTCCAGACAAGTCTTAAGATTCCTCTGTAAAACAGAAGAAGATTTCTTAAGGCGGGAGGGCGTCAGTTCGCAACTTTTGACTGCTTGAACTTATAAATGAAATTATTAAATTTTGAATTAGTACGAATAAAGGAGAGCATAATACATACAGACAACAAAGAGAAATAAGGCAAGATTCCTATTGAAAGATTCATATTATACTCATTATAGCTAAAACTGTAATTGATAATTTTAAGTCTTAATAATACTTAAACAAAACGGCAAAATTACTTTTACAAAACGACTTGTTCACTAAGAAGCTAGAAAACAACTGAACAGAATCGATAACAAGTTGAAATATTTGTGGATTGTGCAATAAGAGGTAAGTAAAATTTTATCTTTCGTAAATGAAAAAACGTCTCATCTAATAAGAAAATCGAAAAATAGACGAAAGAAACAATAAGATTAAAATCATATAATTTTTTTAATCATGAGTTGAATCAAAAGTTTGTTTAAAGTTTTACAAACTCAGATTTTTTATTAAACAACGTTTTATAAAACTTAAAAATTAAAAAAAATAAAAATTCAGAAAATTGTTCTCGCTGTAATCTGCATTGTTTAGACTTTTTCTGTAATTTGCATTTTTAAACTTTATAAATCTTTTTTACTATAAATGAGTTGATTTGTTCTTCCTTAAGTTCAAAAACTGTAATTATATTTCAAAACAATAAGATTAGTTATGAAATCACCATAAAAGTTTTAGACGAATTACACTTAAAAGCTACATTCATGTTTGTGAAAAATGCAACACCATGAAGGAAACATGCAAATGAAGTGAAACTTACAGGAAATGTTCTCGTCAGGAAATGCTTTAGCAGGGTATGAGATGCAAATGATTAAAATTTGGGGATGATTGAGCATGCGTAAACTCAGCAGCGCCCTCTGAACTGTCGTGGAAGAACATGTAAGTAGAAGACTTGTGGATCCAGACAAGTTGTTTTTCATCGTCAGTGAGCTGTACACATGCCTACTGGAGTCAGTATCCTGCGTCGACGTCAAAGGGCGCCTTATAAGCTAGCTACGGAGTTTGAACGGGGCCGAATGATCGGCTTGCGTGAAGGAGGATTTCCATACTGCGAAATTGCTGGTCGTACGGGGCATAATGCCACGACAGCGAGTGTGAAAGCTGACGAGAATAGTACAAGTCGAAAATTCGGAAATGAACCACAAAATGTGATGACACATGGGATGTTAGACACTTAATCCGCATGGCAGTGGCGAACCGTTCAGCTTCTTCTCGAGTGTTAGCACAAAGTTGGAACACTACAACAGGTCTGACGTTGTCTGATTCCACGGTTTGACGGCGTCTGCTGCGCAGAGGACTGCGTGCATGCATTGCTTTGCGGAGGATTCCCTAGGGCCTCAACGATCAACGCCTCAGGCTACAATGGGCTCACGAACACACCCATCTGGCGTGCAGATTGACACCATGTCGTGTTTTTAAATGAATCCCGCTTCAACTTGGATTACAATGATGGCCGCAGACGCATTAGACGATATCAAGGTGAGCGCCATCTGCCAGACTGCATTGTCCAGCGTTATACAGTATTGCACGACGGGAACAATTGGATATCATAGGCGATCTCCGCTGCTACGAATTCTGGGCAATCTCAACAGCAACTGCTACATCAGAGAAGTTGTGGAGCCTGAAGTCGTACGCTTCCTTCAGCACACTACTGAAGCCATATTCTAACAAGACAACGCCCGACCACATGTTGCCAGAAATGTCCAGGCCGTCTTCGAAGCAAGGCAAATATCCCTCTTTCTCTCGCCTGTATGTTCGCCCGATATGTCACCTACTGAATATGTCTGGGATATGGTCACTCGGCAACTATCCCGCCTTGTCATCCAGCAACCAATACCGATGAACTGTGGACTGTGGACTGGCAGCCTGGCAGGCGATACCCCAGGAACACATCCAAGGCCTATTTGATTCGATGCCACTGCGTGTAGTAGCTCTTATTGCAGCTCATGGAGGCTTTACACCATACTTTTTGCAAGTACTGTTGTTGCATTGCTCTGAAACTTTAATCGTTTATTTGTACCACTATTAGTAAAGTGTTTAATTTTCTTTCCATTCTGATGGTTAATTCATGGTGTTGCAATTTTCACAAATATGAGTGTATTTCTTTTGAAGAGTAAACATTTTAAAGGAAGTGCTGATAGTAATATAATTTTATTTTGATTCTCCTGGGAAAGTAAGATTCAAATTCTTTCGAGAATATCTTGTTGTTCGGGTTAAAATATTATGAATTACAAAAGATTCATAAACACAACTCCTGATGTGCTACTTTTAATCCTAACGATTCTGTCAAATTGAAATAGCAATCGAAATAAACCAAATAGCAAAGAGCGTTTATCCATATAAATGCAAGAACTATTTAATAGTTAGTTAAATGTAATTAATAATTTCTGTTGTTATTTTGATTTGCTTGACAGCATTGTCAGAAGATTTCACTATCGATTACATCTGTGTATTAAATATTTAAAAATTTAAATTAAGTCCATTCTATCCTCTAAGATAATAATTCTATCCTCCAAGTTAATTATTGGATAGACATAATCACATGTCTATCCAATATTTCAAAATTTGATATTTTCAGATTCAGTAAATTTTAAATCAAAAAAAGAAAATAAATAACGTTAAATAGATAAATCATTTCTAAAAAAAAAATCAATATGAAGAAATATTTTTTTTAACTTAATGTTCTGTTAGATTAGGGTAACTGATGGTAATAACACCCTGTAGGTTATAATGCCATTTATTTTCAACAGCTTAGTTTGTTCAATATCCTGGAGGCACTTATCAGTGGTTTTGTTGTCACATGAGTTACCCTAGGCAACTATTGTCAAGGCCAGTTCCTTCATGAAATGTTTCAGTTCGAGTTGAGACTTGAAGAAGTGAATTGCGTGAATCAACTGCTATTGGATCCATCGGAATATTCATTGCTAGTCAAAGTAAGTATACACAACTTTTAAATAAAAAAATATTGACTGAAATCGATTTGACTGTTATTATTAGCTATGTTTTTACAATCTTTCAGCGTAAATACATGTTCGATATTTACGCACCATTTGCAAAATTTTATGGGGAATTGCAAGATGGCGGTTGCAGAAAATAACGCCATGACGAGTAAAGGTATTACCGCCATCCCATTTGAAGCCAACGACATTCACTAATGTTACGAATTATTAGAAAATCGGTAAAAAGAAGATCATTAATCGTCAAAGCAACTGTTCTAAATAGAAAGCTTTTCAATCACGATGCTCCATCAACATCAAATGCAAATGCCGTCCAACACAATAAAAGATCATTGTCAAATAAGGAAGAAAAAGATCTCTACTGTGAGGAATGCAGCGGTTATTATTAAGACAAACGGTCTTCAAGAAACTGGATACAGTGCAAAACTTGGTTCTACGAAACGTGTGACAACTGTAGTGTACAAAAAACTGGACTGTGTTCATTGTGGGAAGAAGGATGTGCAGTTTTGTAAGACACTAACCTTGAATAAAATGTGTAATGCCACTGAAAATTTATGTTTGAATGTGTAAGTTTAGTTTGTAAATTTTTATTGTCCAATCAGATCTAATGTCTATCGGGCTCTTGTTTTTTGTAAAGAATAAGAACATATCATTTTAATAATTGCATTTTTTTTTTATTTTTTAACTATCTTAATACAGAGTATATTAGGCAATTGTAAATTTACTGCAATGAATATGCATTTTATTAAATAAATAAAGAAAATTAACGTAAAATGAAGACATGGCGTTATTACTATCATATGAAGGTAATAACGCCAGTGCATAGTCTTATTTAAAACCCGCTATCATGTTTGCCATTAATATTTTTGTAATTAATGAATAACATATTTCATAGCAATAACATAAATGATATATTAAAAAAAACAGTGTTGACAATGAAAATTTAAACGAATTACAGCAAATTTATTGAATTGCTGGCGTTATTACCTTCAGTTACCCTACATAAAGATATAACATACGATACTGATTACTAAATGTGTCCAAAAATGAAGAAATTTCATTAAAAGAAGCTGTTTGGATCCCATATAATCACCCAAACAATATAATGAAAATGACATACTGTTTTTGTTTACGAGAACCTTCAGCGCTTTTGCGCATGTGTCAGGCCTCCTTTGATTTCATCAAAATAGGGGTGAGGAGAAATAAAGAGGGGATGTTTACTTTTTATCAGTGTTAGTTTACTAGTAACTGCGTTCTATTTGCGCTTTTCGGGAAAGAATTATTGAAAATTACTTTTTTTTTGGGGGGGTGGAGGGGGAGGGGCTGAAAATTCCAGACGGGTCTTAGGAAAGTTCCTATCTCAGCGTATCACCTCTCTGCGGAGTAGAATCGTCCGCGAGTGGCGGTCTGGCTTTCGAAAACGAACAGTACAAGTAACGATTGATCTCGACAAAGACTCCAGCTAGTATATTTATTTCCATCGCCTACCCCCACAATCCCATAAAACCACCTCCGCAATCCCTCCATAATGAGGCTGACTGATTTCCTAAAAAATTGTTATAATAGTGATTTATAATCCTATTTAAAATGTGATCAGGATTATTTTTATCTTTACTCTTTGCAGTATTCAAAATTGGCCCCCTCTCCCATTGTAATGGATAGTTGAAAGTACTTCTAGTTGAAAATACATAGTTTATCATATATCTTGAGTAAAAATTTAAAACTAATTATTACATTTGAAATATTACACATTATAACATATTAAAAATCTGATTACGTCTCTTTCGTGACTTATATCTGTATTGGGAACGCATATATCACTATTCGAAACTATATACAAAAAGAGTTAATAATCTTTTAGTACGAATAAAATTAGTACGAATACTCAACAGAACAAGCGGAAGCAATTTTCGTAAAAAAAAAAAAAAATCTCAATCAGAATGTAATTTTGCGATGCCGGCGAAATATTTGGAAATATCACAATATATGTAGCCAATTCCTCGTACTGCTACTCTCCGTACCAGTAGTGGCAGTACGATAGTTAAAGCACGATAGCTTAACTTGTAAACTTCTGTTATTATACAGTAATAACTGTAATGCTATTGCTACACTTCCGAAATTATATCGTCGAAGAGTGTACGAAATAGGTCCACTAATATCTTGTTCTCTTAGAACAGCGGTTCCCAACCTTTTTCAGCTGGCGACCCACCTTTCCTTGTCGGAATACCTCCACATATATCGGAATACAAGAATATAGAATAAAACCATATTTGTATCGTATCCCTTCCTTATATATGATCGGATTTCGATTTTTCTGATCTTTTCTGATGGTTTCTTCCGCGACCCACCGGTTGGGAACAGCTGTCTTAGAAGAATGATTTCTCCATTTAAATAACGGATTTCTGGTAGAAGATCATTTTTACAGCAGTAATTATCAAACTTAGCTATTCTTGTCA
Source organism: Thereuonema tuberculata (assembly GCA_023159025.1). Lineage (NCBI taxonomy): Eukaryota > Metazoa > Arthropoda > Chilopoda > Scutigeromorpha > Scutigeridae > Thereuonema > Thereuonema tuberculata. The sequence goes on along the minus strand of JAFIDM010009631.1, from coordinate 163,786,377 downwards.
TCATATAATCAGTGAATTATTCAATAGCACAATATGATGTCAAAATAGTTAGAAACCGATAGTTAGAACTATCAGAAAAATTTCCTATAAATTGTTGCACTTTTGTCCGTGTATACTGACCACACACTCAACAGTTGCTTTCCGGTGGTACAGGAGCTTCACGGCCATTTGTGCTCTGAATTTTTTTTTCTCGGATGGAAGCCAGTGCTGCTTGACTGTGAATAATAGTGGTAAGAAGAAGCTCATTTTCACTCAATTTTGAACTGTAACTACTAACAAGTGCCGTATTGAGGTTTCAGAAAATTATAATACTATTTCAACAAATCCTTTTCTTTTCGAAGAAAGTTATTGAAAATTATGTTTTTTCTAACCCTGAAACTCCAACTCCAGTGTAACAAGATGCAGTTAGCAATGTTAGAGAAAACATAATTTATGAACATTATTGTTTCACATTACTTAGCGTTTAATTTTCTCTCTGATCTCGATATAAAAAAATGTTTCATTTTTTTCTGATATTTTTTTATTGTTGTATCCAAATTGTGATTCATTACAAATAATCTTACCTAAAATACATGTAAGATGAAAAAAAAAAAAAACAACTTTATGAATCCAGCAAGATTCGAACCAGCGATCCTCTAGCTTATCACTTGGCTAACGTTCAGTCGATATAAGCCGCTTAAAATTTTGCAAATTTGATTTTCTCGAAAATGATATCCGACCCAATGGCTTTGGAAACTTGATATTCGAGGGATGACTTTCGAGTACTATAAGGATGAACAAAATCCACGACCCTACAACGTGAAAATCTCCTTGTTAATATCTTTTCAGGTCATATACTTAATTTAACAACATTAAAGACAAAATAACACTGCATGGGAAAAAACATCTCAACAGACCAGTTGCTTTCACAGCTGTTCAGTTTCTGAATCATTAACAAGTACACATTGTTTGTTAGAAACAGCTAAATGTGCCATTTGCAATACAATGATTTTTTTTTTTATTTCCAAGATCTCTGGTTTATTTACTTTCAATTATACTTCATTGGTGCTTTTGGCCTCTCGCTAAATTACACTCTGATGGCGATTGTTTTAGCTATTTTTTTTTCAAGAAAATCGCTTCCTTATATTGGTATACCTACCAATATAACCTATCTATTGGTATATGCATATTGGTACACCTACTAATTTTGTCGCATTGAAGTCACTAGCTCTGTCTTAAATGGCTATAATACGCATTTTTTCTATGAAGATTTTTTTGTTTGGCGGTTATATAATATATACATATCAAACAAA
>JAFIDM010009631.1:163770146-163785075 GCA_023159025.1 Thereuonema tuberculata | reverse complement strand
GAAGGGCACTACGTACCTTTTCTGGAAGTGTTTCGTCGTATTTTCGAACCCTCATAGCTTCGGCCTAGATAATACTAGAAAGCTCAAATTTTCAGGATATGATGCAGTTACCAGACTATTGAAATACGCTAAGTTTCATTTATTTAGCTTTTATACTTTGGATTTTATTAATATCTAAAATACGTCGATTCCGTCACTCACTCACTCACTGACTGACTGACTGACTCATGATCATCAAAACCTCTAGGGTACTTCCTGAAGTCCTAGAAAGCTGAAATTTGGTATGCAGTTTAGGATTAGCACACAAACAACAAAAACATTAAGAAATCCGTAACTTTCACATTCCAACCCCTCATAAAGGGGGGGTCTGGTTATGTATTATCGAACCCTCATAGCTTCGGCCTGGATAATGCTAGAGAGCTCAAATTTTCAGGATAAGATGCAGTTACCATACTAATGAAATACGCTAAGTTTCATTTATCTAGCTTTTATAATTTGGATTTTATTAAGATCTGAAATACGTCGTACCCTCAATGCTTCGGCCTAAATAATGCTGTGTAATAATGTGATTTCTTATAAAAGTGCAAACAACTTGTATATACAAGTTGACCAATAGAAAAACAGAAAAGTAGGGTATTGAAAAAAAATCCATTTTCTAAATAATCTTAAAACTAAATTTAGTTGTAATAGATAATCCCACCCAAAACATTTCATGTAAAATAAGTTGCCAAGACTCACCTGCTCATAACGCTTTCACTGTTAAAAAGTTCTCAGATCTCATCTTACAAAAAGAAATGAAATCCCACCCAAAACATTTCATGTAAAATAAGGGGTTGCCAAGACTCGCATGCTCATAACGCCTTCACTGTTAAACAGTTATCAGATCTCATCCTACAAAAAGAAATGAAATCCCACCCAAAACACTTCGTGTAAAATAAGTTGCCAAGACTCACATGCTCATAATGCTTTCACTGTTAAAAAGATATGAGATCTCATGTAGAGCCAAGCCCCTAACTCTACGAGGCCTAACTCTACAAGCCCTAACACTAAAAACCCTATATCTTGATCAAAAAGCATGGCTTGGCCGTTTCATGGAACTATTTCATCTCATACAAAACATTTCATGTAGAATAGGTTGCTAAGATGCTCATAACGCTTTCACTGTTAAAAAGTTATCAGATTTCATATAGTGCCTCACTATACATGCCTAACTCTAAAAACCCTACTATCTTGGTCAAAAAGTGTGCCTTGGCATACTCCATATCCTTTATATAACTCCATGGGATTGTCTGTGTGACAGCCACGAAACGGCCTAGGCATACTTTTTGACCAAGATATAGGGTTTTTAGAGTTAGGGCTTGTAGAGTTAGGCCTCGTAGAGTTAGAGGCTTGGCTCTACATGAGATCTCATATCTTTTTAACAGTGAAAGCATTATGAGCATGTGAGTCTTGGCAACTTATTTTACACGAAGTGTTTTGGGTGGGATCGTTATTTCTTATTGAGAGCAATTTTATCATATTAATTTTTACAAAACCAACAAATAATATTATAACATTTATTACAGTTAGTAATGGACATTTCAGTGGTACCTCGTCGACAGAATACTTCCGTCTTTCATGTTTCATAATTGCTCAGGCTACTATTATTCTTAATCTGACTATCATTGTAATTACAACAACGACGTTCCATTTCGATTGTCTCTTCTCATTAAAGTTCTCTCCAAAGTTCGAAACATGCCGTATTTAATTCTTCTTCGCTTTTTTGTACTACATTGTGGGCCAATAGCACAATTGTTCATTGGATCGTTACTTTCACAATCTTCATTGGTTGGTGAACATCATCTTCATTGCAATTCCTTCGCTTTAATTCAAAATAGATATTTCTTTTCAATATCCTTCCAGTCTCTCGAAACGTTCAACAGGACTTATATCAATTGCAATATGAATAAGTGGTATCTGCTCCTTTAATCAACGTTGATGGTCGACCACCTAGTTTTGTATCAAAGAGACATTCATGACAGTTTCCAGGGGCTAGAAGTTCTGAGCATTCACACTTACTATTTCTCTTGTAAGTTTAAAAACAAATAGGCCTCCGCTAAACTAGAATCCATTTAATTTAAATGTAATCTTTAGATAATAGATAACTTTAACACCTTAACTATACTTGTCTAGTACAAATATTCCAAGTAAGTACTAGCAATATTACTTGACTTTATTTAAGTCAAGTAATAAGTTTCAGTAATTAAGTTGACTTCACTTAAGTCAAGTTTCAATTATTGAAACTTTAATTGAAACTTTAATTATTGTTTATTATAAAGTGCAATTCAGAAAAAAACTGGCCGATATGACCGAACCTTGTTGCCTAGGGAACGGTAGGACGAGGAGAAAACAATTTCAATAACAATATTTTGTTTTCAAACCACCGAACTGCGCCACTAGCAAATCAGCTTTTTGGACGATCATGTTATAGTAAATTATTGGTTCTGGTCCAGTGTAGCGTTGCTAGTGAAAGGCTGTGTAATGTCGAAAAAGAAGAGACTGCTACGTAGAGGCATCAGAAATTGACTGAGGTCTAGGCCTAGGTGTATATTAGTATATATCATATATTAGTATGTGTCCTGCAAACTGTAATGAAATTAAATTATTTGTATCTGTCATCCGAGGGTAGGAAAGGGTATGACGATTGGACAACATCACATCATTGAAATCAAAGACGCATGACATTGACTAATTAAAAAGCAATTATCTTTAGAAATACTATTGTATTTTGAGTATCCGAGTCAATTAAAGACAAAAATGCTAACAGTATTATAGTTTATTATTAAACTTTGTTTCCAGTCCTCAAAATTGTACGGTTCTAGCATATTTTTCAAAACAATCTACTATTCAAGCGAACTTTATGACATATCTTCGAAGTTCACTGGAATACTGGCTTGCTGTCTTTTTTTAAATATCTTTGGGATATTTGGGACTCTTTACATAAAGTAGATATAAGATATCAACCATATTGTATCATCATAATGCAAGTTGTGTCATAACTCTTAGAAATAATGTTATTTTTACCTGCACCTTGATGGTCGCATACGTGTTCGAAGACACTGTAGTGAACGCTAGCTTGTAGCGAGCATTTTGGGAGCATTATACCAGCCCAATGCCAAGTATGGTGGTTTGGGGTACTATTGGGTTCAATTCGCGATCTCGCCTGATACGAATTCAGGGAAACCTCAACAGCCAGCTATACATCAGGGATGTTTTAGAGGTAGAGGTGATACCCTTCCTTCAGAGTTGTCCTGGCACTTTATTCCAAAGCAAGACAATAATCACTCATATGTGGCCCTGAATCTCCAAGGTCGCTCCAAGCACGGGAGATTTTCCCTGTCCTGCAAGTTCGCCCGATATCTCCCCTATCGAACATGTCTGGAACGTAGAAGGTAAGCAACTGGTACGTCGTCAAGGGCCTTTGCCATCCACCATTAATGAACTCTGAACTCGGATACAGTGTAAAAGCAGCCTGGCGGACGAAAAAAACTCCCACGGACGATATCAAAAACCTCTTCCATTCAATGTTAAGCAGTATAGAATCAGTTATTGATATTTGAGGTGGATTCTCACGATACTGAATTTTGAAGCGATAAAATCTTTATAACTCTACAAATGTAATTAGTTATCTACTGTAACATGACATAAATTTCATTTGAATAGCGTGATTCTTTCTTGGTATTGAGACACTAGTCTTAATAGATCGTATTCTTCGATAAATCTCAAAATTGTATAGATAAATTCAAAGTGGAGGTAATAATCTTTTTTGTTTTATTCAATTTGTATGTTATAAAACTATAATAAACAGATTATTCTATAATGAACCTTTCCCATCTCAAATTTTCGAATTTTCAAACTAAAGGATGAACTGTTCAAGATGATGATTAAAAATACGAACTAAATAAGGAAACACAAAATAAATAAAAATATTTAAATACTAAATTTATACAATATAATTTTTATAATAAATAAATAAAAAATTAAAATATTCATAATTGAACCTCTGACATTAGGTGAGATTTTCCAATTAAAATATACTCATGGACAAAAAAATTAGCGCACCAAGAAATAATTGCGGGATCGTAACGAAACTTGCAATGAAGGTACATGTCGGGGAGATATGCAAATGATTAGAAGTGCAGCGTGATTGCGCATTACGTATAGCCGGTAGAGGGCATTGAACATCGTACTCTGTGGAGTATAAAACAGGTAACCTAAGTTTGTTTGAGTGTGCTGAATCATTTACAAAGGAAGAGCTGAGGTAGACATGCCATTACGCCGTGTTCGAAGACAGTATACGCAGTTGTCGCAGTTTGAGAGAGGGAGAATCGTCGGGATGATGGAAGCTGGGTGATCAGCTAGGCGAGTAGCTCGTCAATTAGGCCGCTCTGATTGTGTTGTGAGGAGGTTTTGGGACCAGTGGACCCGAGAGATGTCATGTACACGAAGACCAGGCTCAGGACGCCCTCGACAGACCAGTCGTCGAGAAGACCGCCAAATAGTCAGAAATGCACGCGTACAGCCAACTGCTTCATCGGCCGCCATCCAGGCACAGGTAGCACCTTCACTAGGGGCCGCTGTGTCTTCTCGAACCATTCGAAGGCGCCTGGCTGAAGGACAGTTGGTATCGCGGCGCCCATTACGTGTGCTGCCCTTGACGCCCACCCATCGACGCCTCCGTTTGGAGTTTTGCCGCGCACGAGGAAACTGGACTGCAGCGGAATGGAACCAGGTCGTCTTTAGCAACGAATCCAGATTCAATCTCGGCAGTGATGACAATCGTGTTCGTGTGTGGAGAGCCCGTGGTGAACGCTTCAATCCTACCTTTGCTGTACAGCGACACACCGCTTCCACAGCTGGTGTGATGGTATGGGGTGCCATTGCCTACAATACACGGTCACCCCTAGTATGGTTCCGTGGCACCATGACAGCCCAGCGGCATGTTCATGAAATCCTGCAACCACATGTGTTGCCACTCATGCAACGGCTACCAGGAGCCATTTTTCAACAAGACAATGCTCGGCCTCATACGGCAAGGGTGTCACAAGACTGTCTCCGCACTATTACTACCCTTCCTTGGCCTGCCCGATCCCCAGATTTGTCTCCAATCGAGCATATCTGGGATCATTTGGGACGACGAGTTGGGCATCCCACGAGTTTGAACGAACTAGAGGCAAGGTTACAGCAAATATGGAACGAAATGTCTCAAGACATCATACAGAACTTGTATGACTCAATGCCCGATCGTATCGCATCGTGCATTCGCGCTAGAGGGGGTCCAACGGAGTGTTAACTCCTCCGTTCTTTTGCCTTTTTCTCTGAAATAAATTATCTTTTTTCTTTGATTTTCTAATCATTTACTTATATCAAAGTAGTCGTTACGTATGTAAATTTTCGTTTAATTTTGACCACTCCTTCTTGGTGCGCTAATTTTTCTGTCCATGAGTGTATAACTCCTGAAAGGAGGGCTTCTAATTTTAAGGTACCATTACAACGTCTCTATGGCCATCTTTATAATTTTCACATCAATATTAATCAATAAATTCCTTTTGAATAAATAAATAATAAAAAATTGTAAAATTCTTCAATTAAAACTTTTGCTTCAATTTAATATATTATGCCAGATTCTTTTCCTAGAATAAATAAATCATTGAGAATTTGCAATGGAACTGAAATGATGAACTGAATCAACTACTCTACAAATTAGTTTCGTAGACCGTTCCTATCACAGGGTAAAGTTTATAAAAGATAAGTTTTGAATGGTTATTTAAATAAACTTAAGGATGTCGATTGTTGACGTCACCTTAAAACTATATTTAATATATTTTAATTAGTAAGGGTTTCCTTAAATGTATACTAAAGCAGAACTTTAATATGCAGAATTATTACAGAAGATAATAAAATATCTAACTGAAGTCAATACTCATTACAATTTGTGCAATGAGCCTGCAAAAAAAAAATAAAACCTAAACCATCCCATATGGAGTAAAAACAAAATTGAAGTTATAAGATGCACGACTCAAGTGGAAAAAATTGCACTGGCAATAAATCTCAATATTAGAAGGATGCAGTTTTACTAAAATGTTGTATGTTAAGAAGATTGTTAAGAAGATGTAGCATTATTTGTCTTTTTTTCGCAAGAACGTTAATCCCAAAGTGATTTTAGTTCAGGAATTCGGAACAAAGGATGGACAGCAAGCAGTGGAGGGTTAACTCATTTTCCAGTACATCAGAAAACAATTGGGAAGCAATAAGGCGATTTTAAAGAAAACATTGAGTTCCATTTTGAAGAACAGAGTAGAGGTTTAATGTAGAAGATTAAAGTAGAGGAATACCAAAGATTGGTTTCGGAAATGAGGAACAGCCATGCATTTACTGTATCCATCATCTTTGAATACATCTTAGACAAGTTTAATTTAGTTTAAAATTTATGTTCGTATGATTTTCGCCTATAATCCCCGGTTCACTTTAAAATTGATGTACTTTTAACTTCATGCTTCTCAGTATTTTTGTTTTATCTCTATTTTTGTTTAGATTTGTTGAGAATTCTTCTAATCTGGTTGGATGTTCTCTTGTCAGAACTGTGATAAAATGATGATTAAAATTGAATGATTTGTTAATAACGAAAATTCAATTTGCTCCTAATCTCATCCTTATAATAATTTATCTTAATTTAGAATGAAAAAAATCAATTTTCATAAAGTGTAGATATTTTTTTCATCTTTAAAGGTAGCTGAATTTTATTATAATGAATGAATTAGCTGATTTCTTTGTATAGAAAAAACTATAGGTATGTAAGGATGCGCGAGAAATATAATGAGAATTGAATTCCTTGTCAAATCTAAACCACAGTAATTTTTTTCAATTTTTACTACCTTGATAGCTTAGGAAATATGGAATAGGTTCAAATGTTACTTCTTTTTATTTCTGGTGAATGTAAGGTTTCGATTTGTTTTAAATTCATCTGACTGTCAACTTAGAATACATGATATTCTATGACAATATAAAACCTGGTTTCTGATAAAGTTTTCGATCACTTTTCGATTGATTTTAATCCCGAATTATGAACTTAATTTGAATTAGAATCTTGAAAATAGAATACACTATGTTTCCATATTGACTGTACGATTTTATTAATAAATCTTATAATTGGAAATCGAAAGAAAACTATATTGATAATAGTTAGAATTTTACAAAAGTTTCCAACGCGTCAGGTTCCTTGTAATTCTTTGTAAAGATTACTTTGGCTTATAAAATTTCAATAATTAAATAATGTACAACATCTTAAATAAGATTCCAAGCATGTTTTTTAAAATACGAAATATACAAGCAATAAATATTAAATATATAAATAGCGATTACTAGAATGTTATTCTAAAATGATGCAACTTATTTCAAAAATTAAACAATTATTGTATATTAGTTAATTCCCATATTTCAAAACGAGGTTCATATTAGTTTTGCAAAGATAATGAAGAAAAGTTAATTAAGGTAAAAGCATTTTTTCATTGACGTCATATAACAGAAGAGAATGAAAGAGAACTAAATGAAAATTTAATCGAAAGTGAAAAGCTTATAGCTACGTATTTCATAAGGGAAAAATGCATCCTTGACAAGCTTTCATTATGTTGATAGATTTTGCAAATTTAAACTTGAAAATAATAGGGAAAAAAAGAAAGTAGATTCATCGTAAATAAAATTAAACGTTTTGGACTTCTGGGATTACTGAAGCAAAAACAGAAACATTAAATATTCATAGCTCAATACTTCATTTCATTAAGTAATTCTTTTCAAAATAAATGTACAATTCGTAATTCAAAACTGATTCAAGGCCAACTTTTAGTTTTCATCTTAAGTTGTAATAACAAATTCATCATCATAATATACCAAGGCTTTCAGAATGTATTCTATAGTTGTATTAAGAATAATATACGGGTAGTCTGTTTTGCTGGTACTTCCTTTCTTATAATAATATAAAAGAAAATAATAGTAAAACTGATCTGATATTTTAAGACTTAAAATTTTACGTGTGCTGTGCATATTCACTAAACATCGACAAAAGCCGGCACACCTACTTAAATGCAATAACTTAACCACAATTTATACACAAAGCCCGACCTGGGTTTCATTTCACAAGAGAAATCTTTTTGAAGTGAATTACAATGAAAATTTACAGGATAAATACAGGTATTGTCCAATGAGAATGAAGAAATCCCTGCGGCGTCCCTGTAGGTCCATAACTAATTAGCATACGCATGCAACGTGCTGCACTGGAACCTCTGGTGACAAACATAAGGGTTAAACCAATGTGGATATGTTGATGGCGATCACCTGGAAGTCCTAGAGGCGATCGTAGGAAACCTGAAGTAAACAGAACGGCGTGGTCTTTACTGGATGTAAACCAAAGAACTAGATAATGATGAGGCTGTGTTTGAATCTCCCCAATAATAGGCCTACAGGCTGCAGGTATTGCAAAGACTAAAATAAAAAATTGAAATAAAAGAATAAAATTTTTTTTTAAATGAATGTGATTAATATTTTATTAAATTTCTATTATTATTTTTTTTCTTTCTTTCTTCTTTTGTAGACAACCCATACTCTGCAATAGTCATAACAGATAAGCATTCATTGTACGCATTTGATGAGGTTAAAATAAAGCACTTGCGCTGGAAGTGAGGAATACACCTCGCCAGTATACTGTATAGAATTGTCCAAGTCATTCCGATGTTGGAAAGACCTTGCATGCTTCAACGTAAGATATTCTTGATTCTCATCCTCTCTAGCCTTTCGGTGTTCGGATACCAGGTTCTGTAGGGTCCTGCGGGTCTCTCCAATATATATATATATCCGGAACACTTGCACGGGAGAGTGTAGACGATCCCTTTACTGTCATGAACTCCCTCTGAAGTACTTCCCTTCAAAAATTTCTGAATGGTATGGATGGCCGGTGCCGTTATAGTGATATTGAACGGCCTGCACAACTTATATAATAGCTGGAAGAGATTCAAATGATAGTATTTTGACACATAAATTTGTTTTTGTCTATCAATTCTTTGTGAATTGCATTACAGTATCAGTACCAGTCTTTGTGAATCATTACAGTACCAGTTATGAATAGTGCGTTTGAAGTGTCTCTCAACAAATTATCAATATTTTGGAAAGTCATTGTTCACTAAAAAGTTATTGATGTTATCAAGTTCATTATTAAAAGCCTCCTGTGAACTGGAAATATGAAATGCTCCTTTTGCAAACATGGAGATTAAATTAACTTTAAAAAATAACGGGATATAAGACCAATAATTCATTAATATACCTGAAGAAGTAGGCTTCCTGTATACCGACGTTTCAAATATAGCAACTCAACGCTTGACCAAAACCTCAAGAAACGCTGTACTCCCATCTTTTTCATTTTCGATATCAAATCAATATTTGAGTGAATTTGAGAGAATATATCGAAAATAGCGAGTATATTATACTATAAGTTTTGTCCGTATAGCAAATGATATCATCCATATACCTATAATACATGAGAATGTGAATCTATCCTACCTCCAGGATATGCAGCACATGTCCTAGAATGATGGGGGAGGCCGCAATCAATCATGAAGTGATCCGATATTTGATTAAGTAATTTTGAATCATATTAATTCAGGCTATAATTTGATTCAGATTTATATGGAACACTGCTAAGTGAAAGTGATGCATCAATGTAATGGCAAATTATGTGACAATGGTCCACAGAAACCTCAGATGATTATGTTCATTATTATCTAGAATAATGAAATATAATAGGAACTGATAAGCATGGAGTTTTACATATCTATAATGCGGATAAAGACGCGACAACGATATCTTCAAAATTCAGAAACAGTTAGAGGATGTGTATCTCCACGTATTTGAGTAATAAAATGGTTGAAGATATATGGCGATCAGTAAAAATTATCTTATAATCTACAGCTTTAAAAGTAATGTTTAAGCATTACAGTTTTTATACTTCCAAGGAAAGAAAAAAGCAAAATCAAGAACTTAAAATATCTTTTTAAAGTTTTAACCAGATTCTTTTATTTACATTAAATTACCAGAAAAGCAGAGATAGTTGCTTCCCTTTCGAGAACTTGCCAACACATTCCCTGCATTAAATGGTATCTTCCGCAATTGATACAAAGGCGGATATCTGTGCTATCCGTTGCCGATTTAAGCGATTTTAACGAAGCGTTTGGTAGGTCTAGAGAGATGGTCCCTTCATCTCTGAAATCAACGCGAAATTCGAATTTTCACGTGCAACAATTTCAAGGGTGAAAACGCACCTACATAACACACCTACATAACAACGCACCTACATAACAACAGTGAAGACATCCTGCGTGAGAACGACGAAAACTCTGGATTGCACGCATTTTAACGTCCGACCAGTAGGCCTATGCACATTAGAAGATACCAAAATAATTCAGTACTGGGTCCAGACGCTCAATTATCTCTATAAATCCCCAAACTCGAATATTAATTACTGCAGTAGATGTTTACATTCATGAATAGCACCCTCTTTAGATGTAAAGGTAGATGCGGGTCCTGGACGACTCACCCAACTTCTTTTTTATATAATTTCCCAGGAATTTTCTTTGGCCAATGCTCAGAAATCTGTGAAGCTCGCCATTGTTTATACCCATTGCAATTGAATCAGTAAATTTTAAATATTTCATTACTGAATTAAATCTATTTATATTAGATGGCTGAAAGCAACGGTCTCTCAAACCATATTATAACGATTATCAACTGTTTCTAAATGAGAAGTATAGTTAAAATAATAATAATAGCATGCCAAACGAAAATTATTTTAGGTTGTAAGTATCTTCTAATTTCTCAATGGTTCCCCATAAATTGAATCTTTTTATCTTCATCATTTATTTTCAACACATTTTACTTTCTATGGGATACAGGAGCCAATGGCCCACTCGATTTCTATTGATGGCCCTACAGCAGAGTTCTGAGCCTAACCTGGGCTCGTGAACCCCGCCACTGGACGCAAGACGACTGGAAACTGGTAGCCTGATCTGTTTCGGACAGATTACGCGTGCGAAGAAAACCCCAACCTGGATCATGCTTGATAACAACAGAAGAGCGGCGGGGCTCTGGTATGATGTGGGATATTTTTAGCTGTCACGCATTAGGACCCCTGATAATCTGTAAATATCATTGACACTACGTAACCATCCTTGCGGATCCTTTGCACTCCTTCATGTCATGCATTCATTCAGATAGGAGTGGGCCCTTTCAGCAGGACAATGCGCCATTGCACAGGTCCACAGTCACCAAATTATGGTTGGAAGAGCATTCTGTGAGTTGCCATCATGAATTGGCTTAGTCGTTCGCAGGGATTTAAATTCAAAACAAAGCATGTGGGATGCATTCAACACGCCTCCAGTGCCAGGGTTCGACGAATGTGAGGGAATTATGGACTATTTAAGAGGCATTAAGAAAGATTGAGAAGTCATTAGTGTATATCATTCTCCTCCCAATACTGAGGAAGCATGGTGTACGCTATCTACACAGTACTTCAGAGAGCGTACGCCCCGTTGTGTTGCTACCGATTTGACTGTTTCGTTTGGATTAGACACTGTTGCAAAATGTCCTTGTGAGGTTCACGAGGCCCCTTCCCTGATAGTGGTCTCGCCTGTTTGCATCATTGGTCGCTACTGTGTGATAGTGATGTCATCCCGTTGTTTGGAGTTATTCCATATAATCTCCTATCATCTCCTGTTATTTTATTTGTAAATGGCCCGCTGGTTCGAGCCGAAACATAGTGTAATTTAATTTTTGAATATATGTTTTTAAAATTATTTCTTGTGTTGGTTTTTTATTGATTAAAAAAAACAATAACAACACACGCACAAAAGATATCGAATCCAATCGATGATCTTACTTGGTTAAATCTCATCTAAAAAAAAAAAATATCCTCGAAAACTGACAACATATCTTTGGCGAAGAGAAAGAGATGATGTGATGTTACTATAAGTACGAACAGTAATAATTGTAAGGCTGTTGTTGTTAGACTGTATTTTGCTCTTTCAATCTATTTCCATTATCTAAAAAGGCACCATGTTATTTTTAATAGGTAAATCACTTCTTTAACTTGTAGTTCTTCTTATCAATTTACTGTGCACTTAATACAAATTGTTCATATTATTTTTTATAACTGAAAAATAAAAGAAAAAAGAAAACTTGATTTTAAGGGAAGTATGTTTTAAGTTCTTTCATGAACTTCTTGCAAGGGTATAAAAGAATCTATACGATTTGATTTTATAAATTAAACTCTAATTAGTCTATTTGTATTAAGTATACAGTAAATTGAACAAAGAGGCTCCGGATTTTTTTAATTATATGAATATTTTATACTGAAAACGAAAAGTCTAGAATTTTTCATTTTCTGAAATTCGCGTTACTTATTTAAGTTGTTTGAATTCATTAATTTTAATCATTTTAAATCTCTAGCAAAAAATTAAGAGGATTAATATATGTTTAGGAAATCAATAGAATTTCATTGTTAAGTTTCTAATGCTTTTCTATAGGAATTTTTATCACCCCCTTCTTCTAATTTTTCTAAGTTGGACAAACATGGAAAAAATTAAAATATAGAAAGTTAGATCTTCTCTTGCTGTTAAAATATTTAGGAGGATTTCATCCAACTAGGGAAATGATTTACATACACAAATGTACTTGATGATGATTTGATGAGTCTCACTTCCTTAGGACAGTAGGCTAACAAGCGTCAAAGTAAGTTTTTGACTACTTATATCCTTAATTCCTTGATAAAACGAATTTACAAATGTTATTTGTTTGTATACGAATATCAAGGTTAGTTATTGTAGCATCTTCAACTCTATCTACGTTGGTTTCTCTTTGCTGACCGATCCATCCTTTGCTTTTTGTTTCACTGGACTGGTAAGATGAGACGTCCCTGACGAGCTGTGTGACATGGCTTCATCAATTGCAGATTTTCCTGTAGCAGAGCATCTGGCGCTGCGGATGCAACCATTCGGAACTTGCGCACGAAATTGATGGTTGTGCGGTGACGCCTCAGTGACCTCAGCGTGTGTATGTGGGTGATGCCATGTGGTTAACTTTTGTTACTCTTCACCCACATTTCCAACGAAGGGAGAAGAAATTAAGGATGCCGATGCTTTTTTTCTCCAATTTGATATAGAATGTCGGGAGGTACGATAGGGACAATAAATTGTGTTGCTTTACCGTTATCCTCAACTATATCAAATTACCAAACAAAAATAACTATTGCTTCTTATAGGGTGGTTTTTTTTTCGTTCAGTAATTCTTTTAATGACATTAAGAATTAAGTTACAATAATTTGTTTTTTTTAAATTCATAATAAGCTTACCTCACTCTCAATCTTTATTTAATATATATATTTAATAAAGTTAATGATAAAAATCATTTTGAATAAAAAGAAAGTAATATTTAAGTTTAACTATGTAAAAAAACATTTACTTTCTTTTTTTTTTGTTCCTTTCTTTTATTTTGAAGGCGATTTTTTTATTGTTATTAATTATATATTTTTAATAAATTCAAAATACATACTCTGATTAATGATTCTAAATGTCTGTAAATGTCAGAAGTTATCTTAAATTGCTGTTTCATGCCTCTTAGTACTCAACAATCTTGGTTTCATATTGCATTAAATATATTACAGATATATAATATTGTTTTTGAGTTTTGGGTCACCAATCTAAATCTTTTTCCAAATGCGGCCAAAAAAGGTTTTACATGTTAGCACAGCTGTTTGTAGTCTGTGCAGCTAAGCTTATCCAAATTCATAAAATAAGTAAGTTAACTTATTTCTGTCTTTCTTATTACGTAACTATGAATAAGTTTTAAATTTGGTGCTTCTGGAAATATCAAGATAAAAATAGAGTAACTTCTCATTCAATCGTTAAAGTTGTTCTAGTAGATTCTATATTGCTATCCATCATCGTATCATGTTTCAGACGCATTGTCTTTCTAGAAGAATTCGATCTAAGAGAAAAAATAGAACTCTTAAAATTTTAAATTTTAGACAACAAAATAAAACTTTTCAGATAATTAGTTTTATGTGGAAAGGAAATTTCGAATTAGTATATCCATCAGAATCTTCCATTTACGAAACTATGGGCTCTGAAAGGACCCGCATATTTATTAGTCAGACAGAGATATCCTCACTATAGGATAATTCGCGGGAGGTAAAGCTTCAGGCATTTTCTGGAAAACAGGACAAAGTTTAGAACGGTTTGTCAATTCGATGCCCGCCAGTCTGTAACCCTGAAAAATAACCCGGCATCCATTGTAGCTGGGTGGACCCTAGGACCCGTCATAAGGAGGATTCAGTTTGAAAAAATCTGCGACTTCGCGAGGGATTGAATGAATCCGGCTCCTCCAGTCCGCAGTTCACAAGATCATTACCACTTGGCTATCGGACCCACAGACAAAGGTGATAGTAGGAAATTATTAACATATATGGATTATTAAAGAAGGGACTAAGTACACTTTGAAATAACACACACACACACACACACATATATATATATATATATATATATATATATACTGTTCGTTTTCGTTTACGAGAGCCTTCAACGCTTTTGCGCATGCGTCAGGTCTCCTTGAATTTCATGAAAATAGGGTTGAGGAAAAATAAAGAGAGGATATTTACTTTTTATCAGTGTTAGTTTACTAGTAGCTGCGTTCTATTTGCGCTTTTCGGGGAAAGAATTATGGAAAGAATAAATACTATTGCAAAAATAACAGGTACTAAAAGAAAAACAGGTCTTATGAAAGTGCCCATCTCAGCGTATCACCCCTTTGGGGAGTAGAATCGTCTGTGTTGTCGTAGCTCTCGCTTTTT
>JAFIDM010009631.1:163752598-163769746 GCA_023159025.1 Thereuonema tuberculata | reverse complement strand
ACAAGAAAATAAATCTTCAAAGCAATAAAACGGGGTAAAGAAATAAACATTATTGAAATATTAATATTACATGATACACAGTTTCTTTACATTAACAATACAAAAAATAACAATAAAAAATAACGTACAATAAAACATAAAAGCCATCATACGTCCCTAGCTTTATTATAACTGGCAAACATAGTAACTGAAAAAATATTGTTATTCTGATAGTGCTTTAATAAGAAATGTATGATATCCATCCTCATCTCTGTTACAAATATCTTCATAATTCTTAATTGCATTAAGAAGTGACTGCAGTATTTCAGTATTAATACTATAGTGAATGAATGAATGATCCAGACGCGTGTTAAACGACTCAAAGAAGAAGAAGAAGAGAATTTATTTTTATGAAGTTATTCTGCATAGAAATTAGGATGGAAGTCATACAATTTCTTTTGAAAATGCTGAATAGCTGGTAGAATAGCAATTTTTTTTAGTTACTATTTAGTTACTATTACGGAATCCTTAATGAATAAGATACTTTTTTTTTAAATGATACTGAGCACCATCAGAGCAATTTTTCAATGAAAAAATTTCAATTTTCGGTAATGGAACTGAAGTAAAATTTTCTAAACATATTTAAAAGCAAAGACATTTTAAAAGCTTATATATAAGCAGATGAAAGTATAAAAATATAGGAAAGATGTAATAAAAAATTAAGTGTGGTACATTCAAAAAAAAAAAAAGCAGAATTATATTTTTATAAAACAGGCAATTTAACAAAAAATAAAAATACAGGACCTATTCTTTTCTGTATATGCTGACACTTTCACTGCTTTCATTATATTAATTGAAAAGTATAAATGTATTTAATACACTGAATACAATCTCCTCGGCATAAGCATTTACAAGATCTTCAGCACTGTTCTAACTTGATTTGGAATGAGGATGAAACTAACAAATAAGATGAACATGACTTTATTACAATCTAATGCAAAGTTCAAATTCCATGCTTCCTTTCAATGCCAATACTGAATCATAGAACACAATCTGACTTTTCACCAGCATCATAATAATTATAAAATACATTCATAACTTCCTAAATAATTATATAACTTCATAAATAATTATATAGCCATAAAAATGATTAGCGATAATAAATCTCAATCTTATAGAAGTACTGCAAAAAAAAAAATCTGCATCAGATATCGGAGATGGAAAATACTACAATTTAACGCTTCATTCACTTCAACTTTCATTATTATGAAGAAATTAAATAGCTCAATTTTTTTTAAATATTTCGAAAAGCATCCAAATATAGTTGGATGCTTTTCTAAACTTCTTTAAGATCTTGACTCAAGCAACTGCAAGCATCTAAAATTCTTATTTCTTTTTCCAATTGCATCTAAAATTTCGTGAAATTTAAAAATGAACTTGTGAAGCATCTGGGATTTCAATTTTCTTGTTTTTAATTTTCAAAATATTCTGCAATTAATTAAATTAAAACTCAAAAACAGTCAATTTTTGGGGTGTTTGTGAGGCATTACTCGGTATTTTCAACTCCAAAAAATCTTGACGAAAACCTGAAATGATAAAAAATTTGTAAAATAATGTTTTGTATTTAAAATACTTAGTATTAGTGCAATAAGTTAATTTTTTAAAAAATAATTTAATCTCTTAGAATTTTATAAAAGCACAGTTTTTATTTTTTTATTTTATCGGGCCATGCACTCATTCGAAAGTTGGCAAGACATATTTCTTATTTATTCAGCTATTTTTATTATATATTTGTCTATTGTAATATCGAAGTATTACTGAAAATAATATAAGATATCTTACAATTGTTATGATATAAATCAAATAGTTTGAAAAAATTTAGACAAAAAAAAAAACTATTTTTTTTCCTACAATAAGCAACTTGAAATCTAAAGATTATAGTAAATCATAAACTTCAGATATAGATTATAAAACTGCATTAAGATCTTCCTAGGATACTTGGAATATAAGATGATTAAATTCGACTTATATTCTGTTTCCATCGTAACGATGGCGGCCGGAAATTGTAGAGTGTAAAGTTGTAATGGTAGCAAATGTCATAGAGTTTGAAAAAAGGAAACCTGACATCTTGGCGCTTGCTATTTGATTGAGGGGCTACTTTCGTTGCGAATTTCCGGTGCAGCAGACGATGAGGATTAATGGAAACTTGATTAGAAGACGGAATGCTCTTAACACGTGAAGGAAAATTCAAAAGCATCAAATGTCACAGAGATCCACAATTTTGCTGAATATTTATTTCATTTTATTAAAATTATTTTTATGAAAAAGTAAAATAGAGTAAACTTCATTTTCAAATTGGAGAAGATAGTTTGGTTTCCAGTTGAATTAAAAATATAATTATTTAAAATTAAATTCAAATATCCAGTAGGCCTATCATTAATATCTTGGAAACTTAAAAGCATCTTTTTTGTTTCTTTAATAAAATATTTACAATTTAACACACATATCTTCTGAAAGAACATACAGGAAGAATTACGCTTACATAGTCCAATAAAAGACATGTTTATATTTTCTCATTACCATGATAAAACTTATTATATTTTATTTGTTGAATTTTAATTATTTTCATTCCATATCAGTATCTGGAATTCATTATCATTCAAGATCTAAAGAATTTACAGGAAAAAAAAACAATTATTATTTTGGGTGAACTCTAAATATAGAATGACAAACAATTTTAGTTCTTTATTATTATTATTATTATTATTATTATTATTACTATTATTATTTTTATACATAATTTTGTTTTTACCTAATTGCCAGAACTCGTTGATAGGGACTCTATGTCCTAACGAGACTGTACTGTATTATCCTTTTAAAGAAAATAAAAAAAAATATTATTATTATTATTATTATTATTATTATAAGAGTTACAATCCTACGAGATTCTGTTTCTGTTTCTAAGATGCTGATTTACATTACGGTTTTTAATATAGATTGGAAAAAAAGATAATTAATCAAAGTGAGTAATTTGCTCAATAGTCATTGACTAGAATCTGTTTAGTAAATGTAACTTAATTCATTCATTTTTTTATGCATATAAAATTTTTAACATTAAATTCAGTAAAAATGATATAACATTTAATATAATACTTAAATAATCATTTATAATTACCAGTGCCCTTCTCCACCCTTTAGGAAAACAATTTGACATACTCTCATAAAAAGTTTAACCCAATTCTAGAAAGGAACCTCCATTTTACATTTCGTAAGAGGAAAACATGCCAAAAATTTAAAGTTCTTAAGTTTAGAAGTTTCGTCTGTGCGTTGACGAGTCAGTGAGGACACTTAGCTGTATTTTAGCTGAACTCGTAAACCCATCCACGAGAATATCGAAAATATCGAAAATGTCGAAAATTCGTCGAATACGTATCTTTTAAATTTTGACAAGAAACACTCATGTCAACTTTCGTGTTTCCAATTCAAGCGGTTTCAGAGATGTGCATACCCTTCAAGGAAGTTTTCAGCCCCTTTTTCACTCCTTGAGGGTTGTAGTTCCAAAAATCCGTTCTTAGTGGGCACCTACATCATAACGCAACCCCTTCCTAAATTTCAAGTTCCTCGGTTAAGTGGTTCGGCTGTTCTATGATGAGTCAGTCAGTTGGCCGGTTTTCTCTTTTATATTTTAAGATTATTTCATTAATCGTAAATGATTGAGGAAAACAATTAAAAAAATAAAAAATGAACGTAAAAGAAATAAATGGTAGTATAATTTTGCGCTGCGTGGGAAAGCTTTTGTTAGACTAGGGTTGACAACTTTGTCAACATTAGCCCAATGTTTTCCAATTACATTTCCCGAAATTGTGTCATCAATTTAGTGTTGTGTAGGTTTGTTCCTTTTAAGGATTAGCTATATTTAAATACGGTTAACATGTTGCTGATTCGTCTCTTCATATCCGCCTTTCCTTAGTAAAGGATTTTATTTTGTTTCCAGATTAGTGAGAAATTCTTCGGGCATTTTATTGTTGTGCTAAACAATTGAACTTTTCACAAATTTCTTCCTTACTAACTTCTAGGTAATGAACAAGTGTTTCGATTCCATCAAAAGCACGGATGAATACTTCTTCAAATGAATTCCAGCATTACGAACAATCCCGAACAACGACGGAAAAATCACTGTACACTCCCGAGTTGTTTACCACTTCAGAGCCAATTTCACTTGAGGAGCTTTTATGGTTCGTTTACATTGGAATTTTCAACGTTAGCTATGAAAACTTGATCACAGACGAGCTTATAAAGAATTTATTAATGAATTGGAGATAGATTCTATTACTTCTTAACCTTTGAGATGAGTGAAGCTGATAGAATGAAATGGTCACTGTTAAATAGAACTTCGTTAATCACTACTAATATTACTAGTTGATTTTCCGCTGTTAGCTTTGGCTGATAAGCTAACTGTTAATTAGTCCTGTTTTTCATGCTTTGAAGAACTAGATCTGTAAATTTTTGCCATTGTCTTTTACCATATATGGGTGTCTGATTATTTCATAATTCATGTTTATACATGTATCTATTGATATTTATATTTATAACACCTGAAAGCACAAAAATCCTTTTGCCCTTAAAATTTAAAAACCACTAAACTAATTTGAATGTGGTTTCACCATTCGGTAGCAGGTGTACCAGAGATTGCTTATGATCACATAGCATCACTTTACTATCTTAGGTAGTCAAGCAGTGAAGAAAAAGGTTCAAAAACCTCACAGGTATTGCCTGTGAAGAGAAAAGCCCTTTTGAATCGACAACGAAATAAAATTTCACTGCATCTTATAATTATTGCTCACTACAATTAACAGTTGTTGTTTATAACTTTGAACCACTCTATTAATTTTGATGCGGTTTCGTGAGTTTTATTAAATTGTGCTTCCTTAAATGCATAAATCATCTCTTTATTCCCTACGGAACAGGGGTAATAAGATATTTTTTTTATGAATTTGGATTTCCCTGTTTGAATATAATTTTATTTTAAACTCGCCGTTTCTGGGATTATTGATTTCATGAAACTTTCACAGATATATAGAAGGGTGTTTAAAAATACTAACAAAATTTGTTTAAACGATGTAGGCTTAATAGGTTTTCAGTAATTACAATTTATTCACAGCTGGGGAGGATACCTTCGCTATCGTGGGAAAGACACTGCTAGTTTCGTTGGTCAGGAGCTCGTGGTGACAGTAGTCGAGGGGAATGGTGATTAAATGGTAAAGGCAGGATAGTTGCTTGGGCATTCTCGCGCTAACGGGCACCTATGAAGGCATCTTTGAAGTTGCATGCGGCCGACATCTTTTGCCCTATTTTAGTGTTCAAATTTTATTATTTTCTGCTTTACATACATTCTAGGTAATTAATTGTTAGTTAATAGATAGCTACGAGTGAAATTTATAAACATTGGAAATTGCTTAAAAGCATAGAAAGTTTTAAACCCAAATCTTCTTATAAGTAGACAACGGTCTACATTTAAATAAGCAATTCTTTGCTTTCCTACATGCAGCTTGACGAAGCCGAATAATACAGCTAGTAACAGAAAATACAGAGACAATAAAGAAAAGTTTCTCTGGCAAATTCTAGTAACAACTGATTTAATTCTCGGATCTCATGTTTTTTTTACAAAATAGGTTAATTTTGCAGGTTTTTGCAAGCAGATCTGAATAATGATCTACCATATGCATTAATTTATAAAACGTTACTCAAGTATATTATAGCTAAATAAAGGTGCAACAGATCTCTTGAATTTTGTGAATGAGAGGTTTTGATATACCTCAATGATGTACCTCAATTTTGATTGCTTTAGTTCTTATAGAATGGTATTTTTATTTTGTAATGATTAGTTTCAGAATTAATTCTATCTCTCTGAGAGCAATATACATTGTTACTTGCCAAAATTCAAGCTATTGTCACCGATTAGATTGCTGCTTCTCATCGTTTTGTTATTGGCATCAATCACTGTGAATCTTCTAGACGACTCCAGCCACTGTCAGGAGATTTGGAATGCAATGAAAAGTGAAAAGCAAAAATGTTTTGGGGAAAACACAGAATTAAAAAACTTGTTTTTTTTTGTGTGTTTGGTGAAGTGCCAACTTATAATCAAAGCTACCCATTATTCAGTTAAATCTCTAAGCTAAAAATAGTGTATATATTGCTTAAGTTCACAATTTTAAGTAAAAAAATCTAAAAATTTATCTATGAAAATTGTTGAATAAATGTTTGCTGGCAATTTATAAATTCAAATGTTTATTTATAATAGTAAGTTTTGAGTTTTAAGTTGTATTAAAATTGTGCTGACTCGGTATTGGTATTTTTCGAGAAGCCAAATCATCTATTTTGCATGTTGAAGTCTCTTCGTGTGATTTAGGAAAATACGCGAAGAAACATTAGCTGTTATACTTAAAGAAGAAATATTTAGGACTTATAATGTACACTTTCCGGCTGCATTAAGTATTAGCACTGCAGTTATCCACAAATATTCCAGCTACATCCGCAAAAATAATGTAGAATATCTACAAAACCAAAGAACATCGGCTCCAAATCTAAGACACAATAAAAATAAAGGTTACTTGAAGAACTAAGCCCTAA
The DNA here is from genome assembly GCA_023159025.1 of Thereuonema tuberculata. Taxonomy (NCBI): domain Eukaryota; kingdom Metazoa; phylum Arthropoda; class Chilopoda; order Scutigeromorpha; family Scutigeridae; genus Thereuonema; species Thereuonema tuberculata. Next base: position 163,763,137 of record JAFIDM010009631.1, on the reverse strand, counting down.
ATTACAATTAAGCACTCTTCATAATTTTCTAGTAGAATAAGTGACTTAATAATCAAGAAGAATATGCAAAAACAAGTATTATTAAAAATTAAAATTTCATAAATTTTAAATTATTTTATTTAACCTAAATTACTATTAAGTTATCAAAATTATAAAATCCAAAACCAATACTTTTATTTGAAGCTTTCTTCTATTCTTATATTAGAAAAGCTTAATTAGTTTGGATTGATTAAAAACCTGCAATTACAAAGTGATAATCATAAATAGAATAGCCAAATGTCCTTTTATTTCTTCGCAAGCAATGATAGAATTCTCGGTGCGTATAGTTTGCATGATTTATTCTTTGCCTAGGTTTCTCGGAATTACTTTTTCTTTCAAATGTACGAGTTGCATTAGACATAAAACAGATAGCTGCCAAAGGAATCTTTCCTTCTTTTGTAAACAGCTCGGAAAATTGTAGATGTACGGTTGCATTTTTATGTGTTTGTTGTTATTGAAAACAGTTTCACAAAATTCAAATTAAATTTTCGACTGTAAACAAAGAGAGACTGAAGACATTCCTCGTGTCTTCATCTTCAGAATTCTTCTTAATGCAAATTTAAATCCCCGGAAAATTAAGATTACTGCTAAAATACAGGGTGTCCTATAGTCAGACACCACAGATAAGGTTTGTAACTCCTTTCTTTCATAAGATCCCGAGATCATAATCGCCTGCTAATGTAGGATTTATATAATGAAGAATAGAATTTTTACTGTGACGTAAGTTTATTTCATTACAAAAATAATTTCCCACTACATCTTCAGTTATTCTTTTAACTTAAATACATGATAAAAATCTTAATGAAATTGTGAAATTCCGAAACTTTTAATTCAATGATAAGGATTAAGAAATAGGAATAAGAAGAACATTAAATGCGGTAACTTAAAACATTTTAAGCTTATCTTAAAAGAGATAAGCTTACATCATAATAAGAATTCCACAATAAGAATTATTAATAAAGACTGCTTCACTTATTTTGCACATACAATTTCTACAACTACAGAAGAAGAATATGTTTTTGAGGCACAGTGTTGGATCATTTCAAAAGAGTTTATTTCTTCTAAAATAGCTAGATTGTTCTTTCACATAATCGATTATGAGCCTGCCTGATTATCTTTTGTACAAAACTTTTAATAATTACTGTATTTAATTTTATTATTGTTCTTAATATTTTGTATCAACGAATTAATTAACGATTTCATAATTGCAATTTGATTAAGATTTTCATCATTTATTCAAGTTAAAAGAATAACTGAAAAATTTGGTGGGATACTATTTAATAAAAAAAATTCTGATTGATTCTTTATTGAGCAATAAGGAAAATAATTCCATCAATTGTAGTTTTCAAAATTACGTACACTATAAAAAATTACATATCGTAATCCTCAAAACATTTTAAATAACAGACTCAGTATACTCACAACCATGCTTGCCTTTTCAGAAGACTAGAAATAAACACTTTAGAAATAATTCAGAACTGTCCTTCGAATATGCACCATCCTTCATCTTCCATAGATACTGTTTACTTCACAAGTTAAAATATTGACTACGGTTTTTTTTTAAGGACCAATTTGCCTATCTTGGGAAAATGCTTATGCACGTAGAAGATACAATTGATTGTTAAAAGCAGTGTCTTAAGGAACTCTTCAGTCTCATAATTTTTTTATAGGTTGAAAAGTTGAAAGAAAAATTATTAAAAACAATATAAAATTTGAGGCCTAATTTAATAAAACATTGAACTTAAAAATGTAAATTAAATTCAAATTAACTTGCATAATTAAGAGATGATTATATGAAATATTGTCTTTTTAATAACCTGCTTCCTATGAATTAAGATGAAATTAGGAACTTACTCAAAACGACAGTGCTATCATAAATTATTGAGATATGATTTCTACAGTTCCCTTGTTTTTATTTGTGTTTTGATTCTCATTATCAGTGAATAATCTACTTCTCTTTAAGTTATTTTTTTATTTCCTTTTTTGTTATTTCATTTTATTTTAGTTTCCTTTTTTAATGTTTTATTTATATTAATTAATTAATTTTATCCATTTGTGTTCCTATTGATTTTGCTTTCCATGAGTGTTTATTTTTTTAACCAGTTTTCATTGTTATTTTATTTTCAGGTTGTCTGTCACTTTTTTTTTTTGTCTTATGATTTATTTTCTGTTGGGTTTAATTTATGTTTTGTTTTGGGCTTTTATTTTTTTCCTTTACTTGTTGCTACTTTATTTGTTTTTATGTTTTTAGCATTTAATTTACATTTATTTCGATCTTGCCACATTTATAACGACAATTTTTTTTAATGTATCACAGTTACTTAACAATAAAACTAGGAAAAAAAAGGTGTTTTACAAAATCTCATTAGATTATTCGAAAAACGACTAAGATATAGAAAGTAATGATTTAAGATAAATTGGATAAACTAAAAGAAAATTCAAGATAAATTTTTTTAATTATACTGCGAATTTATTTAAAATTTATTAGGTGACATCTCAGAACAGTTATTTCAAGTTAATGGCGATCGTCATCCAGCAGAAGTCTCAGGATGGAAATCAAAATTAACAGTCATGAGAATAAATATATTTCTCTAATATTACAGACTTCTTTTTTTACTTTTGTTGTTTAGTTATGAGAGGTTTTATATTTTCCTGTCACAATAATCTATTAGATCCTCGCTATGTATTCTTCGTGGCTAATGATGTCAAAAGCATGAAGCAGCTATTCTGAGAAGTAAATCTAGTAAACATTTTAATTATTTTAATAATAAGCAATCTATATTTAGCGAAGGAGACACATTACATAGTATCTTACAATTTCTGTGACAAATCAATACAGCTTATTTTGTTTCAGTTCTTCAAAAACTAACGACTTAAAATGATATAACAACACAAAGGCAGCAAACTTAATGTCCTGCCACTTGTTGTCGGTGAAATACGATAATAATTTAAATCTCAAAAAAATTGCACACAAAATAGCTAAGACGTACATGAAAATTAATAATACTATTAACTTATTTTGCTTAATGGAGTGGAACGCTTGCCCTATTTCTATCATACCAATCTAAGAATACGCCTGAACCAATGTCAATAAAATTTTGCATGGAAACAGGGGACTGTTTTGTTATCTATTCAGTTTTGAAAAAAAAAAAAGAAACCTGTTCAGAAGCAATTGATGAGCTAGTGTTAAATAAACGTAGCATTTTGATTTTGGGATTACTTTCGTAAATAATGAGGAGATATCTTGTTATAACTCAGTCCTTCAACTCTTTTTAACAGTATTATTAAAAAGATTTCATTTATTTTTCTCTCTAACCATTTCTACCTCACAACTTAATATCATTAGACTTATTTCAACCACTGTAATAGTGATAAAAATTTGTATTTCTACAGAGAATGAATGTGGTTCAAGTTACTAAATGTTTCTTCTCGTTGGATTTAACAATTTAAGTTTTAATTGCCTTTCAGATTTCATATTTATATTTATGTTTAGATTAAAGATGTAAAAATTAATGAAACATCAATTGAAAAAAGAAAAGGGCCAAGTTTCAGCAAGAAAAAAAATCGATGAAAACGGTAAAAGGTAATTCATAGGTCTAAGAAAAATCACTATGTTTATCTCGTTTAAGTATTTAAGCATTTTTATTAACAGACAAAAAAGAAAAATCTTTGAAGACCATAATTTTATTGTATTTGTTTCTTATATTTCACTTAGAAAAACTAAGCCCTCAAAATATAAAGATTTTAAAAGAGATAATGAAACATATTTTAGTTATTATGTTGCTAGAAACTTTTTATATATTAATATTATCAATTTTTCAATTAAATAATCCAAAACCGAGATTAAATTCTAAATATTTTTTTAAAAAAAGTAGCAGATCTTTCTTGTTTCAAACATGTGGCAAAATGCCAACGTGTTCTACAAAGAATTTTCAGTTCTGATTCTTCATTTTTTCAGTAAAATTAAATGTATTAAAGACTTTATGCCATAAAAATGTTTAAAAAAGAAATTCTCACTTCCACTACTGAGTCAAATCATAGGACCTAATTTTACTGAAGTTATAGTAACTTCTTTAATTATGTGCGGTGTAATGACAGCTTACATTACCATAAGTAACATTTACAACAACTATCTGAATCAGTTATTTGATTTAGGAAATTCATTATTAGGAATATTAGAACAGATGACAAAACTAATTTATTCAAGATCTGGCATCATATAACGAAAACCTTTTTTAAGTAAATTATAAATAAAATCGAAATTTTTGAATTTATCTTACACATTGCAATTACTAATTTTATTTTGTGTGTAAAGGAATTATTCCAAAATCAATAGTTATTGATTTAAAAAAAATCCTTTTTTTTTGTAGCTTGAAAAAGGGAAGACGAATACTCTTTCTGAAACTTTCGTTATAAAACCTATTTTAAATATTTTATTTATGTTTCATGGGTGATATGATGTTTTATGAATTAATATGACTATTAAGAGAGAAGAGATAAGGAGGAAATATGGATTAGACGTTTATATAAAAGTAATTTATGTTATCCTTAATTCCATCATGGTATTTACTAAAATTTGAAGGGACTGCTTGTAGATAGGGTAGGAGTAGAATAACGAACAATCCCTGTTAAATGTATCGTTATAAAGTATTTACAATGGAATATTGAAAGTACTTAAGCCTAATGTAATAAGAAATATTTGGAATGAATCGTTTATCATATTTTGCAGTTGCAAAAAGCTGTCGTCTCTTACAATCATCATTCCATCAAAAGCAGGAAATAAAATGTATCCAATAATCTGCTGATTACGTATTCTTGAATGTACTTCATTTTTTATGTAAAATGTTGAAAATCCGACAGTTCTTTAATTCTACTTCCCATTTCCAGTAAAACAAACACATGACTATGTTATTTCTATTTCCACTGCATCACTTGGTGTAGTCTCGAATTACAAAGCCACGCCTACGCTTAAGTGCTTAATTGAGGGGTTCCCAGAAAAACGTTGCAAGGAACAATTTTTTTTCAAAACTGCTGTTTTAATGGAGAAACATTGTTGGTGTTATCCTGTGTCGTGTGTAATGTTTAGCCACAAAGAAACTAGAAGAAGGAACCACCAATCAATTGAAAAAAAGTTGCATGTCTAGGACATCAACGAGGGTGGAAATGTTTTTTTCATCATATATTGTAAAGAATTTTCGTTATTTACTTTATTTACTTTATTTAAGATTCATTGTATTAATTTAGAGAAAGAAGAACATGAGGTTGAGAAATAGAGGGAAAGCAAAGATAATTCTACAAAAAATACCTCAACAACAAATCCTAGAGAATCTCCAAAACATTACAAGTTTAAGAAAGTTGAAAGCGGTAGCCGTAATTATACTTTGGTCAACTCGATTTGAGCTCAAATAATAATTAGCTATTTATTCAACATATTTTAAAATTTTAATAGAAAACTTCTTTTAAAACTGTAATTTTTCTATTTAAGGGAAAGAGTTGTAACATAAGTTTGTAAAATTAAGAAAGTTACATCATGTAATATAATCTTTCAAAACTTTTTGAATAATAAAGTATTTGATTTCACTAAATAAAACAAGTGAATATAATTTTGTGCTAAAGCATAAATTTAAGGGCGACCCACAATAATAAAAAAAAAATTAAAAATAATAACAAATAAAGGAAGTGTCGTTCCGGCATGGGCGGGCGGTCTAGATGGCGGTCTGCCGTGCGGTCGTTGCGTCGGAACCTGGGTTCAAATCCCGGCGTCGGCATGGCTGTTTCTTTCATCTTCAGGGTTTCGTCCATTTCTACCTGGGACTTACTATTTCAGTGTTATTCTGGACTTGAGATATATCTCGTTCCCCCTCTTGAACTTTCCTAGCTCCACCATGACGGTCGTCGTACGGGGTTAGTGTCCGTGGTCCTTAGTTGGCCCAAATCGACAAAAGGAAGGAAATAAAGAAAGTACATTCAGATAAGGAAAAATGAAAAAAAAAGTAGGAAAAAAAAATAAAGAAAACGTTACGAAAATAAGAAAAGCAAAAAAATAAAAAAGTTTAGGTTTTATTATGGACCGTTTAAGTGGTGTCGTCACAACCTACGTCACAGTTCAAACAGCCTGTTGCTAGGCTCGATTGCTAGGGATTGCATTGAAATTAGTTACGACCAAGCAGGGGTTTAACTTGGTTTTTCTGACAAAAGACCCAAAGAATAATAAGAAATTATCAGAACTCATTTTTAAGTCTTTAAGAAAGCCCACCCTTTCCTTTATTTTCCTTTAGTTTTTTTCCTTTATTTTTGTGAATTTTAAGATAACTATTATGACAAAAAAGCTCTATTTATGCATTTTTTTGAGTTCAGACTGCCAATGATCACATTACACCCGATGTTGAAAGCTTTTGATTGGTTAACTAACAATCCCCTCTTCAATAGCAAAGGACTGATCTGACTTACTGAAACTCATTTCAGAAGTAGAATTGCAGAAGAATAAATAATTTTATATTCCCCAACAACTATAAAATTTTTTATTCTTCTATAATCCTTTATCTGAAAAGAGTTTCAGTACGACAGTACGGTTCTTTGCTATTGGAGAGTGGCTTTTGAGTTAACTACATAAAAGCTTTCAACGTCGGATGAAAGGTGATGTTATGGTAGTCTGACCCTTAAAAATACACATCAATAAAGCTTTTTTGGTCTTAATATTTCTCCTAAAATTCACAAAAAAAAGGGGGGGGGGAACCCTAAGGTGGGCTTTTTTGAAGTCTTAAAAATGCGTTCTCATAATTTTTTAAGATTTTTTGGGTCTTTTCTCAAAGAAAAACCAAAATAAACACCAGTTTAATATAAAAATGTGAAAAAAATACATTGTTAATTTTTATACTTGTTAAGTTTACTTTATGATGTCAACCAAATTTTTTAATATCTAATATTTAGTATTTTTCTTTTTGTTGTAAACTATTTTTAAGTAAAATTTTATCTATGTCAAAATATACGAAAGAAATATTATTTTTCAATCATTTATTTTTAAATTTTTCGAGTTAACTTTTTGTAATTTGGTGGAATTGAGTTTTATTCTGACAAATAATAAGTTTTAATGTTCACGTGCAACAATGAGAAGCAGGCATAAAGAGCATTGATTATCGCGTGCATGGTTAGCGCATGCAAATTTCGAACAATTGAAAGTGAGATTCGTCCGAAATTTACGGAAGACGGACACATGGAAAATGAGCCTGTGAAGTGTCTCGGGGTTTGTTTTTTTTAACATTCTTGGCATTTAATAACTTAATAGATTGTTTTATGAAATACGCTGATATTCGGAATCATTTGCTAGTGGAAACACGGAGTGATTCACATTTACTTTTATTACAAAGATTTAGTTACTTTTGAAGATGAGTAAAGCACCCTCCAGAACTTAAGAAATATAGGGATAAGAGATTATCGTTGAAACTGAATGGAGAAAGACATGTATCTGGCATTCTGAGGGGATTCGACTCCTTCCTAAATCTGGTAGTTGCTCTGAAGTTGTTATAATCAAAACTTAAGACTAAAGAAAAGCAAGATGAAATTAAAGACTGACAGTCAATCACGTAATTCTTTGCCTATGTGTATGTGTATGTGTATACGTCTTCAGACAAACATTTCCTAACAGTTTTCTTCTGGATTCCTAACTGTAGGGCCCTTTTCACCACTAAGCTCAAATTTTCCTTTGCCACATGTTGGTTGGATGAATTTTGTTCAATGAAGTTCGCAATGTTTTTCAGTTTAGCTGGATAGAGCTCCTCTAGAACCTCAAGGACAACAAGATACAGACTATCAATCTCCTTCTTGAAGACTTCACTTGAAACCTTTCACCCATTATACATCCACAATTAGATACGATTACATAAATATTACAAGAAAGACACCAATAAAATGAGATACATGTACCATAATTACGTGTAAGGAAACTCCATTGCTATCGCTTAATTAGGTAAATTCGAAATTTTGAAATGGTTCAGTTCAATGCAACATTTTTGGACTACAAGATTTTTGAACTACATTATCTTAAAACTTTAGAAATAGATAAAATTTTAAGAACTGAAAGACGGTAGCATCGACATTTTAGTCGATTAATATTTGATGAGTACATTTATCTGGTAGCCAATTTAAGTTTTGTATTTATATTCTTATTTATTTTGTTTTAAGTAAAAGATTGTTAAATTTCTTTTAATATAAAGTAATTAAAGAATTTTGTTTGTTTTATTAAAACTTGGTTGTTGTGTTTGTGTATTCTCATTAGTGATTTAACATTAAGGATTTGTAATTATTTTTTTTTAATTTATTGAATAATAATGTTTTTTAAAAAATCTGATGTGACTGTGGTTACTGATTTCCATCGATCCCTGCTTCTACTGACATTAGCTTTAGCTTTTAGATTTGTTAGCGAACTCGCAGGCAACGCTTCAAATGGTACTAAGATAGAAGGTATTGTCAGAGTGTAAAAGAAATCAGCAACATTTTTCTGCTATCTATTATCACAGTATACTCTGTCCTGATTTATTTTTTTTTAATCCAGTATTCTGTAGCTGATTTGAGGTTTCTTTTCTTTTTAATGTATATCCATTAATAAGTAAAAAGAATTTATTTATATCTTGGACGAATATATCATTCTCTACTCGCCAAAATATGGAGATGCCATTTTTAAACTCAAATTCGATAGCCAAGATTTCTGACGATGGGATCCACCAACTTTTGCTGAAAATTTCAAAAACTTGTTAGAAATTAATTAAAAAAAAAGATTTTTGTATTTTTTTTTGGTTCACATCAACATCTTCGAATCCAATAAAATTAGGCTAAGATCATTTCAAGTGACAGACTTTTTACAGTCTTTCAATTTTTGCTTTCTGCACAATAAAAAATATAGTACTGTGAAGCCTAAAAAAATTAAATACAAATGAAATAACTTCGCATTACGATTTCTTTGTTTTGTTTTTTACCTCAATAACTCTTTAAGAATGAATGAAATAAATGATAATAAACATAACATAACTTTAAGCAAACAAAAATTTATTTAAACAAAAAAATCATTAGACATAGTAGTACAATTCACCTGATTTTTCAATGAATGATATTTTTAAAATCATTAAATTAAAATGAATTAAATGAATTAAAAGAAATACATCATGTAAACTAAAAACCTAAAACATCAAACTAAACAATAAATTAAAGCTTAAACTCTAAAAAATTGAATTAAAAATTAAATTCCTATGCACTTTCTGAAATTTGGATTGGAATTTATCAGACTAACTTAAAAATTATTTATTTGCACATTAAAACCAGTGAATGGAACAATTACATCTAAAAATTTTAAACACTCAGCATTTTATAAAATATATTTTAGAATTATTCCTCCAAATCATCTGCTTCTCTCTTTATTATGTTAAAAAGAAAAACCGTAAAAATATATCTTTATCAATTTTCTCAAAATGTATATCATTCACTAAATTATCCAATTTCTCATATTAATCCTTTCTGTTCATAATGACCAATTTATTTCCTTTATCAGATTAGGAAATATGTAATTTCTTGTTTTAGCTATTTTTTTACTTACTTACTTACTTACTTACTTACTACTTTTACTTACTGCCCCCATCGACTTGAAGAGTTGTTGTGAGAGACAGCATTTGTGCGCACAGCAGGGGTGTATCTAATAAAGTGGCCGGACAGTAAATACTGTATATAAGTTATATATATATATATATATATATATATCTTAGCAAGAGATCTTGCTAAGTAAATACATATTATCTAACGAAAATGAAAAAAATGAGTAAGGTTATGATATAGAGTTTATTTTGACACTAGAGTATGATCTGTTTTTGAAATTATTAATTTCTTTGATGAGAATTGTAAGCACTTTCAGAACTAGTTTATTTGATAGTAAAATATTTAATATACTTGTGATATCAGGTTCTTTTTCTTCTGTAATATTTTCAAGAGATCATTTAGTGACTGAGGATTACCTTTGATTTTATAATTGCACTTTTGGTTTCATATATATTTTGATTACTAAATGTGATAAACATGAATAAACAATAATTACATGCTATTAAATAAATCTTGAAGCCTAACTTATCCTTTGAATTGTCACTTTTATTGGGTCGTTTATTTTTATTCTTTCTTTAAAAATGAACGAATTAAAAGCTATTGTATATTGTTTTAACAGTATGTACATAAATTACTTTTTTAGTACTATATAAAGTGTTTTAATTTGTTTTAGTCGCATTTTTAGTGCAATTATTGGGATTTCTTAAGAATTAGTTTTTGGTTTTTTTTAGCTGAAAATGCTATTTATTTAGACAAGGAAATTAACGTGCGTTAGTACATTTTTACAGTAAAATAAACCAAAGAACGCACATAACTAAACAAAACAAAACACAAATTCACTGAGCTATTTTTGATATTTGTGCTGGAAATAGAGGACAGCGCTGTTTCGAGGCTTTTTGGCCTCTCATCAGCTCCACC
>JAFIDM010009631.1:163717201-163747598 GCA_023159025.1 Thereuonema tuberculata | reverse complement strand
ATATAGATTATTAAAATATAGCTACTATTGTTTAGATTTTTATTTATGATTTCATTTAGATTGTCTAATAATAATGTAGCACTCTTATTTTTCTGATATGCATACTGGTTTTTATTTATTAACTGATATTTTTCTAAGAATTTATATATTGAATTTGTAAAATAGGTTTCTGCAATTTTTGAGAGATTTGAGAGGATTGATATTGGCCTGTAATTAGTTATGTCAATATAACTTCATTTTTGTAAATAGGAATTAATTTGGACATTTTCCACTTATCAGGATAAACACCTTTAGTAACAATATTATCAAATAGAATAGTTAAAATTTGTGGAATGTCATAAGTAAATTTTTTAATATCCTTTATCATAAAGTTAACAAGACCTACAGAGTTCTTATTTTTCATATTTTTAATTATTTCTAATATATCACTTTCAGTAGAAGGTAATATAATCAATGAGTTTGAAGACTGAATAGTATAATTCCAGTCAAATTCTTATTACAATTGCAAGTTTCAACATTTCCAATATTTACAAAACATTTTCCCATTTCTAAAAGTGTGATATGTAATCCTTTTCGCTGAATAAGTTTCTCCAAGCTTTTGTTTGCAGTTAAATCATCTTTATTATTTATTACAGAATGTATTATTTTCCAATAACTTTTTCCATTTTTAATATTTTTATTTCATTTATTATAATTTTTTTTTTTTATGTAACTGTTAATCCAATTCCTTTTCATTTTATATTCTTTATGGTATTGTTTATTAGTTTTGTTATTTTTATACTTTTGAAATAATTTATCTTTTTCTTCAATATGTCTAAATAAATTATCAGTCATCCATATTTTTTTATATGCATTTTTATTTACATTTGAAGGAAGTGAATTCATTGCTATGAATTTATCTTTTTCTTGTACCTCACTCAAATATTTTTTTTTTTGATTCATGAATACATTTCATTAATAAATTCATAATTTTATTTGGATCATTAATTTTATATAACATTAACTTATTAGTTCATGACTGTATTTTGCTTAAGAAAAATGATTCATTTTTTATATAATTTGATTTATTGTATTCAAGAATTTCATTTAAATTTTGAGAATTCAAGTGAAAATACTTAAATTGCAATAAAACCAAATAGTGATCTGATATATCATTTTTAATAATGTTTCCAATAATTTTAAACTTATTTGCTTTTGCAAAGCAGTGATCAATACAAGTTTTGGAGTGAGAGATATTTGTTTTAACATCTCTGGTAACAGCATAGATATAGTTCCTAAGACCAAGATTATGATATATTTCTATATAATTTTGTATTAATGGATTATTTTTATTATCTAATAAATTAATATTTATATCACCAATTGATAAAAGTGGATGTTTGTCATTAACTTTCTTCTTAAGTTCTTGTATAACTTCATTTAATTCTATAATAAAGTCATTTTTATTACTATTCGGTGGTCTGTAAACTGCTATTATAGTTGCTTCTATTTCTTTACGTTGATATAAATTTATTACTTTTTTCTTTACAGTGCAGATTACATTTTCAAAAGATTTAGAATCAATATTCCAACTATCTATATTTATAAATTTTTTTATAAAATATTAACAAACCACCATCTTTTTTAGTTTCACGTAATTTAAATATAGTATTAAATAAATCTAGCTTAAAGATTTTGATTTCTTCCAAGTTAACATTAACCTCTGCTAAAATAATTACATCAATATAATCAATAAATTGCAGTATATTAGCCTTTAAATAATCAAAATTTTTCTGAAGTCTTCTTATATTTAAAAACACACAATTCAAATTAGTTTGACAATTAACCAAATTGTTGTATTCTTTCCACTTATATAAACTATCAAAATTATATGTTTTAGAGTGAATATTAATTTCTTCTATCACTAAGTTAATCTTATAAGACAATGAAAGATCTTAACATAAAGATAATCAAAGAAAAGAAATATGACCAAAAAAAAGGGGACTTACTATTAGAAAAAAGAAAATACGAGAAAATAATAATTATTATAAAAATAAAATCCTTTCCACGGATTTGATTCGTGATTTCGAAGGTAAGTTATAAGCTGTCAAATTCTCATTTTTAAGCTATTAAAGAAATAAAAAATAATACCAAAATAAATAACGAGAACATTTTTTAATAATGGACCAAATATATAAAATATTTTATTAAGTAATCCATCCGTACTTTTAAAACAATAAAAATGCATTAAAATTCACAAGCAGTGTGGGTTTTTTTTTTATGATTTTACGACGCCTAATCGATAAATAAATAAATATCATTGGTGTCTTTATATTATATATAAAATGTAGAACTCATGTAGAAGGTTTCCCTTTAATCTGCTTCTATTCCAGTTAGAATAAGTTGAATAATCTTTCCGAATAAACATTCAAATTTCATCAAAGAATAAGGTTATATCAGAACTTGATACCAGATGGCGTCATGTACATCTGGTTACTCGACTGAATATGCGTGACTTTAAGACCACTGTCGCCCTCTGGCGAGAGACGGTAAAACGACCCAACTTTTCGACAAAATTTAGCCCCCTTAGCGATTGATTGGGCACCTAAGATTCATGTTATTTACTTAACACAATCTAATGATTCATTCTGCAAAGTTTCATTACAAACTTCGTTTATCCAGTTCGAGTGGTTCCCTTGTGAGATCAACTCCTCTCTCCTCTTGTTCGTTGGACGCCAACCAGGTGTAACTCCTGATGAATTTCTGTCTCCATGTCCTGGGCAGTTGTCGGTCGCTATCTCCCTTCCGTCACCCATGGGCGGATTTACGGGGTTGCTAGGGGGTGCGCCGCACCCCCAGATTTTTGGGATGATAATTTTTTTTACAGATAAGTAAACATGTTTTCTATTATAATAATTTTATTAATTATTAATTTAGGTCTAAAAACGGAACGTTTAAATTGGGTATTGGTGTTTCAATTTGGTATACAAATATCTCATACCTTCCGGTGAGCTCGCACCCCCAGATATCAAGACCTAAATCCGCCCATGCCGTCACCCCGGTTTATACTAACTCGGCCATCTCGGAACGTACTGGTCAACACTGATCCAATAAACACTCAAGCATATACAACTCGCATACAACAATAAACTCTTATTTATTAAAAAATTTCCTTTGGACATCAACTGAATCTCAGTAATCCCATTATTGACACTATTAACACCTATTTTAACAATTACACGACTCTCCAGTCTTGGAGACGTGGCTTGAAATGCGAAAGCTTAGCTTATCTATAACATTTGAAATAATGTAGTATGATGCTCATTATTTTAAGTAAGAAATACTAAATCTAAGGTCTCGAATGAAATTGTAATCCATTAATGATTATCTATTCTAAATTTTGTTCAACCGAAATTCATCGAACACACATTTTTAAATTAAAAAAATATATTATAAATATAAAAAATACATTACAAACGGGAACCGGTTTTATAGCCATTTTGCAGGGCTTTTCTTGACTGGTTAATTATTTAAATATCTGCATTAACCAATCTTTTAGTTTATTGTTTTTATTAATTGATTAGTTGTGTCTAAATTTCTGCATATATAAACTTGTTTTAACATCTAGAAATGTGTCCAGGCTGATGAAAAGCCCTGCTGCGTAAGGGCTAGGAAACCGGTTCCCGTTTGTAATGAATTTTTTATATTTTTAATATATAGTAGTTTTTCATTGAAAATATGTGTTCGTTGAATTTATTTGAATAAATGTTATTTTGACACACGTAAAAAAATGTTAACATTACGTTGAAAAAACGTACACGTACATAAATAAGAAATCACTGATTTGTTTTTAGTTTTTTCGAAACCGGGAATCCAGAACAGTTGTTTCACGTTTCCTAACCTTCATAAGCTGGATTCGCCCAGTATCTTACAGCTCAGTGATCCCAAGAAATATATAAAGAAAACAAAAGTCAACCAGATAATGGGCCTTCATATTAAAAAACAACAATATATAAAATAAGAATAAAAAAAGGGCAGAAATTCAATCCCCGCTAGCAACCACTTAGCTTATGAAGGATTAAATTATAAAAATGAATACAATTAACAACAAGTTTAACGTTCGGAAATAATATTAACATGACAAGAAAAAAAACATGCACGCACGTAAATAAGGAATCACTGATCTGTTTTCAGTGTTTTCGATAAAGCTAAGCGGTTGCTAGCAGGGATTGAATTTCTGCCCTTTTTTTATTCTTAATTTTTATATATTGCTGTTTTTTAATATGAAGGGCCATTATCTTGTTGACTTTTGTTTCCTTTATCTGTTTCTTGCAATCACTGACTGTAAGATACTGGGCAATTCCAGCTGATGACAGTTGGAAACTTGAAACAGCTGTTCTGGATTCCCGGTATCGAAAAAACTAAAACAGATCAGTGCGTTTATGTTTTTATGTATGTATATGTTTTTATGTACGTGTATGTTTTTCATTGTGATGTTAATATTATTTGCGCACGTTAAACTTGTTGTAAAAGAAGTTTATTTTATTTATTCTATTCTAAACTGTGCCTTATATAGGCTATTATGTGTTTGAATCCTTATATACACTCACTTCCAAAAGTTAAGCACGGAGAGGAAAAATGTTAATTTCCGTAAGAGATCTGAATTAAAGAAGCTGAAATTTACTGCAAAGATAGAAGGGAGTATGCAAATTATATAGGTAACAGCCAATCACGGTTTCGTGTCGAGAAATATGCAAAACAGGCAGTCGTATAAGAAACCGGCATTGTGGAGGGTTACAGGAGTTGTATGTAAGTGCTGATGAAAGGTGTTTAGAACATTCGTACGATTTGTTTTCAAGCTAGACGTGTTTCTATGACTTCCAGAAGACGAATGGAAGATTCTGAGCGCTGGCGGGCTGTCGGACGCATTGAAGCAGGACAGTCTATAACAGATGTTGCTCGTTTCTTCGGCGTTCATCATTCCGTCATTCCACGATTATGGAAACAATTCCAAACCAGCCAAACAGTTGTCCGAAGACCTGTAGCCGGTTGTCGAAGGGTTACGATTCCCGCGGAGGATCGATATATTGCTGTTGTAGCCAAGCGGAATCGAAGATCGATCTCCACATGTGTGACATCTATGATAGCAGCGGCCATTGGTAAGACGATATCTGCCACTACTGTTCGTCGAAGCCTACACATGAATGGTCTGAACGCCCGGGTACCACGAGTTTGTGTTCCTTTATCTGTCCAATCCAGAGGGGCACGATTACACCGGTGCCGCCAGCATGTGAATTGGACTATGTCTGATTGGGGTAACGCTATGTTCACAGATGAGTCCAGATTTGCCCTACAACCCGGTGATAAGCTTGTAAGGGTCTGGAGGGAACAAGGCACAAGCAGTCGGCCCCAGAACATCACCTAACATCACGCATTCCGCGGTGGAAGCATCATGGTCTGGCAGGGATTTCATTGGGATATCGCACCGACCTGCACATCTACAGGCGAGGTTCTGTGACGGCTGTACGGTATCGAGATGAAGTCCTAGACCCCATTGTGAAACTGTACGCTGCAGCAGTTGGTCCTTCTTTCGTTTTAATTCCTCTCCAATAATGCGCGTCCCATAGAGCTGCCATCGTTGACGACTTTCTGGAGAGTGAGGGGATTGCGTGTATGGAGTGGCCGGCTTACTCGCCGGACCCTAAGCCAATTGAAAATCTTTGGAATGCCCTCGGCCGTGCTGTAAGTCGACGTTTCCCACCTCCAGCCACTCTCAAAGCTTTAGAAACTGCCCTACAGGAGGAATGGCGATTACTGGACTCTGCGGTGGTTGATCACCTTGTAACAAGCATGATCACACGCTGTAAACATTGTATGCAGGTGAGGGGTGCTCACATACCCTACTGTTCGGTTTCGTATGCGAGAGCTACTACCAGTGGACAATTCTACTCCTCAAAAGGATGATACGCTGAGATGGGCACTTTCCTAAGAAATTCTTTTGGACATTTTCGCTTTTAAGAAAAAAATAACGGAGCAGCATTTTTGCAATAGTATTTATTCTTTCCATAATTCTTTCCCGAAAAGCGCAAATAGAACCCAGCTACTAGTAAACTAACACTATAAAAAGTAAACATCCCATCTTTGTATCTCCTCGCCCCTACTTAGAAGGAATCGAAGGAGACCTGACGCATGCGCAAAAGCGCTGAGGGCTCTAGTAAACAAAAACGAACAGTATTAATGTCGGTTTTTATTGTTTGTTTTGAATTTAAACATCATTTTGTTAATGATGCAAATATGATGTCATCTTATAATTTATGAAAATTCAATAGTTTGTTTATCTCTGTATGTAATTCTATGTTTTGTTTCATGAATAAACATAGAGCTACTTACTTGCAGCATTTCATGTCAATCAAAGCAGTACTTGTCCATTTTTAAGCATTTTACCTCTCCATGCTTAACTTTTGGAAGTGAGTGTTTTAAACTTTTATTTCTAAACTTTTATTGTAAATTTGTACATTTAAAACGTTATAGTCCTACTGTTACGTAACGTTCAGTAGCAATTGGTCTAACTAAGCAGTGTTCCTATTTTTCATCCCTTGAAATGTAGAATGAATAAGGGTAGTTTTTTTCTTTCTTTCTTCCTTTTCTATTTTTTCTTTAAGTGTAGAATTCTTTGAAAATGATTTTTCACTGAATTTAAATTCGGAATAATTTTCAGTGACACCGTATTGAGGAGCTGTTAGATTTCTCGTGTCTGTGTTTGTATGGGTGTGTGTAACACCCTACATCAAATTCCATAAACCAGGGAGTCATATCTCCAAGAGTCATACCTGGTTGGATTCTCCATGATCTGGAGATTTGGGAATTACTTCCGGTTTTAAGTGGCGACTGACTATGCTAAAAACGAATATGATAACCTCGACCAAATGTGGCCGTTTCTGGTTCAAGGGTACATTGGGCACTTAAGAGTCATTCAAAAGGTGCATTACGGGATCTAGACATACTAAATCAATGCGGGCATCGCTTCAACTGGAAATGCTTAGGGTTCAACAACTCTCCAATTCATTTGTATGCCAATGGTGTATCGAGGAGCCCTTAATGGAAATTGGATTTGATCTTTGAATTACAATAGCTTGAATAAATGAGTTTTGCGCATCAGTTAGTATTTTTATAATACTTAAAACTCCAGTGACCTTTTTCCCGAATGTCGTCTTTAATTTTAGTTGCTTTAGATTTAAGAGAATCGTCTTGGTACTTTAAATTACTTATTGAATACAAATATATGATCCAAAACATCTTTAATTGATTAATAAATAATAAAAAAATATTATTCCACTGTTCTTTGATTTATGAAACAAGGTATTGAGAAGCTAGCAACGTATAAATATCATAGAAAAGTTACGCCAGCATATAAAAAAATAATATTAAGCTAAATTGATCATTATTACTGAAAATGTTTATTAAATTATTTTATTTATTTGGTTCACATTTCTTTCTTCAACCATTAACATTACTTATTTAATGTTATTAAACGTTTATTTTTGTAATTAGAAAACAAATTTACTTAGTTTTTTAAGAGATAACCTTCAATTTTGCTTTAACTGTCTACATATAGCAGCTACAAATTTACAGGAATTGGCATTGGAATGTGTAAAAGAAATTAAGGAACATTTAAGGTAGATACATTAAGGATATCCAGAGTAAAAAATGAAGGCATCCTGCTATTTTCCAGTGAACTGTTAATATTGTTTGTCTGATGTTTCCTGATCGGGGAAATTACAAGGAAAGCAGGAAGAAAGCTATTTAATGGTGATTAAGTTTTCAAGATAAAAAATTAATATAGGAAGCCATTAGATTAGCAGCAATTTAGTTCTAACGCATTGATTTATTAAATATATAAACATATTCGTTTTAAACCTAACTGACGATTTGACAGAGCATGTGAAATCTTACTTTTCCAATTGAATTTTTATTTCATGTATTGTCTGTGAGTCTGTTTTGCCTATATGCACATCAGGCTAAAATGGCTGGACAGATTTCTACAAAGTTTAATATGCTGCTCATTTGTGGCCCACCTAAAAATACCAACACACAAAGTTGACCCTTGTCCCTCCAATCTCTGAATTCTCAGTCTCTTTGTGATTTATACCTGAATGTTCCTTTCAATTCCCTGATGGACATGAACCCAGAAAAGCCCATGAGTTTATTGTCCAGTTTGACTCTGCCACTTAGAAATATATAGATGACAATATGCAGTTGAGAAGATAGCGGGAAGGATTTTCAAGATATTGGACAATATTCTTGTTGCTAGCAATAACATCCCAGACAAGCTTCTTAAACAGGAAAGGATTTACCGATTATTTCTAATTAGAAGCTGCAGAAATGCTATGACAACGATAAATCCAATTAAATAAAGTATGTCGTAAGGACACAACTCCTTGGAAGGAAAAAGAAGCATTTATGGCCAACATCTGCTATGAAAGAATAATTATAACTTTTTTAACTTTGTTCCTATTTTAATTTAATATCTTATATAAATCCAGAAATAAATTCAAGATAGGTTTTTTATCAATACTTTTATTAAGAATGATGTAGGAATCAAAAGAAAAAATAGTCAGCTCTTTTTATTTTCGTATAAATGATTCAAAACAAAATTTATCGTTTAAATAAAATTATTAATAGTATTCACATAGACAACTTAATTTATAATTAATCTTCAAAACAATTATCAGCAGAGTACTGTGTGAAATTGCCTGTCGCTGTTAATGATTTTTTTTATTGATTCATAACAAATAATTCTGCTGTTAAATTAGTGAGAAAAAAATTGTGAATTAAGCATTCCTAATACAGAAAAAAAGAACAAAATTACTAGATATTCCATTAATTTAAAAAAAAACAAAAAACAAATGAAACTGCCATATATTTGAATGTACTATAATCTTTGCGTAATTCTTACTTTTTTTTCTAATTATATAGTTATGCTTTAGAATCTGTCTTTCGCTATAATGTCTTCCCATGTAATTTAACGAAACATTTTTTTATCTATATTTTAGTTGTTTTTTTTTTTTCAGTAATTTGCTTACAGAAATGTGTCTTCAGAATAGTCTTCATGTGTTTCCCAAAGAGGAGGTGTAGTTCATAATATAAATTTCAAAAAGAAGAAATCTAACTGTATTATTTAAAAATCCATTCATTTCATAAATAATATCCTAATTGTCCTTACTGTATTCAAGCCATTAAAGAATAATACAGAGCAATTTTTCAAATTTATACAAATATGTTAAAAAAAAATAAACTAAGCGAATGTAATAAAGCACATATAGATAATAAAAATCTTCTACTAACAAAGCAATATTGAAGTATCATCATGTACGGGAAAGTGAGTGATATGACTCCCTTTCTGGCTTTCTTGGTAGAAGATCGAGATGGCACTCGAGATGAGAATCTTTAGACGAACCATTTATCTGTAATTTTTTTTCGCATTCTATCAAATGCGATATGGTGAGTATCAAGCTCCAAACTGTTAAATTTTGATTTCGCAAAGTTTTAGACAATATTGAGTATGAAGTTCAGTTACGTTCTCATAGCTTGTGGGAGATTTGGCATATTTTTTGGTGAGGGAGATACGATATGTTTCTAAAATCTAAAATCCGTAAAAGTGATTTGATGCAAATTAAAAACAACTTGCAGTCTGGAGGAATAAGTATCGCAATGCCAAACTAGGAACAACTTAAATAAAAACCAGAACTACCCCAAATTACAAAGAAGAAACTTGAAATAAAAAAAAAGATCATTCCTAAGATTAAAAAAATGCTCTTATCTCATCTTTTCCAATTAGAGATTTTGCCAAAAAACTAAATTTATTTTATTTATTTATTTACTTGTTATTTTAAATTTTCATGAATGCTTATCGGTTTTTTTTCTCCTCAATGCTTTCTTTAGGAAAAAGGCAAATTCTGTAGATCTATTCGTTTGTTTCATTTTTTTAAAAGAGATATACTCATGTTCAAACTGAGATGTAACAATATCTATTTCTCCCTTAAGTGTTGCACATATATTTTAATTTTTGAAAGAATTTTTGAAAGTAGCTTTCTAAATTAATAAACTTCGTCCTGTAAATACTCTGAACACTTAGGAGAAGATTAAGAAAAAAGATGTAAACTAGAAAGTGTTAAGATAATTTTAGCAGTGGGTTTTATTGCTTAATTCTTGGTTATTCATTTCAATTTTACAAGACTCTTTTAGATCTATTACGTTATTGAATTTCTGTTAACTTTGAAATTTGTTCCAAGTTGAAACAAATTTTAATATAAAATATACGACAGCAAAGTACATTTTTTTATTACAACTTATAAAACCTACAGATGTCTAAAAGTAAACAACTAACAAGAAAAACCTTTTTCCTAAAATAACCAATCAGTTAATCTATCTTTCCTCATTTTTAATAATGAATTTTATGCTATTACTACAGAAAATTGTCTTGAAGAACGGTATGTTTCTGGATATAGTCGTGCCATCTATTGATCAATTTTGTAACTAAAATAATCTGCTTCAAATTTCTTTGAGTTCTGGCACCAGCTGTTTCCATGGATAAAGATAAAATTTCAAGCCAGATATATTATAATGTTTGATAATTATTTTATAGTTTGGGAGGGAAATGAGTTATTATGAGAAAAATCTGTTAATTATTTACATGAATTAAATCATGGCCACCTTAGTATAAGTAATTTGTAAACTAAAATTCAGGTAATTTTTTGTAGTTAGGTCGTTCAAAGTATTTTAAGTCAAAGTAAGTCTCGTTTTTCTTTTTAAAATTATACTGAAAATAATGAGAAATTATTCCTATCCTTAAATGATCATTTAATCGATTTTCGTTAAAATAGATATTTTGGTGAACTTATATATTTACAACAAATTATAATATCATCATTTTACAACTATATTTTATTTTGTTAATTATTATTTATTATTATAAGAAATAGATTAATGTGGAGAGCTCTGAAACGCATTTTACGGTAGGAAATTCACCGAAAACGTTTATTTTTTAAAGCGTTGTTTCATTTTTCCAAAATCAGTGGTATCTACTTTTAAAATACTATTAGATAAGACTGTAAATGTTTGTAGAGAAACATATTATTTTATAGTATACAATATTTCTTATTTTTTGGAAGTCCTTGACTAACTACGAACCTTTAAAATTACTTTCCCACAATTGCAATGCTTTAGTGTAATGTAGCATATTATTACACATTCGATTAATGATGATGAATGCAGAAGGCAAGGTTCGAAAGGAATTTCAAACATTGTATCTAGTTTTTCACTTAATTTTTTAAAACATTACCATCAAATTATGTTTCAAATCAATACACGAATTATTTAAAAAAAAAAATATTTTTATTTTTCAATTAAAATCTCATCAAGAATAATATCGTTATCCTTTCTTTAATTTATAAAAGGGCATTAGTTTTTTTTTTTAACCTAACTTAAAAAGCTTCATTGGACTCTCCTTTATTAAACGTGAAGATCCTGACATCTACTGGGAAAATTTTTAACTAACGCAATCTGCTTCGTTACCAGAATATCTGAAAGAAGTCGAAATTAAAGAAAACAAAATTCACCACAAAAAATAAATGTCTGTAAGGAAAAGATCTGGTAAAACATTTGCAATTTAATACAAATTCAAAATAGTGTAAAGAGTAGTAAATGTATTAGAAAAGCAATCAATTTTTAAATGCAAGTTATTAGTCTGTAATTACATTTATATCTTGAATTTAATATCTATTGAAAAATACTTCGAAGATCAATACTGCCATAATCTTGGATTAAGAAAGCTACTTTTTTTTAGCAATTTCTTTTGTCACCAATTGCTGTTCAATAATAAAAAAAAAACACAATAAACTCGAATTCAAAAATAAGAAACAATTTCATTTAATTGATTCATATTATCTTAATAAAATGGAAAGAAAAAAAAGCCTACAACATTTTTAAAATAATTTAACTTTAATGATTGCAATTATTTTATTAAAATGCAAATTCAATTTTCTTTTAAAAGTATAGAGGTATT
The DNA here is from genome assembly GCA_023159025.1 of Thereuonema tuberculata. Classification (NCBI taxonomy): domain Eukaryota; kingdom Metazoa; phylum Arthropoda; class Chilopoda; order Scutigeromorpha; family Scutigeridae; genus Thereuonema; species Thereuonema tuberculata. Next base: position 163,735,555 of record JAFIDM010009631.1, on the reverse strand, counting down.
GTAGTCTATTCATTAATTCAATAATTACAAGTTACAACTTACAATTTGTATTAATACAATTTAACAGTCATTTAATCCGAATTTGTCGATAATCTAGCATAATTTGATAGACGCAATTTCAAATATCTGTCTATCATGCGATCTACGCCTATACATTTTTTTTTCTTTTGCAGCCTCTTCAGTGTATTCTGTGCATTTATTTTCAAATAACCTACTACAGTCTTTATAACTTGTATTATTTATTTATTAAAAATTCAAATGAGTTTCATTTAATGCTTATTTATCGTTTATTTTCTTTTTTTGCATTGTACTATAAACTGATTGCGGATTGTTAAGAGTCATTTGCAGAATTTTAGTCAACTACCAGGAATCCTGGAAATTAACAATCCATCAACCTTGGTTCCCAATGATACAGGATTAGTATTTTATTAACTTGAATCAAAAATAAGTATATTTGCATTTCTCGCTAATGTACGCGTATGTAATTCTTATACACAGTATAGAGCAATTAAAATTAATGGCTATAATCCTAGCCATGCTTTTGTTACAGAAATATCTATCCTTCTTTTTCTGTAATTCAAATCGGTAAGGCTTACAGTAAATGGTATTTTGTTTCTAAAAGTAAAGACTGTAAGGCTGAGTTGTACAATCTATTATGCTACATCTTATGACAATTTATTATAGGTTTTAAAATGAACTACACTTATATAAGTTAAAAAGTGGATAAAAATTATTTGGGTATAATTTTATCTGTGTTTGTTAGTCAGTCCGTTCATCAGTACAAAAAAAAACAACATAAAAATTTAATGTTTTTGCAAGAAAGTTTTTTATACCGGTTTCGTAAGATATTATTTCGAGAGAAATAGTATCCGTTTCACAACGTAGACTGAGGACTGATTATAATAAAATACAATAAATTGCATGTTCTACAAATTAAGAATTAAGGAATAAATATTGCAGGTAAATGCAAATGTTCTATATTTTAAAAAGTCAGTTGAAACGTACTATACCATAATTTGTAAAATTAAAAAAAAGGTCTCTCCATCTCCGATCAACAGAAAATGGCATGCAAAATACTGTGGTTATACTGTGCTGTCCGTTGGAGAAATAATGAAGGTATGTCCTCCGAACGCTTTTTTTTTGGTTCAATGGATAGGTTTCCATCGTTTTTTTTTTTTTTTTTCTTGAACAGATAGGTTTCCATGGGGTTCCACTTAAAATTACTTAACCTTAAATTAAACTTATCCCGCCCCCTCCCCCCCCCGAAAATATATTCTATATTCGCCACTGGTAACAATATAATCTTTTAGAAAAACTACTTTTACCAGTTGTCTGTATGTCTACCATGAAGTATATCGCGATCTACTTAGCTTAGTATTTTTGTCATTCTTCATTAAAAAAAAGCGCCAAAAAAAAAAAGCTTTTATCATTGTGATTATTATTATAATTATGTTGAAATATGGAATCTTATCGCCAAATCAAAAGTGTTTATATAATTTAATCAAAAAAAATTCTGAAATCGAAACTACATTAAGCTCTTTCGAAGAAAAAATTATAATCTCAGAAACAATCAAATTAGACTAACCACACATTTTTAATAGTTATGGAAAAAAAAAAGCTAAATATCTAATAGAAGAAATTTAGAATATTATTCAAATTGTAAACTTTTAAGAAACAAAAGAAATCTGAAATAAAACAATTAGTAAAAAAACATGGCTTATTACAAACACTGACAATAGGTAAATCAAAGTTTCTAAATACAGTCGTGCTCCTTTGAAGTAACAAAATATTGCCTTTAACTATGACCTTGAATTCTAATCCTCTCCACAATTTACTTGTGTATCTGTGTATAGTACCTATGTACCTATGTATTCAATTTGTATTATAATTGTATGAAAATACATATATGTGTATATATTGTAACTATAGTTATGGTTTTATATATACATCGTTAGGTAATTTTATAAATTATTTATCATACTGTCTTAAAAGTTGTTTCATATCCATATACTGTATTAACTATATTGAAATATTAATAATATATTTTTATCAATGTAAACTATTCAACAACATTTGCACACTTAATTAACTGTTTATTTTCAACTCACCATGTTCAGAAATTTTCAATCCAATAATAATTAATTAATGTATAATCAGCAATTTTAGTCATTTTATTATTTGTCTTTATCAAATTTATTGTATCAATATAATTAATAATTGAATTATATCAATATGTGTATACTTACATAGGAAGCTATGCAAAATGCCTCTAACAGGACTATGTCAGAATCTAACTGAAATAAAATGAATGAAAGAATTAATTAATATTATAGTCATTATCATTATTATTATATCAGGGTCTCTAGAGAGCATTTCGTTTACTTTGAAAACACCCAATCGTAGCCAAAACTTTTGAAACATTTCCTCGTTATAAAGAGTGTAAAGATGTTACGTATAAGTTTTTTACAATGATGATAATTCTATATAACTGCAATTTGCTGGAATTGCTTCAGTGGATAATTTCCTCCTTCTTATGTAGGCAACTGTTCTTGCCTCTTTATGATTTATTCCATTTTCTATTTTGGTCAAAGGATATGACTAATTCCAAATAGTTTTGCTGTTATCTTTGGAATCCCACGAGATGATTCAATCTATCTGAATATTCTAAAGGAAATTCCATTCCAAATGAAATCTGATTTATCTCAAGAAAATAAATATTTGGCTGATTAGTTTCAGAATTTCGGTAGCAAAATTGAGCAAGTTCAAATAGAGAATAAGTTGCAAGTCTTCTTTTCATAAAAAAATATTAAAGAAACTCTGGGAAAATATTGGGTGAGTGCAAAAGTTCTATCCGTTTTTATTATCCATAAAGAAGAGCAAATAAACGCAAAATGAACAGTACCTATTATTGTGCATAATCCCCATTGCTATCTAGGACCTCTTGCCATCTTTCTGGTAGGAGATGAATCCCACGGCGGTAAAATTCCGGCGGTTTCGAGTCAAAAAAGTCTTGATGGCAGTTTTCACAGCATCAAGATCTTCAAAGATTTTCTGACAGAAGGAATTGTTCAACGCACGAAATAGGTGATAGTCAGTTGGTGCCAAGTCAGGAGAATAGGGAGGGTGGGGTAAAACCTCCCAACCAAAGCCTAGTAATTTTTGGCGAGTGATCACAGCAGCACGTGGCCTGGCGTTATCGTGATGAAGGATAACACCGCGACGATTGATGGGACCTGGCCGCTTTGCTACCTGGCTGCATTTGAATGCAGCCTGTCTAACTGTAGACAGTAGAAGGCAGCATTGATGGTTTGGTTGAGGGGCAGGACCTCCCAGTGAATTAGTCCCTGCACATCCCACCACACACTCAATAACACCTTCTTGGGATGAAGTTCAGCTTTCGAAGTCGATGAAGGCGGATCAGAAGGGCGACACACAGTCCTACGACGCTTTACGTTACGGTACATAACCCACTTCTCATCTTCTGTCACAATTCGGTCAAAGAATGGGTCATTTTTGTACCGGGAAAGCAAGGAAACACAGGTGGCGGTTCGGTCATCCCATTGCTTAGCTGTCAGGTTATGTGAAACCCAACGATCCAACTTTCTCGTAAAACCCAACTTAACCAGCCGTCTCTCAACCATTGTCCAGTTTACGTTGAAGGTCTTGCACGGTTGGATTCGGGCTGTTGCTTACGGCTTGGTCAATATCGTCCTCTCCAACGTGTTATGGCCGTCCACTCCTAGCCTGATTTCGGCAGCTTTTGTCTCCTTCCCTAAATTTACGAAACCATCGACGACATGTGCTATTGCATTCTCCCCATAAACTTGACAAACATTGCGACATGCTGCGGCTGCGTACACTTTTTATCGAACTCGTATAACAAACAAGGTCTTATATGCTCCTGCTCGCGTTTCATGTTACACCCTCTCATATTTTTTTTGAGATGATTAACTTTGTGAGACACGATGCATTAATATGTGAGGCATCCACACGTTTGATTGGCAGACGATTTGCGTCATTACAATGTCATGTGTAAGGGCAATTCCATTGCAAATTTTCATATCCAAAAACGGGTAGAACTTTTGCACTCACCCAATATCAAAATCTGGGAATTTTTTTAGCCTTCTTTAATGTTACAATTGAAACCTAAAGAAAGACGGAAAATTCATTAAGTTGCAAAAATAAATAGATTACAGTAACTTATTCATCTTTTAACCATACAGACACACAGACACACATACACACACATATACACACACACACACACACACACACATACCCACACGCGCGCGCGCAAACACATTAATTTTAAGATGAATGAACAACGTATTTTCAAATTAATTTTAAATGAAATCCTACGAAACTTCTTAACATGAAGTTCAATCCGTTATTTCGTGGAAATTTTAACTTATTTTGAAAAGTCCATTTTGGCTGTTTATTTGCTGAAGATATTCTAAATTGTTTTGATTGGTTGTATTGGATTGGTTGTATTATTAGATTGATTGTATTGGATAGAAGATTTAATGAGTAATTCACACTGTCAGTTCTATACTCGCCCTATCGTTTTCGGTTTCTTTACCTCAGAAGTGTTCCATGTGCTTAACACATCATACGTGACGTTGGTGGGGGCGTAAACCTCAAGTGGTCCATGGTATGTTTCTTTCACCTTGAAGTGGTCCATTCTCCATCAGACTGGTTCTAAAATCCACCCATCTCTCTGAGGAATGGATACCGGGCTTCTGTCGCAAGGGGATAAGGGATGGGGGTGGGGGGCGTCCGTTAGTCAAAAAACGCCGATAGCCTTATTTCCGGCGGACTCCAAGGGCAACATAGGCGTATAGTGGGGTACTCTTTAATTTTTACTTATATTGTCTTTAGTAAGAGTATGCTACGAATTGAATAAGCAAGCACTACAATAAAATTTTAGAATCAGATAACAAACCTTATACTAATACAATAGGACACAGATTATCGGGATGTCCAATTATCCGGATTCTTCAAATTTCGCATTAAGCAATTCATAAAAATAAATACAATATTTAAAAAATCTAATAGGAAATCTATTTTTAAATGGTAATAAAATATTATTTTATAAAGGTATGTTTCGATCATTGAATGTGACTATAAAAGTTTTATTCAAATAAACATACTTTTTTTTTTCGAATTTTTGTAAATTTTTATGAAATGATTTATTTGTAAATACAGTAGCTTAATCAATTTAATTTCTTTTAAATAAGTTTTTTTTAATGATATTTTTTATAAATACAGTATGCTAGTCAAACATAATTTCTTTTAAAATTTTGGTAAGCTATTTTTTAAAAATTCTAATTCTTTTATTGAAAAAACTCTACTCTTTGGATTTTTTGTTATGTTTTGTAGTTAGTATCATACATGTTTTGCATTGTACATACTAAATTGCTTTTTAATTTTACTGAAATAAATTTGTTTTATAAATTTTCGTATTTTTTAATTCAGTATGATACCTATTAAAAACATTCGAATATTAGATTCTGTACGTAAGATAAAAAAATTTCGAATTATCAAATTATCCGGATTTCTTAGGTCTTGCAAACGTCATTCCGGATAATCGGCGTTCCACTGTATATTCTAAAGATAATTTGAAATTTAAATGTTAGTATTTACATAATTTTTAATAATCAAATTGAATTGTTATTATTATTATCACTATTATTATGTAAAAGTATCATTCCTTGGGTTTCCCCAGCAAAGACAACATGGTGGGTCAAGAACCGAAGCACATATTTCAAAGCACATATAAAGAAGTGTGCAAGGATGATTAGGGATTTCCTAACTACGTGTCTTGTGTTAAGTACCAGCCTTCTGAAGTTGGGCATAAGTGTTTTTGTGAAGTCCTAGTGTGCTGAGACTGTGGTGTAATTGTGAGGCACCAGACCAGTGGCGGACAGGACGATGGGTACAACACGTACTCGATCCTGCCTCCACTGCTTCTGGAGCTCATGTGCTAGATCGGTATATTTACTGATCTTGCCTGCGTGAGTTTTCTGCAAGTTCTTGCTGATAGGCACTGCAATATCAGTGAGATAGATCTGTTTCTTGACCTTATCAACAAGTGTGATATCAGGTCAGTTGTGATGTATGATTTGTCTGTATGAATTCGGCGCTCCCATTACAGCTTATTTGAGGGCTACTCTAATAAGCTTTGTGGTGTGTACTTGAAGTACGGGACCGTGTTCTTAATAAGTGAGTGCTTGTGCTAGCTGTTGATGAACGATCGACGTTACCTGATTGTATCGGTGGAGGTAGTCTGTTTGCGAGAGAACAGCCTGATATTATGTGGTAGATCATCTCATGCGTAGTGTGGCATTTCCTGCATGTGTCGTCATGCGTGTTTGCATTGTACAGAATGTGTTTTTTGTAGTTGCCTGTGGGGATAATTTAGTCCTGTATCGCGATCATAAACCTTCGTTCTCTCCCAAACAGCCACCACTCTTCAGCCATCTGTTCGACCCCTTCCATATTGACATGAGGCTGGCTGAGTTCGTGGCATGTCTGCCATGGAGTTCCTTATGAGCCAATGATTCACCAGCTGCTGAATGTGGGTGTTGGGCGGTGGTGAGTGTCGGAGAAGGATTTTCGAGGTCCAGGGGTGTGTATCAACCTTGACAATGGCTGAGTGGAGTGAGGAGTGTTATGATCTTTGGTGGAAGCGTTCTCTAAGTGTGTGTACTTGTTTTTCGGGTAGGTGATGTGGTTGATGAGTTCTCGTCCTCCCTCCTTGCGGGAAAGAGTCATCCTTTCCGTAGCGGACTTTCCGTAGCGGGTGGTGTATTTGTGTTTCGTAAATGTAGTGCATGTTGCGCGTTGTAGTTCTTCGAGTTCGGTGTTTTTTGAATTATGCCGAACGAGTATGTTAGTGTAGGGACGGCAAAAGTGTTGATGGCTTCAATTTTATTTCTGGCTTTGAGTTGTGTTTTGAGGATGTGTGAACGCGAGCACGGTATGTGTTCTTAAATGTGTTTTTGATATTTGCGTTGTCAATGACGCGCGCTTGCTGGAAGCCCAGGTGCTTGTAGGTTTCTCCCTCTTCCATGAAGTGGATCGCCAATCCATGTTCCAGTTCAAAACCCTCCAAATTCGAAATCTTCCCGCATGTTATATGTAGCTTGCGGCATTTGTCGATTCTAAATTCCATCCCAATGTTTTTGGTGAACTGTGTGGTGACTTGCAGTAAATTAGTAAGTAGTGCGTTGTTTGTGGCGTAGAGTTTGATATCATCCAAGTAGAGTAAGTGTTTGATTTTGTATGGTGTCAGAGTGCCTGAGGTAAGCCTATAACCGTGTTTTCTGTTGTCTAGCATGTTCTGCTCAAGACGAGCAGAACCAAAGAGGACTCGAGGAATCTCCCTGGAAAATACCTCTCCTTATGGGAATGGGAACTGTAGTGATGGAGGTGATGGAAGTGCGCAGGTGTAATATTGTGTTCAAACTTTTCATGAGGTGAAGAGTTTGTAAAGTGTGGGAAGGAAAGTGATTGGACGGTAGTTTGCAGGGTGCGCTGTTTCAGTGCTCTTGCTCTGTAGACAGGCCTATGTGACACCATTTTTGTGACCATGCAGTGGGAGGTATGTTGTTTGCCCGAATGATTCCCTTTGCCGCGCAGTAGTGTTGTGTGTATGTCTTCTAATGTTTTATTTTTTTTTATTTGAATCTACATTTGAATTATACTAGAGTCCCGTTAGGAGCTCAAGACTCCTACCATCAGGTGCTACAGTTATGTTTGTTAGAATATTTACATCTATATGAAACAAAATAAACAAACAATACAAAAAAAAGGTTATGTACACAGAAATGATATCTACACAGTAGTTCAGATATAATAACAGAGTATATATAAAGGATGCGCTTGGCTGTGAGTTGGAGGTAGCGGGTTCGATTACCGGCCTCGGAGGAAGGCGGGAATTTTTCCACTCTCAATTCTCCTCCAAACGGGTCCTAGGGCCTTCCCAGCCGTCTGTAGAATGGGTACCGGGTATCTTTCCCGGGAGTTAAAGGCGGGCGGGCGTCGGGCTGACCACCCGACCTCATACTGGTCCCGTTGGTCGAGAAACGTCGGGAGCCTCACCTCCCGCGCACCCATGGGCCTGTATGGCCTGTTTGGGGGCAGCTTTAACTTTATATATACAGAAAATGCAAAATTCGTATTTAATATTCAAGCCACCTGTAGGGCCATGGATAAGGATCAATATATTCCTAATGATCCATGTTCGGAAACGTCCCATTAAGACGCTAGGTGGTCCTAAAGTGAGCCTTTCTGAGAGAACATATCCTTTGCTACGCCAAAAAAAATGTTTGGCAGGCGAGCCCACACATTGATCTGAGGAGGCTATTTTTGTTTGTTTCAATTGATCGTCATGCATGTTTGCATCATGTAGAATGTTATTCTTATAGTTGTGTGTGGGGATGACTTGGTCCTGTATTGCGATCATGAACTCTTCGGTCACCCCAAACATCTCACCACTCCTCAACCATCTGTTCGACACTTCCATGTCGACATTAGGCTGGCTGAGTTCGTGGCGATGTCTTATATGGAGTTCCTTACGAGCCCATGATTCACGTAGCTGCTGAATTTGGGTGTCGGGTGTGGTGAGTGTTGGAGAAGGGTTTTCGAGGTCCAGGGGTGTGGGGTGTGTGTCAGCCTTGACAATCGCTAGATGGAGTGAGGAGTGTTTTGCTCTTTGGTGAAAGTGTTCCCTACTTGTGTAGGCCTACTTGTTTTTCGTGTAGGGTGATGTGGTTGATGGGTCCTCGGCCTCCCTCCTTGCGGGGAAGAGTCATCCTTTCCGTGGCGGACTTGCGATGGTGCATACTGTATTTCGTGAATATAGTGCGTGCTTTACGTTGTAGTGCTTCGAGTTCGGTGTTTGTCCATGGAATTATGCCGAAGGAATAAGTTAGTAAAGGACGGTAAAAGTGTTTATTTCTGGTGTTGAGTTGTGTTTTGAGGATGTTGTGAATGCGAGCACGGTATGTGTCCTTGAGTGCGTTTTTGATGTTTGCATTGCCAGTGACGCGCGCTTGCTGGAAGCTCAGGTACTTGTAAGTCTCTCCCTCTTCCATGGATTGGATGGCCAACCCATGGTGCAGTTCAAAACCCTCCAAATCTTCTATCCGCGTGTTTCCGCTTGAGGCATTTGTCGATTCCAAATTCCATCCCAATGTCTTTGGTGAACTGTGTGGTGACTTGTAGTAATTTAGTAATTTGTGTTTTGTTTGTGACGTAGAGTTTAATATCATCCATGTAGAGTAAGTGTGTGATTTTGTATGGTGTCAGAGTGCGTGAGGTAAGCCTATAACCGTGTTTTGTATTGTCTAGGATGTGGCTTAATAAATTTAAGGCGAGGCAGAACCAAAGAGGACTCAAGGAGTCTCCCTAGAAACTACCTCTCCTTTTGGGAATGGGGACTGTAGTGATGGACGTGTTCGATGTGCATAGATGTAATGTTGTGTTCCAACTCTTCATCACGGCGTCCAGGAATGCCGTGATCTTGGGGTGTATCTTGTAGAGATGAAGAGTATGTAGGAGCCAGGAATGAGGGACTGAGTCAAATGCCTTCTTGTTATCGATGTAAGCGATGTGTAAGTTCCTTTTCTCTGCGCGCGCCTGCCTCAGGATTACTGGGTCTTCTTACAACCCTGGTAATTCCTGCGACAGCCCTTCTGCTGTTCAAAAAGGATGTTATGTGTTTCGATGTGTGTGTAGATTTTGTCTGGAAGACAGGAGGTGAGGAGTTTGTAAAGTGTGGGGAGGCAAGTGATTGGACCCTGGTAGTTGCAGGGTATGCTGTTTCAGTGTTCTTGTTCTGTAGGTATGTGACACCCTCTGTGAGGAAATGAGGGATATGTTCTGGGTGTTGCATTATTTTAGTGAGTGTAGGAGCTAGATTCCCATGCAGGGACGTGAACCTCTTGATCGAGAAGTTCTGGACGCCGTCTGCACCAGGAGCCTTCCAATTGTGTGCATGTTTTAGTGCTGTCTGTATGTCTGCGAGAGTAATGTCATGGAAGGAGAAGTAGGATAAGTGTTCAGTGAGTTGTTGTTCCTCCGTGATCTATGGTGCTTTGTCATAGTGGGGGATGGGGTTGGATCACAGAGACGACCAGTATTCATGTAATGTCTCGCTGGTGGGAGTGTTGGTGTTGGATGTAGTAGAGAGAGATGTAAGGGATCTTAATTTTTTTTCCATTGTATTGGAAAGTGTTGTTCTGTTGTTTGCGCAGAGTGCACTGTTTGTATCTTCGTTACCGAGTCAATAAGGAGTTGCTCCTTACAACCTTGGGAATTCCTGCGACAGCCTTTCTGCTGTTCGGAAAGAATGTTATGTGTTTCGGTGTGTGTATAGATTTTGTCTGCAAGACAGGAGGTGAGGAATTTATAAAGTGTGGGGAGGCAAGTGAATGGACGCAAGGAGGGTGTATAACACCATTATACAAGAAACAATTAAGATATTTTCACAGCAAAGTCAACAAAGATGTGGAAAAATTTCGTAAAGCAAAATAAAAAAAAACCAGTAGTGGATATTTTTGGAAATTGATAATATAGGAGAGGATGAAATCCAAAGCTTTCTAATAGAAATTGGCAACCACTCTGATAATAACGAAATGTAAATAATACAATCACACATTTCAATAAAAATTCAATGTCCACTGAACATCAACAATTCATTTTATATCCCCATTCATGTGAACTCAAAAAAAAATATGATTGTCACTGAATATCAACAGTTCATTTCGGAAAAATCGAGGAGTAAACTTAAAAAAAAAAGAGCTAAAATCTATTATTTAAGAAAAAAATTAAGATATTTTCATTTCTAATGAATATAATATATTGTCGTAGACCTTATGTATATAATTATCAACAAAATACATTTTTTATGTGTACTATAGAATACAAATCACATTTTTATATATTTTTACCTATCATTTTTCAAAGGTCATAAACCTAATGGAGGAATGAATGATTTATATATATATATTATATATATATATATACAGAGAGAGAGAAATATATCTGTAGAAATAATGGACGATACACACAAAAAAATATTTTGCCTTGAGTCGAAAGCCATAATTTTATTTCTGTTTGTGTTTATAATTTTGATATTTTAAAGTAAAGCTTAAAAGCTTAAAAATTGTTAAAAAAATTATCTAGAGATTTAAAAAAAATCAAGACTAAATTTTAGATTCTCCCATATTATTTTTTAACAGTAGTTATTGTCTTGAATTCGGCTAACTTCTATTATAAAGGCAAAATACTGATACTAACATCTTGTGCTCCTTCTGCCGGAAGGATATATTACATCATCTTGTAAGCTGTCTGCAGAATAGAAACGGGATAAGCTTTACTTGTTCCCTCTATTATAAGACGCTGAACTATCTGCATGAGAAACGAAAAAGAATAATTTTCAAGTATTAAACATTTTAACTGTTAAGCAAGGCTGGTTTTGTTGAACAAACATGGGAATACTGATGATTTCAAATATTCCACAAATCAATTTGCGAGAGGCGGGTTATTTTACATTTTAAATAAAGAAAATTTAAAAATGTAAATATAATTGTATTTATCGAAAACTTAAAGTCAAGTAGATTATTAAAATTGCATTCCTTAATTTAAATAAAGCTAACAGGCATGTTCCTAGATAGCAATCCTGATTTGATGTAATTATTTACTGTAATGACTACTTTAAATTTATTTTTTGGATTAATAATTTCTGTAATTAAATTATCAATAACGGAAATTCAGATATGAACTGTAGGGCCTCACGTAATTTTAAATGAGCATGGAAACATAGAACTAGAATATTGTATTTTTAATTTTTATCATATTTTATTTCATAAAATGACTTCCTTTCCACGGGATAGCCTATTAAAAGTGAAAACAACATAATTACATTTCATTGGAATTTTAATAGTTCATAAAATCGTTAAAGAGTTTTTTCAAAACAAAATAAGTAAAATTGAAGACAATTAAACTAAAATAATAATTTTATTACCCTTCAGCCAACAAAACTATCATAATTTTTAAAATATCTCGTATTTATATAACTTAAAGATAATACAATTCAGAAATATCAGAATTTTAAAAATTGAAAGGTAATTTATTTTTGGACGATAGTTGTTACGTAATTGGTGGTTAGTTTCTTCAATCTGTCCAGAGTACCAAATATAAGGACGAACAGAATAACTGACGACCAGATAAAATATTTTTTCGTTGCTGTTCAATTCGGAATTTAGTGGTTTATTAAACAATTATTTCAGATGAAACGTCGACATCAAAGTATTTTTTTTTTTATTTTCTTAATATTTATTTTTATAAGTTAAAGAAGCGTAAAATATTTTTAGTCAACAAATTCAATAACAAAGCTACGGGTATTTAATTGTCAACTTACAAATTAATATACAGTATAGCCTCGATTATCCGCGAGTGCCGCGAAAATTTTTTTTAATTACGAACAGAAAAAAAAAACCAATTTTAATCCAAGCCAACAACAGGCCCTACAGTGAGAAGGTCGAAAATTGCTGACAGGTTTATTGTGCATCGTGATCCTATAGGCCTTCTCGGAATTTGTGGATGCAAACGTAGAGCAAAAGTTTCTACTTTACTGTACATATTTTAAAATTTTTACATAGGATGTTTTTTGTACAATAAAACATAGTTTTTAATGGTGAAATATTTTTTTTCGTGTTGACACCTCATTTTTAGTCTTTTTTCGCGTTATCCGCGATTTTCGTTATCCGCGAAGCCCTTGCCACCCAATCCCGCGGATAATCGGGCCTCTACTGTAGTTTGCTAGTAAGAAATTTAAATACAAATTTACATTTTTACGAAAATACAATAAAGTAAAATAAAAAGAAAAGAAAAGAAACAATTATAAGCATTAGATATAAGATGTATTAATCAAAACATTACAAAATAAAATTAAAATTTATGTTAATACTAAAAATTAAACATTCGTAGTCAACTTTGAGTACTTTCATGGAAAGAGTTTTGGTAAATTGTGATTTATCTCTTACAATTTACCTACAATTTCAATTTACAAGAAAATGACACGGATCAGATAGTAGTTACAGTAAACATACCTTAAAAAACCTTAAACATACCTTAAATCAGTTTCAATTAATTCTTGATTTACCGTAATAAGACGCTTCAAAGATGCCTGGAAATCCATCGTCTCTGGATCCAAATAGTCAAAGCCAATTTGAATTTCCTTTGAATAAATTTCATTGACCATTAAAATTTTAACAGTTTTGAAATACGTATCTTTTGAATTACTCAGAGTATGTCGGTTTAAAGGCAATACATAATGGTAGTTTTAATTTTCCTAATATTTATTTATTTAATCTGTATCAAATATATAGTTCTTATTTCCTAAAATATAAGGTTCATTAAGTAATGTGTATGTGCATGTGTGTGTGTGGGTGTGTGTGGTTTCCATCCTCCCAACTTCAAAACCCCCTCTCGCTGTATTGCTCCGTCTCCACTATGCAATGGAAAGCTAAGCGTATACCTAGTTACCCTACTGTAATTTGGAAGAGTTACAAGCTTTCAAATTAACTTCAATACTGCGCATGCCAAGTCTTCTCTGTTTGCCTAATTTGCTCCTTGCATGTTTGTTTGTTTGTATTCGCATCACGTTAAAGTGGCTGGAAGAATTTCTATAAAATTTGTAGTTATTATGGTCCAACTTAAAGCGTAGGCCCATTTATTTTGGTCTCAATTTCTCTCATCTCTCAAAATTTCGGTGATCCGAAATTCCTCACTTAAATGGATGAACTGATTTCTTCAAAATTTCATATAATGATTATTAATGATCAACGTAAAATATAAGCTCTTATAATATCCCCGTCCCATTACACAAATTTGATATCCTACCGATGCTTGTGAACCCCCCTCTATGTGATGGTTCGCTGAACGAATACTTACTTGTTAGTAAAATAAAAATAATAGGAAAAATTACGACTTATTATTTTAATGCAAACATTAAGATGGGTCTTTTTTTTTTAATACATTTAAACGATAAGGAAAAACTACATCAAATGATAAATTACAATTGGAAGAATTGGTAAAAAAACTTTCAACCAAAATAATTAAAAAAACTTTGGCTTTAACACATATGCATGTTTAAAATATTATCATTTCCAGTAGCGTGATTTCAGTATTTTACGCTTCTACAATCATTATGCTGATTACATTGCGTTTGCAAATGACATTTGATGTAGTTATTTTACGATTTTGGGCATTCAGAGATAGGAGAAGTCATTAAACAAAACCACAAAAGGTTAGTAATATCAATTGTGGCACTTTAAAAATCTAATAATTCATTGGGTTTCTTTTTCTCTAATATCAAAAAATAAATACAGTAGGATAATACTTGTGAATCCAAGATCATCTTACGTCGATTTAAATTTTCAAATGTTGCAGTTTTTTATTTTAATATTCCTGTTTAATTTATTGTGGTTTAGAATAAACAAAGGTTGTTGATTTTGAAAGCGCTACACCCTTTTTAAGGCAAAACCAGTGAAATGGGACCATGAACTTTGTGAGTGGATGTATTTTTTTTTTATTATTTATTTATATTCCTACCCTAAACATTGAAGCACAGTTGATAAAAGAATAGCAATAGATTAATGAATGCAAACAAATAATTAGAATTAATCTTGTTTTTAATTCTGTAAAATAAATAGTATCTGTTGATTACAAATATCTCTCTTCCTAGAGATTGGTTTACTTTGTTTACAAATTAGATTGTATATTATCAGTTCGTTTCCTTTAATTACAGTTCCTTTAAATAATGGCTTTCTGACATCACCTTATGTGTATTGATGCACAACGTAAACATTAACTTATTCACTTGGATCGCGAGAGTCATTAAACACTGAACTAACAACTTGTCTTTTCATTACTTGTTATCGTTGTCTTTCTAAATCTTCTAATTGACATTAACGGTAACTTCGTTGTTTGTGTAGTGAATAAAGTGTCCTGTGTTACGTTATATAAATCAGCACTTACTTGTTTTCTTCAAATAGATGTTTCTAAAATTTCACTTATCGAAACATACATTGAATTCCTGTGCTTTGGGTAATCTTTGGAGCATCATATAATATTCGTCAACATGGCGTCGTTCGAATCTCTATTTGTCGAATCGCATAGAACCTTTACTATTTCACTGAAATAAAGTATACAATATGATTAATATTTATTCGAAACCTTTTTATCATTAATCATAGTATTATTGTGTCCACTAGATGTATGCATTCGATTTGACTTATCCCTGTAATCCTATTAGAGATTTGTACATCATATTACGTTCGCCATTTTGATGTTCCATCCTTTCTCTTTCATGTCTTAAGCTCTTCTGCTGAAGCTCATGCGTCAACAAACCGGCGCATGATGTCATTGTTTCTGCTAGTTGCTCGGTCATTGTTACTTGCAATGGTCACATCCTGATTGTTTCCATTGTAAGATGATTTTCCTTGAAAGCATTACTTTATGATTTTAGCAGTGGAAAATTGCTCACAGTTCAGTAAATGAATGTCCTTTAATCTGAACCACAAACTTTCTTCTTGTAGATATTTTTACCTCTGATAATTTTAAAAGGACTGTACTAGGGTAATTTTTGTGCGACTACAAGATTCTCGGTGTTCTGATTTTCTTTTTAGATTTCATAAAAAAAATATTTTATTCTTCTAAAGGTTCCTATGTATGTGTCTGGAATCTCAAATGGTAAAGAAGAAGACTATCACTGAGCTTATTTATTTACTTAAATAACTTAAATAACTGATATGCAAGTTCATTAGTTGTACAATCACTTTAACTTAAATTATAAGTTATTAATTATGAAATTATTTGCAGTAATTCTACTCTTCTAGTTCACGTTTCTTAAAAATAATTAAGTGTAATTGAAAGCTACTGAAAACTTTTTTTTTTTTGGGGGGGGGGGGGACGTTGAGGGAATATCTCACTGTCAAAAGTGATATTCTGTGCATTTTTGTAAATTATTTCATTTTGTTTCAATGGAACAGTTGAATCATATTTTCAAACATATGTGGAATAATATTTACATCGGCTACCAATGATAAGTTGCAAAAAATCGATTTCCTTTTTTTTAAGTTTTCTTTTCTTATCATTTCATTATACTAATTATCTTGTTCATTCGTTAATTACAGCAAAGATTCTAAAAGATTAATGTAGGATTCTTTTAATTTGACAACTCTTTTTTTTCTTTGCCAATTGTTTCTCTTAAAAATACAGTTTTAAATATTAATTAGCAACACGGATTAAAGTTCCCAATTGATGATTGAAGAGCAAAAAATTCTCGATCTGCCATCCAAAGTTATTTGTTTTTTTGTCAGTAATTTTCGTATTTCATTAATCTTCCGATTTTAATCATTTTCAGTATTGAGATTAAGATTCAACTTTAAATCATTATTTTTAATAAGAGGGAAAAATTGTTCAATTGAAAACAAACTTTTTTTATGGTAAACTTTAGTGAAGTTACAGCTGAAGATGTTTTTCCATTTGGTGTCATTTTAAGCAGGAAACCTTATAGGATTATTTTGGAATTTTAATAATAATTATTGATAATTTTCATGGTATCTTTCAAATGAAAACACTTTATTTTTAATATTTTTCTAGTTTTTACCAAAGAGAACATTTTAATGGAGTTTAATTCTTATTTGATAAACAATATTCAAGATATAAAAATAAAGAATACGATTTACTAGAGATTTCTTTCCAAGTATTGATTTTTTTTTTACTATTTGAAATTAAGTAGCTTAATATTATTTTTTTAAACATTCTAACTTTATTGTAAATGTAGTTATTCTAAAAAATGTGAATTTGAAAATGTAATTTCTATTTTTTTATCAATGGGATAGGATCGGATGTTAATTTCTTCAAATGAAATTAACTCAGTGTTTTTATAACCAAATTTATCTTCATTGACTGTTTTCAAAACTAGAGTTGATCTTATAGTTTCTGTATTAGGTCGGCATACTGAATGTAGACTGAATATCTCTTTAAAATATTAAATCTTTTAAGTTTTTATAAATTCTGTCCCGATAGCAATTACATATATTATGATACTTCAACACTTTGCTAAACTTACCACAGTTTTAGTTTTCTAATTCAGTAACCGAAACCAGTGTAAAGCGGTGTATAAATCTTATACACAAATAATAAATCTTATACACCAGTAATAAAATTATTCACCAGTAATAAATCTTATATACCAGTGATGACATAAGATTTATATAGAATTGATAATATTATCGCTATTGCATTATTGAGATATTGGATTTTTTTGCGAAATTAATGTGAAAATTGATTTAGAACATTTATATCCGTTTTGTAATCTGATTAAAAAGTTATGTGGAATTTGCTCAAAATACACGTTTATAGCATCTAATTATCTTTCATTTTTTTACTTTTACTATCATGTAATTTACTGAAGAAGAATTATTTTAAAATAAAAAGAAACTAGTTGACCCGTGCGAATAATTCGCACCAAAAAACCACTTTTGAGAAATAATAAATAAATCCAACAGCTGTCGTGCATGTTAGTTAAACCCATTGTCAATAGATGGCGCCTTCTCCATTTTTATAAAATGTTGACCCGTGCGAATAATTCGCATGGTATATATTGATCGAATATTATTACCAATAATTCGAATGGTAATGTGGAAATAAATAAATGAACGGATTCAATAGATGGCACCTTCTACATTTTTATAAAGGTTTTTAAAATAAAGAGTTTTTTAACGAAAACAATAATTTAAACAGTTTGTTTATTTTTCGTCATTAGCGATGAACGTAATCTTCAAAATATATCAATCATTGATTTTAATAAAGTATTAAGTGAGATAAAAAAAAATAAAGAAACCTAAATAATATATGAGAAGTTGAGAAATTGTTATGTTTTTTATTGTAATAAGCCGCTTATTTTTATTAAAACATAAATCTTTGTTTGTTTTTTTATCTGTTCTTATTAAATAAACGATGAAATATCTTTTTAAAGTGCATTTTTATTCCAAAAAGGATGTATTAGAAGTTACGACGCTACAGCGTTATTTGAAATTTTCTTTCGCTTTCGAAAAATAAGTCGCTTCTGTTAAAGCATGTCTACATTTTTATAAAAAGGTTTTTAAAATAAAGCTTTTTAACGAAAACATTAATTTTAAACAATTTGTTTATTTTTCGTCATTAGCGGAGAACCTAATCTTCAAAATGATGTCTCAATCATTGATTTTGATGAAGTCTTAAGAGAAATATGCCGTACCGACAACAAAACACCTTTGAGAAATAATATATAAGGAT
>JAFIDM010009631.1:163679719-163712201 GCA_023159025.1 Thereuonema tuberculata | reverse complement strand
AACCTTTGATAAATAATATATGAGAAGTTGACAAATTTTTAGGTTTCTTATTGTAATAATTCCTTTAATTTTATTAAAATATAAATCTTTGTTTGTTTTTTTATCTGTTCTTATTAAATAAACGATGAAATATCATTTTAAAGTGCATTTTTATTCAAAAAAGTATATATTTAAAGTCTAAAACGCTTTATTTAAAATGTTGTTTCGGTTTCGAAAAATAAACCGCTTCTGTTAAAGCGTGTCTACCTTTTTATAAAAAGGCTTTTAAAATAAAGTTTTTTAACGAAAACATTAATTTTAAACAATTTGTTTATTTTTGGTCATTAGCGGGGAACGTAATCTTCAAAATGATGCCTCAATCATTCATTTTGATGAAGTATTAAAGGAAATACGGCGTTCCGACAAAAAAAACCCTTTGAGAAATAATATATAAGGATAATGGAAAAAATAATAGAATGTGGGATCTAATATTATTCTTGATCTTTTTTCTAGCTTAAAAATTATTGCACCTGTAGTCATTGCTATCTAGAATGGCCGCGCGGTTGGCGATGTCGCTAAGACACTGGTCTCTCACCTCTGAGTACCGGGTTCGGTTCTCATGAGGGTTTCGTTGATGGTGGCGATCCGAGCTGGGTAGGTTTTCCCGGGGTTCTCCCGTTTCCCCTGCATTTCTCACACCATCCTTTCTCAGTCTTTCTCTCCGTCTGTCCTTCTTTCCGTGGGATAGCACAAAAGATCTTTCAGGTCGACGTGCTCGGCTACCAAGCCACCCACATTCACAAGTAATCTAATCTAGATAGTGATCTAAATCAGTAATTTTTGTATTCTTTAATCAACAATTTTAAGATAATCAAAATCCAAGTCTTATTTTCATGCCTCATGAAATATTAGTATTTAGTACTTAAATACTAGTTCTGATGGAAAAAGTATCAACAATTTATTGATTAAGAAGATAGAGGAGTAATTTCTATTTGTAATATCATAATCTAAAGAGTAAACTGAAATATGCTTAAAAATATTAGAAATTTTGACTTCTGTAAGATTTCTTTCTTTCTTTCTATTAAAATTTCAATCATCCAAGAACATATTCCTAGAGCGTATTATTTTTTACATTTGTTTTCTGTTCAGCTGTGGTGCAATCATAGAAATCTTATAAAAAAGAGTATTTATTCGTATCCACTTTCGGAAAGAGCGCTTTCTACGAAAGAGTCGATAAAGAAAGATCTTTTATCGTGGTCCGAGATCCAGTGAAGGCCATTGTAATGAGATCGTCTCTGTCTTTGAGGAAAGTCAGAAACTCAATTTCTACGTCTCTTTCTTCTTCTCCTTTAACTTTTTCTTTCATCACAAAACCCACTCTGAAATTCCGATTGGTCTGATTTGAACGAGGCGGCTTCATTGTAATGTTCAGCGCGAGATAAAAACAGATTCAAATGAAGCCATCGACATTTCTTCATGCACATTCCAGAAAACGTGATTTAAATGAATGAAAACTCGAAAAGAAATTTTATGCGGAACCAAATAACCCAAATAAAAGAATCAAAGTTTTTGTTCCAATTTAAGTAGCAAAGGAAAGATTTTTTTTTTTATTATTATTATGACTTCACTATAGATTATAAATAAAGTTTCTGATCTTACAGTATCAGTTTTTAGTGTAAAAGTTTTCGGTATGATCTTTGCGGTACTGTTTTCATTTTCATTTTCATTTTCCTTGATACTTTTTAGTTTATATTGTTGTCAAAGATGGACCGTTCTCTTCTAGAATTTTTAAATTTTTATATAAATAAAATATTTTTTAAATATTTGTGTAATATTTGTAATATCATCTCGCAATAGAACTAACAGGATCATAAAAAGCCACGTTCTCTTAAAATTAATATTTTATTTTAATTAATTTACTTTACATAATTTTGCAGTCTGCTTTTTTTGTTTTTTGTTTTTTCTGTTGTCCTCCTCCCTGGGAAAATTTTTATGATCTCCATTGCGTCAACGTACTGTATAACTGTGGAAGACTTTGTTTTTCTATTTCCTTCTTTATTTAAAATGAGGAGTCAGTTCTTTAGCAAAAAAATCTAAATAGCATGATTTTCTAGATTTTAACAATTTTACTAGCAGCTTCCTGTCGTTTCATCGAATCTAAAATGGAATCCACATTGTTGAATCAACACCGTCTCAACTCAAGATTATTCAAGATAGAGGTTAGCGTCACAGCGAAAACTGCTGCTATTGGCTGGCGCAAATGACATCATCTGGATAGCAGGAAAGAATTCAGTCGGAATTTAGTGACTGAATTTATCCAATGTCTACAATTCTAACTCATTATTAAAAGTTATGACCCATTTAATTTTTTCCCAATTGAAATATTAGTTTTTGTCATGTACAATAATTTTTTAAAAAATCGAAAAAATAATAAGATTAATTTAATTTTAAATAATTTTTTTCACAAATCTACACAAATTTACTTTCCTTAAAGAAGATCTTTGCAAATACTCTCTGCATGTATTTAAAAGGGAAAGATTTAATAAAGATTAAAATAAAAAATATATGAAATAAATCGATAGGTCTTTTAAAAATTGAGTACGTATTTCACTTAAATGATAGCTTTTACTTCGGTTAAGCTTTGTACGACGTACTTCTGCATCTTTTTGAGATGAGCAAACGCAGTCTTACGAAGTTTTTCCTTATTGTTCAACAGTTTCATTCGTAAAAATGTTCTTGTGCGAGAATAGAATTTAACAGGTGGAACATCCGGAATTTTCTTCTAATTTCACAGCTGAATTTTTTTCAAGATATTACTTTCTCGTGAAAGAGAATCCACACCTTGCATCTGAAAGAACATTAGCTCAAACTGACTTACTTTTTGAAGCCAATCTGGAGAGGGAACTAATAATCCTCCTCGTGAAAGGGTTTCTATCCATCCCTGTTGTCTCCTTAGGCAAAGCCAGTTGTTTTCCTGTTGGAATTCAGAGGGGACGATCGTATGATCTTCCGCGGAATGCGAGGTATCCTGTCAAATATCGGGAACCTCCAGAAGAAAAATCTGAGCCAACATTTGCTGCTGTTGAGGCAGTTACATCCAGAATCCCATCTCTCATTTCAGTATCATCAACCATTTCACTTTCACATTCAGTGTCGCCTTATAAGATAGTGTTTCCATCATATCCGGTAAAACATTGTGGAATAGTGACGATGTCAGGAAACTAGAGTCTACATCTGTTTCAACAGGATATTTTTTTTAAACTGAACGTGAGAAGTATTCACTTCTAAAAGTAATAAACGGATACGGCTTTTCACTTCAGCTGGCAAAGGATGGTCCTAGAAATTTCTGAGTCCTCTGATCTGCGAGAAAAAGTTTTCAATGAAATTCTGATTTAATCTGGCTGTTAAAATGTAATTTGACATTTAATGATTTTAAATCTTTTGAAAGTCCCAACAGAGATCAGAAGGAGATAATAAATCCTTTCTGGAAGGACAGCAGATGTTTTGCTTTTCTGACTCATTTCCGAAAACGTTCTGAGAGAATTTCAACCTGTTTGTGAACAGATGATTCACAAACAGCTTGAAATTCTCTCAGAACGTTTTTCTGTAGTTCTTTGTGAACTCAAATTTTCAGGCTAAGGGTCTCTTATTATTAGGTATTCTGAATTCATTACATCGAATGAATCATTAACAAGCTTTACAAAGTCAGAAATCTACCGTGATTCAAAAGATAATGAATTACTTGTGCTGTTTGATTGGACTGCTAAATACATAAGCTGCCTTTCTCTATCTTTCCCATTCAGATGCTGAAACGGCCATTTGGAACAAATTTTCATTTCCCCGCAGTCCAAGGATAGAAACCTGTTCTTATGAAATTTACAGCTATCAGGTAAATTTAAAATAAGTCCATCGTCTAGAAAATATTGTGAAGCAGCTTTATTAAATAAGAAACGTCGACAAATACCCATACACTTTTTTTGGGGAATCTGCAGATTTGAAAAGCAAGTTTTCGTGTGAGGCACATTTAGTTCCTTCCATACTGCACGATTGGTGCCAGCCAGATCAGAGACTACGCCAACAACATTGCTCGAAGCTTCTTCTAAGACACAATTATTGTAGTAGGGAAGCAGGCATGGATGTATCGTAATGAAAATATACAGGCAGTTTCCTACC
Source organism: Thereuonema tuberculata (assembly GCA_023159025.1). Lineage (NCBI taxonomy): Eukaryota > Metazoa > Arthropoda > Chilopoda > Scutigeromorpha > Scutigeridae > Thereuonema > Thereuonema tuberculata. The sequence goes on along the minus strand of JAFIDM010009631.1, from coordinate 163,708,049 downwards.
TTTCAAGTAGACCACGAACCATTCCTATTTGTACATTACTATGTGAACCCACAATTCTATCCTCATCTTGGTCGTAGGTAACTCTACTATCGACCTCTACTTCATTTCATCGAATCCAAGTATGCATACACGCTGCTTTGGTGACAAACGTTTTGCTTGGGATCTCATTAACTCCAATATATCACTTAAAATCCAAGGGCGACATCGGAATGAAGAATTTGCCCATCTTTTCAGGATACTAATTCCTGGCAATGGAAATCCTATTTTTTTGCCAAAGAAACTTATAACCTTTTTTCGAAACCTCTCGAAGAGTTTGTGCACACGTGAGTCGAACTTATTGAAGCTTGTTCCGGCTCTTAATTTCTCGTTGATATTGTTCAGGTTTCGATTTTCTCTCTTCAAGTCTTCTATTTCTATTAATAGATCTTCATTATTCGTTGGAAAATCTTTATCTGTTGGAATGCCTTTATCTACTTTTTTCTTTTATGGAGACAAGGGTTCAATTTTATCTAAAGCTCTTTTTCTTACCCCACGGTCATGATGTCTGCTGGCTATGTTGCCATTGCTAGGACTGGGATTAATATAACATCCGTAGTCCTTGTTGTATTCTGGCCAGGCTTCAGTCTCAGTTACTCATCTTTCAGATCAGGCTGATAATCTTCACAAAAATGTTGTGAACATATTCTAGTATTGTCTAGGTTGAAATTATTCCTATGATTATACTTCGATATCGATGTTTTCCTCAAAGTTGGATCTCGTGAAAATTTTATAATATATATATATAATAATAAGAAAGTAAACAAAAGGAGCACCAAGAATAAAGAAAATTTGCCATTCTGGGTTAATTATGAGAGGGAATTGGGGACGGCCGTTTCGTCCTGCAAGGGACTCCTGGCCTAATCGGCCCCGCCGATAAAAAAACCCAGAAAGGGAAAAACTTAAGTGGAAGTCACCGTTACACCTGGCAGTGACCCCCGAAATTAAAGAAACAATAATAAATGTTTAGCGACACGGCCGTCCCCAATTCCCTCCCATAATTTTAACCCAGAATGGAAAATTTTCTTTATTTTTGGTGCTGCTTTTGTTTCCTTTCTGTTTTTCTAATGAAATTCCAGCACGTTAAATTTACGTTTTTTGGTTATATATAATATTGTCGGAGCATTTTGTTATTCTATAATAAATTATGCAATTTGCAACTGTACAATTTGACGTTGCTTCCTCTTTCAATCGTTGACAAAATATCGTGTCTAATTCAGAAAAAGTTTCCATTATGTTAGGAAGTTCTAAGCTTTTTTAGGACAAGGACATCCTTTAAAGAATGCGAATTGTAGCCAAAACTCTCTTCCAATGAAAATAAAGAGATTCATTGTTCAATCAACTAAATGACATTAAAATAACCCTTAACTTAGGTTAGAAAATGTTAATAGGAATGAAACCTTAAATCAAAAATTTTAAATTTTGCAATTTAATAATAATGGATAGACACTTTAGTTATTTACCTGAAAAAAGGATTAACGTGACACCAAATGAATCTAAAAGGATAAAATGAAGTACAAAATTAAAAATATCTGAGCCAACATCGGTAAGACTCTGGGACGGTTGTTTCGTCCTCGTTGTTGACTTATCAGCCAACTCCCCAATGCACTTTCTAACTCCAGTAAGATAATTCAATGAAAGACAACCTTATACAAATCTACTATGATATTCTTCAAAAAAAATATATATCAGTAGTCTATATTTTTTTAATGCTTTCTTTAGAAAGTATTATAAAATATTAAGTATTTTTGTATAGTCTACGTATTGATTAAATATTCGTGATTAATTTAAAGCAGCTTCTGAATTGAGAATCAAGAGGGTTTTTTTTTTTTTTTTTTTTTAATGATGATATTTCTTTTATGAATTCTGAAATATTCTCTTGTATAAAATATTGGGGAGGTCATGGGGAGGTCACAAACACAGAATATATGGATAAGGGGTTGACAACAATATTAAACAATATTAAAATTTGACATCTTGTCCATAAGATCTTTTGCACTTTTTTGATAAAATAGGTGGTATGATAGATTAAGAAGTATTGTTTACTGTAAATATTCTTATTTTTTTAAGGTGAAAATTAAGTAAATACTGTCAATAGTACACTTTCTTATGTGGCTACTTAATTCAGTTTTTTAGAAAACTCAGTATTTAAAAATTAAGCAGAGAAATTATTATTAAAATCTTGTAAAAGAATTCTTTCTTTCTTTATTTTTTTTTCTTCAGGTGGAAGATACCGAAAAAAGCTGGTTCACACCAGATTTGTTCGGATATCAGAATAAGGACAATGGACAGAAGAGCGGCGGTTGGCACCGGTTTTCCTATCACAAGACAGAATAAAGCTTCACGGAAATCATTCATAAAAGGTCAAACTTCACTACATTCTGTGCAAATCAATGGGACTGGTAGAAATAGCATTTGGTGGACACGATAATGAATTAAATGAATTAATTCAATATGATTTTGTTGTAGTTACTACAGATGGTACTAATATTGTCAAAATGTTTTCGCCAGATATTTAAAATGACTCATTTTAAATAAAAAACAAAAACGAGTTGTCTAATGTTTAACATATTATTTAATTAAAATAAATAGCCATTTCACATAAAAGCAATAATTTTTTAAAACAATTTACATTTTTATTTATTTTACCATCTAACCTTAATTTTTTTATTTATAGTAAGAATGTTAGTCTGAAACTACCACAAAATTAATAGACCTATTATAAATTACATAAAAATTAATATTATTGGAATCAGTAATTAGTGAAGTTTATAGTAATTATTTTAAATTTTATTTTAAAATAATTTAATTAATCGATAAAAGATGCCGAAGTTGCCAATTCTGTAAACAAAATTAATTATTATATCCATTCACAATATATTTCCAATTCTATTGGAGATTTATTTTCTTTTAATGTTGAAATCTTTAGAATATTGTCAATAGCTTATTTTTAAAATTTCCAATGAGATCCTGATTTCAATTCTTTTTTTTACTAATCATTTCTCTTTATTTACTATTTTTTTGAATAGTTTTAACCCAACATTATGAAATTGATTATATATTTTCTTAATTAATAAATAAACAATTAAGTTAAAGTTGCGATCAGGCCCAGAGGACCGCGCAATGCAACTGGAGGGTAGGCTCCAGTGTTCAGAACCTACGGGACAAAGTTGAGAACGGGGGGTCGGCCCGTCGCTCGCCCGCCTTTAACTCCCGGGAAAGAAACCCGGTACCCATTCTATAGAGGGCTGGGTAGACCCTAGGGCCCGTATGGAGCAGAAAGAAGCGTGTAAAAATTCCCGACCTCCGCCGAGGCCGGGAATCGAACCCGCCACCTCCAACCCGCAGCCAAGCGCCCTTACCCATTCGGCTACCGGGCCCACATAAATAAAAAATTACTTTTTAAAATTATTAATAATTGAATTTAGAAAGTGTTTTATGGACTTTCCATCAGAAAAATAATGAAAACTTAATTTAGAATTGAAATTTCTAGCATTAAACAGTTAAGACTTAGTTTCAGTAGCTTTTCTAATAACATTACTTAAATCTTTTAAAACGAATGCTGTTTATATTTAGACAGTAGTTAACAATATATAAAACAATTCTGGATAAAATTTGCCACAACTCAAAAGCGCAATATAGAACGTAGCTATACACAGAAATTATAGTAAAGAAGAATAATTTATAAGAATAAATCACGTTGTTATATCATTCATTGCCTTATCAAATCAAACAGGTAATAAAGTACTACAAAAATTGATTTAAGAATAAATGTCAAGCCTTTAGAAATCTTAAAAATCTGTAAATAGTAAGAGAGCAATAGAAATTGACAATAAAATATCAGCAATTATCTGTAATGATCTTATAAAAATATAAATGTATATATAAATATAATAAGCAATTATAATTCATCATGTTTCATGAAAAGAAATACATAGGCCTACTAGTTATTTATTGATACAATACATTTCCATCTTGCAGTTGTGCAATCTTCGTTTTCAATTCCAGTTTAACTTAACAAACTTTTGAAAGTATGTTTGTATGTTTATTTACTGAACTAAAACTGAAAATTGTAAGAAAAGAAAAAGTGATCTCGTAAAATAGTTAAGTTTCTAATCATGTGTTACATCGTAAATAAACTAATTTCAACTTATGTTGCAACAGAAATTAGAAATGTCTTCAATGTAAGATAATACAATTTTTAAAAAAGCTTCTATTAATAATGCAGTTACAGGAAGTGGCCAGTAACATTTCTCTGTTTACTCTATTTTAATCCAAGTATTAATTTTTAATAATGTTATTATTATTTTTTATTTTATTTTTTTATTTCGGCCTTGTATGTCAGTCCACGGCGGGACGCAAGGCGTTCCCCCTAAGAACGGCGGGAACACTGGTCGTAATCACCCCGACTGACCAGGTGACTGGGATGATGGGAAGAGAAGAGACAAGGGACAGAGAAGAAGCAGAGAAATACAGGAAAGGAAAGTGAAACAGCCACGCCACGACCGGGATCCGAACCCGGGTACTGGCACTCTGGCCGCAACGGCAGACGGCCGTCTAGACCGCATGGCCACTATTTTCTTTTACGTTATTAATTTAATTGGCAATAGGGTGATTATATGTAAGATCCTTCACTATCTACTAATTTCAATTTTTAAAAATTGATAAACATAACCTTCTTTGTTATGAAACTGTTATTGAAATAAGATGGAATTTCACATTTCTCTTGTCATCTCTAGCACTATTCGGTTAATAAGAAAATAAGTTAATAATAATAATGGGTGAGACCAAGTTGTATATAAAATGACATCCTGGTACAGCTGTTTTACTCTAATATGGCGATCATCAGCCAGGAGCAGTCATCACTACACAACCAAGTCTCGATACACGGGGTCTATAAGATAAAACGTCGGAAGAAATGTGGAACCCGCAAAAACTAAAACAAACAATAAAAACTCGCCGAAAGGACAAATGGCGAGAAAATTCATGTGCCCTTACATGCGGCCTCTATCAATTTATTTAGCGCATTAAAATAAGAAAGCGCAGGTAAATATTAATAATAACAATGGGTGAGACCAAGTTGTATACAAAATAAAAGAAAATAAGTTCTTTGAAGATTTTCAATAAAATTAGATGAAATGCTTTATTACAAAAGGGGACTGACAGTTATCTGGGTTTGATAGCCAAACACAGGGCGACGGACATCTTTACAGGAAACCTTTCCCTACCAGTTTCAGCCGGTCTATGAAGAGGTTCAGTTGTTAAATCAATTCAGTTCTTTAAGTACATTAATCAATCTTTAAGTCATTTAAATCATATCAAGAATTAAAATTCTATGTATTTAATGTTTTTCTTTTGTCTTAAGTTTTCAATAATTTTCAATCGATCATACAATACAAAAAGCAAAAAAATATATTAATTATTTACTGGGTTTTTTTTTTTAATTTTATTTATAAAACAAACAAACAAACAAGCAAGCAAACAAAAACCTTAACGTGAATTGAATCTTATTTTTTGGTTTAATTAGTAGCTAGAATTAAAGCAAATACATCTTCTCTCTTACACACAAATATTGCAACTATTATTTCTTAAATAAAAAATGCAAAGAATTAAATTGATATCAGATAACAGTGCAGTGAATCGCCTCGAAAGCGGTAGGCAGATGACTTCCTTTGGAATCATAGAGGTAAGGGTGAGAGCAGTAACTAGGGGATCCTTTGTTTGGGTAATGACGTACTGCTCTCTTACTCCTATATAAGCTGACGACCGGTTCTCCCAATCATTTCATTCCAAACCAGCAAACTGTTGCAAAGCTCCAAGCACCGTTGCTGCCCTCCTCTCTGAAATGTCCATCTAAAGGTAGGTGTGAGGCTTTTCAATTTATCTATCGATTTATTGTAATTTTAGAGAAATTCATCGAAAAGTGTCTTAAATGAAAATTTTGGAGTTGCATATTGACTCATATCTAAATATTATCGAAATTAGAAGTTATTATTGTATTCATTGTTTTAGCCATTATTTATGTTATTACAAACAGTTATTTAACTTAGAATAATAAAAGCTTCGTGGTATGTTGAAAAACATTTCTCCTATTTAATAAACATACGAACAATTATATCGATAATCCAATGACATTAAGTTAATAAGAATAAAACCAATTAGAAATAGATTTTTCAAATATAAAGCATTATGTATTTGTTATAGTTTAAATCTTTGGTTAAAATTTTGAATCAGTCAGTTCTCATTTTAGAGTTAAATATATATATATATATATTTATATATATATATATATATATATATTTAACTCTGATACTTATATACATATATTTACGATAAGAACGGTTCTAAAATAACCTTTTTCAGTTTATCTGTTTGTTGTTCTGGAACACATTTCAAAACTATGGAAACTACAGTACGATCAAGACTGTTACTGCCTTAGGAAAGTTAATCTACAGCGTTAGGATAGTTAATATCATACCACGATATTAATTTTTGTTTCAGCTTTGATTTCAGAAACCTCCTTAATGTTGAAGGAGAGAATGAAAAAGGTTTTGGGTAACTTTCCTAGATAATGTTATAAGGAGAGATATTACTCTCGATTTACGTTAAAAGCCATTTGTTAATCTTAGATGATCTTATAAACGCTTTTCTTTATGTATAGATAGAACCCAGTTGAATTTCCTAGTACATTATGAATAAAGAAAAACTTATTTAAAAATTTCAACTTATGATAGCAGATATCATACTCCAAATATAAATAAATGCAGAGCACCTCGAGACTACATTTAAATGATGTTCTCTTTTAATATTATGCTACAACTTGATTATTGTTTAAATCTTTAGTTAAATAATAAATATCAGCAGAACGTCACTTGATTACTTCCCATATTTCTCACGTAGTAAAAATAATTTAAAATTTTATTAGTATTTCATAGTATGTAATTATCTTGCCTTCCTTTAGGGAATGTTCTCGGCTCCTTCGCTTAATAGATTTACGAAATATTTTGGAAAAGTGGATCATTCTTTAAATCATTTCATATTACCAAACCAACAAAATTAAACACTTCTCAATTGATAAAACTTGGCTCATCTGCAATTACTTTTTTTTATTAAAAGAAATTGTTAAGATAATTAGATAATTCTGTTGCAATAATGATTTTCATTTCTTATTAACTTGGTATTTTCTCAAATATCTATTGCGTAATGGGGGACTGTATGCAGCGGTGGGAGGAATCTATTTAAAGGACTGATTGAAAAGGGGGGGGTGCGGAAATAATATATTTTATATTTTAAGTTGGAATATAAATAAACCAAATTTTAAAGAAATCCGTCCAGTCGTTTTAGCGTGATGAGAGTGTAAACAGACAAACAAAGGAGAAAAATGTTGACGTGGATTAGTAAGACTTCACATATTCAGCCAACAATCACCAATACATAATTTTAAGATGACAGATCTATTTACCAATCATTTTTAAAGTTGATCTTGAAATTCGTTTCATTAATCTGACTTTGGTATTACAGGATTTTTCGAACAGTTCTTCTACATTTTTGTTTCTTCTTTAGACATACTACTTATAAACTCTCGTGGCAGATATATCCTTGCCTTCTTTCACTGCTCTAATAAACGGTTTTTCTAAAGATAAACCAAAAATTAAAGTAAATAAACTTTACTTTCCATGAGTTTACAATTTATTATCATTTCACTGAGTTACGTGAAAAGGATATTGACAACTCATTGTACCGATTATTAGTTTTAAAATTAGAATGAATATATGATGCAAAGATTCGTCAAATGATATTTTAATGATACTAAATTAAACCCAAGGAGCAATCGCACTTTTAAGTTACTCATTTTTTCTCAAATATTCTATTAAAAATTTGGCCAGAAATAAATTTAAAGGTAGTCCAAGTAATAAAACTAATAAAACATAATTACGAACGAGTCTTGAATACTCCTCCACCATTGGAATTACTAGCTTTTTCATTTCATATTTGTTGTATATAAAGATTATGAAGTTTTTAATGTCTGTTTTCCAAATGACCATTGATTTCGATATTATGTTTCGTAGTTAGCAATGAATTGATTTTCTTATAGTGGGATAATTAAGATAGTGAAGATATCGAAATAAATTACTGTATTAATGTATTATCAAAATAATAATATAAGACATTAATGTAAATCATTTAGATTTTCGTTGTTCCCAACGCGTATTTTATTGTTAATCAATTAATTTGAGCAAAAGTGCAAAATATATTCTAGTTCTAATGATCCACCAATTTTACTTCTTATTCATCAAAGTGGCCCCGAATGCATAGGATACTCAACCATCAAACAACCGGACAAACAACCTCCAGATACTGAGATTAAGAATATTAAGACAGTATTTATAGAGTATTATAGATAGGTGCAAGAAATATAACTTTAAATCAAAGTATATTTCTAAACAAAATGAAAAATGAAAAGCATTAAAAGGCTTAAAATTCTTTAAACATTTTTAAATAAATTAGATATCTTGAGATAAAAGATAATTCAAACATTTTTAAATAACTATCTTTTATCTCAAGAGATTTAGTGAGGAAATCCATCAATTGAATAAAAAATAAGAAAGGTTAAATCTGATAAATTAAGTGAACAAACTTCATACACAGATTTTGATAATATTAAAGATTATTAAAAAAATATTTGAAGAATCAATGAATGCAAAATTCCGACCAATGAACCATCCCTCAGTATTGAGAACTCGATTAAATTTGACTGAAGCTCATAAATACTGAACCGTTTAGAAGAAAGCTTTTTCTTTAAAATCCTTTTAGCATCTTAGATTTACAACTTGCTTCAGTTCAAAAAATATGGCCTTTTTAATAGGAAACACAATTTTAAATTGTAAAAAACGCAACTTTTTTTGTTGTTGAGGGGAATGGGAAATATTAATTTAACTGAGCTCTGTAATTCAACGTTAGTGTGTGTCATTTTGATTTATTTATTTCATAAATAAAGCCAGAAGTTTTTTGCAAGCGCAGTTCCTGAGCCTCGGTTGCAATAATCCATTGTCAAACGAGATGGCGTCAGAATTAAGTTTTAATCGTATTTAAGCTCAGCGAAAGAAACAATTAATGGATTACTTTACGAGGTGAAATTAAAGTTTCAAGTGACTAATCCAGAATGTAAAACCGTTTCAAACGCCACTAAAATGTTTTGATAAATATCAAGAGTAATACAGTTAGATAAGATTTGAATGGCGCTATTTCAAGCCTTGTTATTAAATCCTTTTAATATGTACAATTTTCTTTATCTGCAGTTGCTATTATAACTTATTATTAACATTAATTTTACTGTACAGCACAAGCTTATTGTTCCTGTTGAAAATATCTACAATTTTATTTTATTTTTCATTGTTTGAGGAGAGAGAAAAGGAGATTGTTGGATCAATGTTTCTGAAAATGTAAAAAATATTATTTAATTAAAAGCCCATCATTGATATTATTTAGATTAGATTCTATCCTAAAAATACAAAGGTTTCCTCCCATCAACTAAAACTGCATTTCATACAGAATGAGTTGTTTTAACAAGTATCATTCTGCTTTAGTCGAACGGTCTGGATTATTGGTTTGATCACTCGACTGTTACGATTTGATTTTTGTCTCATTTCCTGGAGTAGTACAGGAGAGTGTTTCATTTTCTTTCTTCTGTATTTCTCGGAATATACATTTCCTTCTATCCTTTACCCTAAGCAAAGATTTATTTGGCAAAATAGTCTGTACTTACTGATCCTTGATTAAACCAATAAGTTGGCATTGGATGATAAAAAAAATCAGCTCAATGATTACAACAGTCTGTTCGTATAGATCTTTCTCCGATATCCTAATGCCAGTTCAATTATACTTATTCTATAACGAAAGTAAGCTGAATTTTTGATATAATATAAAAAATATTAAATTAATTAATTGTAATTATGTTAAAATCAACTGTACTTTACTTTTCATTATTCACTTTCAATATATAAATAGAATGTAAATCTTTATTTCTGTTGCAAATCAGTAATTTCAACAGTTTTCCTAAAGACTTTTCAAAATGTGTTATCAATATCAACTTATATAATTGGCTAAGTTCGTCTGTCTGTCTGTCTGTAACTCCATATAATTAAGCTATTAAGATAGATCCAAGGTTCTCAATGGTACCATTGAATCAAGGGTACTCAAATTGGATAAAATATTAGTTCATTTTGTCATTCCATGTTGTTTCCATGAAAATTTATCCTTGGGAACTGACCTAGACAACTGAAAACATTCGTTCAAAACCAAATAATTCTGTTACCACTGCACCGATTTTAATGAAATTTGGCATACTTACTCAGTTTTTTACGCTGATTTTGAAAAGCAGTATTTAGATTATACAAAGGTGAGTTTTAAATGCCTTTCGCCGTTATGAGTCAAAAATAATAATTATTCTTTAGATAAATTAAACTTTAGATATGGTTGGTATTTCGTTTTTCTTTTTGGGTGGAAAATTTTTCTTTACATTAAACTCTCAGAACCTATATTACAGGTATACAGGTAAGAAGTACACCTAAATAGGTCTGATAAACATTAAAAAAAAAAAAAAGTTTTCAAATCAAATCATCAATCTAATCAAATTGGCTAAGTTCGTCTGTCTGTCTGTCTGTAACTCGATAAATTAAGCTATTAAGATAGATCCAACGGTTCTCAATGGTACCACTGAATCAGGGGTACTCAAATTGGATGAAAATATTAGTTCATTGTGTCATTCCATGTTGTTTCCATGAAATTTTATTCTTGGGAACTGACCTCGACAACTGAAATTCTAACAAAACATACGTTCAAAACCAAATAATTTTGTTACCACTGCACCGATTTTAATGAAATTTGGCTTACTTACTCAGTTTTTACGCTGATTTCGAAACTCAAAACCATTTTTGCCGTAGAAGCTTCATTCACAAGTTAGCACAGTATATAGATTACATTTACTTTATATTTGATAGTTGATAATAAAATGATTTTTCAGATTTTTTTATGCCTGTCGTCCGACAGGCTTTGCTGCTAGTTGATAATATTAATATTAACATTAACTGACTTAACATATGGTTGTCAAGGTAAAGTAACTACAAAGACAGTCTTAAAAATTTGTTACAATTTTGCTGAAATGTTATTTGTGAGGACTACTGAAATACAAAATTAACAAGAGAACAGTTAAGGGTACAAAAGTTCGTTTACTTTATGCAGTTTAATAATGTCATTTGTCTTAATAGGTTACTACTGCCTAGAATAGTCTATTAATTAATTAGTCTCAATTTTAAACTAACAGAATTTTGCGCACGTCATTGGCTTGCTTAAAATTATCATTAACATCATTATCCTACACTGTAATTGTATTAAAGTCAACTGAAAGTTACTTTTTACTATTCACTTTACTCGTATGTACGGTGCATAACTTTATTTCTATTATTCAGGAAATTTCTTGCAAATCAGTAATTTTCAACCAACTTCCTAATGATGCTTCAAAATTTGCTATTAAGAATATTAAGTTTTTTTTTTGTTTGTTTGTTTTTGTTTTTTTATCTAGTTCATTATTCCAAATTATTATGAATTGGAAAATTGTCTTTGATCCATTCCCGGATCTCAGATCTTGTGAAGTTAAACATGATCTTCAATGTTTTAAAATTACTCTTCAAATAAAAACACAAACCATTACTTCTCTCCAATATTTCGTCCTTTTATATCAAAGAACTTCTTCAAGGATTTCTATACAAAATGAAAAGAAAAATCTTTCTTTTCTAAAACAACAATAAAAACAATAAATAATATAAATACTTCCTTCATTAATAAACGTGAATAATAAAAAATCAAATATACATGATCCAAATAATAACAATAAATCAAACTAACAAATATACATGATCTAAATAATAATAATAAATCAAACGTGAACATCAATAAGCCAACCAAAATGAAACAATAACAAATTAAAAAATGAAAAATGAAATACAGAGTTACACAAGTTCAGTAATTCTTTCAATTTATCATTGTTATTTATAAATTTTGTAAAGATGCCAAAAGAAATTTCATTTACCTTTAAAGATTTATCTTTGTTAATACATTGGCTCCAATTAATAAAACTAGATTCCCAAAGTAATGTTTCAGATTCTTCGTGGGATTCATACAAAATTTTGATTAAAAGATCTGAATTATGGTTAACTCGCCCACTCGGAAATTCCTTTTTTATTGCTCCTAAAAGCTCTCAAATATTCTTGTACACGTTCTTTTAATGATCTTCCCGTACTTCCAATACAAAAATCTTGACAATCTCTTGACAATTTTGGAACATGATCTTCAATGACTGCATGTCCATTCATCAATCACTATCTGTTCCTCATTCAGTAAAAAGTGCAATTTAATCTTTCATGATTGCGTAACTCTGCAGAACTTTTTTCTGAGGTCTATTCAAAATTTTCCTTTTCGTTTAATACGTATGACAGCCTACGATTCATTGAAGTTTGATGGTCAATGGTACATAATTTTAATATTAAATAAATATCAAATCACTAAAATAATTACTATAATATCTGGTTTGTTTAGTTATCTGTCTAGCAATTTTACGGAAGACAGCTTTCTACCCATAGGTATGTAGATAGATATTTTATCGACGTACTCTATAAAACAAAGTTATTCTTTGGATTACATCACAAGTGTATTACAGTGCAATAAAATTGATGTAGCTTGAAGTTTTATTTTGACTAAAAAGTTTGATCGTTGACTTTTCACTTCTAAAGTAGCAATATACAGATTTGAAAGCATGCTGTTGTTATTTACTGATATTCGAAGATTATTTCTTTGATTGAACCTGTATTGAAAGAATTTCGTGTGTTAAATGATAATTGATTTTTCTCATCTCCCAAAGCATCGGTCAATTACCTGCTTCAGTTGAGTCGCTACGTCGACGTAATTGTATTAAGGATAACAAAACAACAACTAAATCCATTCATCTTAGGAAAACAATTTTATTAGTTCCACACTGTTGATAAGGAAAACAACTTATTGAATTTTCTCTGCCAACTAATAGAGTATCGAGTTCTCTTCAGCCTCTTTTGGAGTGAGTTCTTTTCTTCTCCAGGTAGACTGAAGTCATTTCCGAATACTTGAATAGTGAATTCTTTAATAAGGAAATAAATAAACATTTAAGATTTAATAAAATAAAAGAGAATCCTTTAAGAGAAAAGAATCCTTCTTTCAAATCAAATATTAAAAAGTCTCCATGTTCCTTAATTTACTTACCTAGACTCATCAAATCGCTCAGTCTGTGTGTGTATCCTTAATAATTTCTGAACCCCTAGATGGATCTACTCGAAACTTGGCATGCATTTTTATGAACATTTTTTTTCAATTTTTTTCAACTTTTTTCTATTTGGATCCTATTCGAGAAATCAGTGAAAAAAGATGACACAAATTCCCAATTAATTAGAACTACAACAATGATATCTAAAAAAAAAGAAAAAAAGATATTAATCATTTTAGAAAATCCACTGATTCTACGGGCTTTGGTACGATTAATATTAATAGGATTTAAGTAACTTGAGAAAGTAAAACTGATTGAATTTTTTTTTTTTTTTCGAAAACGGAATTTTTTTTTACTGTTCTTATTTGTCTGATTTCACAATTCCTAATTAAACAGAGAATCTTCGTTTTGCTGTTTTCCCTGCTTAAAAAGAAAGTTAACGAAAAATTTCAAGGGAAGTAGGCTTTAAGTTCTTTCAAAAACTTCGTCTTAGTGAAGTTAATATCAATGTTATATAATGTTGCGCACAACTTAATATTTACTTCAATAACCGAAATAGAAAGATCACATTCTACTTTTGCATCTGAAAAACAAACACTCAAATAAAAGTTTTAAGTAAACTTCTTTTCTATTTACTTAGACGAAGGTTCTGAAAAGCTGAAGATCTTAATGTAAACATCAATAGTGGATCATTTTATTTCACGAGGAAGTGAATAACGAAAAATACTAAGAAACTTAATTATTACAATATGTCTCAGACGTTACCTTATCAGCGTGCAAACTTAGGTAAATGACCCCTTTTATCTTACTTTTCGAGGAAAGTGAAATTCATCAAATCAGTGTGTGTATGTGTGTGTCTGTAGGCTACATGTATTACCATAATAAGTTTAATGGCACATGGCAGAACAAAAGATGATCTAACTTTTAATATTTGAGATATTGTTTGTACGGGTTCTTATCGAGTAATTGGTACGTGAAAGTGACAAAAATCCCTATAAATAAGCAGTAGAAAACAAAACAATGCTTTTAAACAGTATTATTAAGTAATCCACTAAATGAGCAAATTTTGAGCAAATTTTGCTTAAAAGTAATCAGACTTAGACAACTTAAGTAAATTATGCAGATTATTTAATTTTTTTTCAAAAAATTGAAAATACTGTTTGTTTAGACAGACATTGCAATTTAAATGTAAATAAATATTTTTCGTTTGTGTCGTTTTCACCACTTTAAATAAATACATAAATAAAAAAGAAAAGAAACAACATTATATGGAGAGTAGGCTTGAAGTTCTTTCAGAATGTTTTTGCTAATAACAGTTCTCTCAACTGCTGTCAATTAACGTATATCTTCTGACATAAAAAAACAAAACTAATAATTTAGAAGCTCTATTTCACTTTCGAATTATTTAGTTTTCGTTTTGTATTTGCTAAATTATCTAGAAATAAAAACAAAAATCAGAAATACTCATATGTTTACAGTAGATTCTAATAAGCAAGATGCTACTAATTTAACAAAATATCTAATTGCAAATGTTGGCAGAAGACAGCTAATACATTCTATTGTACTTTTACAGTAAAAATATATAATATCTAAATCTGGAAACAATCAATGAATTTGTATTCAATTTCCAACTAGTGGAAAGATAGCATTCAACATCTGCCAATCATTTAAGTTTAGCTTATTGCCTTTTTATTAAAATGCAATATCACTTCAGTAGTCACCTCTTAATAATGAACTGTTTAACTTTTCCTGTTTACTTATTTATTTAAGTGGAATCACCATCTCCTCCCGTAATCATCACCAAATTATTGTCTGGACCCTAGTAACAAGCTATCTGGCGGATTCCATTACGTCATTATATGGTGGGATCCTCTATAGATTCCTCTGGAATTTACCGTATATACCAGTGCAAATTATGTATGGCTGACTTTCAACTATTCTGCGATGATGGTATTTCTAACGGAATTAATAACTATTATCTTTGTAGTTTCAAAATTACAGCAGTCAAGGATCATAATACAAATCATAATTAATAATAGCAAAAGTAAAAATTAAAATATTTTTCATTCTTTTCGGTTTTTTGTTCTGCTTAGAAAAAACAAAAGAATTCTACTCGTAGAAGTCTGATTACAACTGTAATCGTTGGATCTGTGCGATATGAAAGGCATTGTTCTACCATATTCAAGTTACGTTAAAAATCGCCGATTAATCTTTTAATACATGTTTTTAAGTGAGTTTGGAAAATTTGAAATTTGAACTGTTGTCAGGTTTTATTTTTCAAAAAAAAAAAAATACGAAACAGTTCCATTCAGTCCATTCTTCGTCCTTGATAATTCGAAAAGGCAAACATTTAACATTTATCATATGCAGTCTATTAATAATGACCCAAAGCGAGTCATAAGTCTTGTAATGATAATTAATAAGTTGCTTTCTGTTAGGATGAAGAATAAACTGTTCTGTTCAAACTGATTGATTTAGATCTTGTAGTGTATCTGGATGTGATGAAACTTCAGAAAGTATTTCTTTAACAAAAGCTTCTCAGTAAGAGAGAAATTTTATTACGGTATAAACAATGATTTTTGGATTTCTGGCGTCTGGATTTCTAATAGAAGGCGTCTCTGTTTCCACAAGGGCACCTCTGAGCTTGCAGGTTACCTTACAAATCTCATTGTATCAACCTGCCTCTGTATCAATTTGCTCCGATCTCCCCTACATATTGCGGTAGGCTTTAACGGCCGGTCGAAGTACTTTTGTATCAAAGATTAGCTATTTCTTACAGGGTTTTGTCAGGCACCCTTTTATAGTTGAAGATGTTGTGCATTTCACTATGTTCTCGAATTTGATTGGAGATGCAGGACGAGAAGTATTTGTTTATTGTTGAGAGACACGTGATGGGGCGATAGTTTGCTGGATCTTTGGTGTAGCCATTTAAGATATGTTATTCCTTCCGAGAGGTATGGAGGGATGAGATCAGGTTCCATTAGAAATGTCTTAAAGTGATCTGCTAAATATTTGTGTGAACTGCTTGCACCAAAAGGTATGTATATGGTCAGTACCAAGTATCTTCCAATTTTGCCATCTTTTAATGATGGATGTGAGTGTATTCAATGTTCGTGTGTGATCTGTCATTTGTTGGATCTTTTCAGAAGTATTATATTCTTCTGTTATCCAAGATGCATTAGCATTGTAATGAGCAGATTTAGACCAAATGGATTTCCAAAATGTTTCGATGTCAGTTTGATGAGTGATATGAA
Source organism: Thereuonema tuberculata (assembly GCA_023159025.1). NCBI lineage: Eukaryota > Metazoa > Arthropoda > Chilopoda > Scutigeromorpha > Scutigeridae > Thereuonema > Thereuonema tuberculata. Next base: position 163,691,468 of record JAFIDM010009631.1, on the reverse strand, counting down.
TAGTGGTATAACTATTGTTCTCATGAAGTGATCTGTAGAATGCTATCTCGTTGTTACGAGAGAGTTTGTTTTGGTATTTACACAGTGTAGGCTTTTTACATCTCCGGCGATATTGGGAATAGACATTTAATTTTAGTTTTAGTGTCCAGATCTTCACTAATCTTGTATTTGTATTTTCATGCTAGGAATGTAATTTAGTTTGCTTTCCCTGTTTATATTGTGCCAAACGTGCCTATTTTAACACGAAATTATTAATCTTATTATAAAGTCTTCTCTCCCAGCAGAGTTGTCTCATTGAAGATTGCTTTTGCATATCATTATAATGTCGAAGATAGTGTCAGTTGTACTGCTTACCAGAAACTGCGGCACAGTAAACAGTAGTGTGGATAGAAACGAATGGTTATTTTGGAGATACTCAAATATGCATATAACATTTAATATTTCAGTAATAGAAACTATTTTTGGGCAAGTCTTTTGTTCAGGAATTATAGCTCTGTATTTTAGTTAGGAGTCTTAGTAATCAGTTAACTTTGTAGAATAAAAATCTAATGTAATATTAGAATACTCTATTCTATTCGAAGATCTTGTTTTCTGGATTTGGACTGTGTTGAGTGGAGATGGAGTCTGTATCTAGAGTAGGAGATCTGAAATTGCAATTAGTAGTTGCTGTTGGCGTACGATTTTGCTTGTCATCAGAGACAGATTGAAGGATATTTATTTCTGTCACTTCTTGTTTGTGGTCTGCTAGGGTAGTTTGCGGTAGGAGATTGCTGTTATCACTGTGCATCTTTCATCGGCTATTTTTCTGTTCTGTAACAATGATATTTGTATGAGGGGCGTTCAAAAAGAAACGAGCCGGAAGTCGAGGAACAGAAACCAGTACAGGTATGTCAGAAGTATTGGCCCTGGCTATTGAGGCACTTGTCCCACTGCGATACAAGGCGATGAATGGCTGTCTCGTAAAATTCCCGGGGCTGCGTTGTGAATTTCAAAAAAACCAGTTCACAACGTCGTCGTCCGACATGCAGTGAAGCCTAAGCAGTGAAGCCTATGCAGTGAAGCCTAAGCAGTGAAGCCTATGTGTAGCCATATGGGAAGCCTATGCAGTGAAGCCTAAGCAGTGAAGCCTAAGCAGTGAAGCCTAAGCAGTGAAGCGTATGCAGTGAAGGGACATGCAGTGCTCACCGTACACTTGTGACATTCTTCGATGAATGTCCATTCCCCCTACTCCTTCTGCTGTCAGAAAACGAACAACACCCCTTTGCTCGTCTTTAAACGCCTCCATTGCACTGTTTCACTGCTTACAACGTGAATGACCACGTTGGACGATTGACGCATGCTTCTGCTAGCTTTTAGTCACGTGACTTGCACCCGTGACCCTCTAGCGGCGGGCTGTGACAATCGCACTCACTCGTGTCGGAACCAATCTTGGTTACACATGCAACGATATTATCCTTCTGTCACCGGTTTGCCCATTACACACTCCGGCTCGTTTCTTTTTGAACGCCCCTTATAGATACTTAAGTAAATTCAGTATTTAACTGTTGTCCGTGGTTTGTTAAGTTGGTTTCAAGATTTAGTTATATCGTAGTAGGCACGCATTATAGTGACATTCATTTTACGTGTCTTTTTAATGCGCTGCTGTGTTCTTTTAACGCTACAAGAAACACTTGTAGCATGTTAAGATATAGCATTGGTTTGGGGATGGAGACTGTAGCATACTTATTAAATGAGATCCTCTGCCTAAATCTCGTGCGCGAGTGAATTTATTTTGACCTACATTCGATGCAGTATTTGTAATTGGCTCCATCCTTAAAAGAGGGTCCCTTTTAGTCTCCTTTTACTACAAGTAAGGATTACTCCGGTAGTATTCTAACCCGCTAGACGGAGTTTATTATTATTATTATTATTACAAGCAAATATGCCAGTTCTTCGCTCGGGTAACAAAAATGTCCTAATGTGGATGATAAAGAAATTGGAATTGCGAGATCACCTCGAAACTTTCCCGGTTGGTAAAAAAAAATAACTCAAAAGGTCGGATCTCATTACAAATCTATATGTATCGCAAAAACCCCGTAGAAGTATCCTTCAACCATGTTTGCCCATCCACTCACCGTCCTCCCAGGTGAAAATTCCAGTTGAATTTTGTAATTCGAGATTCCTTGATTTATATGAAATTAATATCAAGATCGGAGAATATAACTCTTCCCACCAATTTCTCCCCTTCTCCCTCCCGTTTACACCCTAGTTCTAGGTTATTCGAATTTTTGTAACGTTATAACCTTATCACTTCAAACCTAGTAAAAAATCATCTGATCATTACAAATCTATAGAGGTAAAGGTGATACTATGAGCACCCATTTTGTTTTTGTATAATAAGTCTATAATAATTATACATTTACCCATTCTTTTTATGGAATAATATAGTTTAATAACTTACTTACTTAGTTTAATTGTATTTTGTACAGTTATAGTAGGTGTTGTTCATTTAAAAATAAAATTGTACGGCAATACACTTTTTATAAAATTTGATGTGTGTTGGTAATATGAGCCCCATAGAAATAATATAAAAAATACTTGTAAATAATTAAAAACTGTATTGCAAATGACAAAATAAGTTTTATTTGAATACAAAAAATTTCATAGTTAATTTGAATTGCAGCTATTTACAAAAGTCACAGACATACTGGTCTTTTTCACATCCTGCGCATTCATTATGGGCCCATAATTCGCAGACAATGCATTGCATCCAAAGCTTGCCTCGTTTGTCTTCAGAGAACAGCGATTCGCAGAACAGGCATACAGCGTAATCTTCTCCAGGGTTTTCCACGTCAATTTCCGTTTCTATCACTGATTCCCCTGAATCAATAGACTTCATATCGTCTGGGTTCCAAGTCATCTAGTTTTAAGTTTCCTTTTGCATGATCGTTTTGTAGGACTTTTCGAATGTTTTTTATCTCTTTCTGCTTCTTTTGATCATCTTTCTGCTTCTTTAATGCCCAAGTGCACCAAACTTCAATTAACTTTGACGGCTGCATTGTGGACGTAGCTAAAATTAGTGGGGGGTGCTGCTGCAGAAAAATTTTAGCCTTTGCTTTAAAATTGTGTTAAAGAAAACAAACGTGTATAAAAAGAAAATTTATTTATAAACTTGATAAATTTCTTTTTATACATGTTTGTTTCCTTTCATACAATTTTAAAACATAGTCTAAAATTTTTCTGCAGCAGCACCCCCCACTAATTTTAGTTACGTCCACAATGCAGCCGTCAAAGTTAATTGAAGTTTGGTGCACTTGGGCATTAGTCTTCCTTTTCTTTCTTTTTCATTTCTTTTCGTTTTTGTTCTTCTTGTTATGAGCACACAAGGGGGCTCATATTTCAACCCTTGCCATATTTGGAGTAAAACATCAAATCATATTATTCCCTAAAATAAAATAAAACTAAAATTACGGTTTTGTAATCTTTATCCTTGTAGATAGACACCCTCTAATTTTAAAATAACACTGTGAATGAGAAGTCAGTTAAATATGAGAAGAAATAGATATCTTAAAACTTTTCTTAACTATGAAAAACGAAACGAACCTGTTATACCCGACAGTCACATTGGAACTGAGGGTGCGTCTATAAAATGTAATCATGGCTGTGGTTACTATCGCTCTGGTTGCGGATGTCACGTGACTGATTCCGCTGACGTAGGAGCCTGGTTATTCCCCAGCCCTTCTTTTTATAGACGGCATGATTACAAGTTGTGTTCCAAGATGCTAGCAATCTTAAAAGAAATAGAACAAAGTTAAAAAATGAATTACTTAGTGAAATTGCTCAATAGAATAATTAACAAAAGAAGTAGGAAGTTTTTCACTAATCTTATAAGAAATAGAACAAAGTTAAAAAAAGAATTACATCTTTCAGAAGTGAAATTGCTCAATAGAATAATTAACAAAAGAAAGTAGGAATGGAAGTCTAAAAAAAAAAAAGGCAGAATGAATTATACCATTGTAAATATTCAAAAAAGAATTACAAATAACAAAACAAGTAAAAAAAATAATTAGTAAAAGCAAAAAAAAAAAAATTAATATGGCTGAGTGCTTCCGTCAAAAAGATTTCGTTGCAACCCGACCACTGGAATTGGTTCATCTCGTCTGCTGTGGGTGAAAAATCGAAAGTAAAAATTCTGCTGTGACTGCTCATGTCGGCTGCTACGAGAGAAAAACCACCTCCTGTCCTTGATTCAAAAAAGGAGCTGTGGTTGCTGCAATCACAAATCTTATTGGTATTTGTAGACGCGGTCGCTGGCTGGCTGGAGTAACCAGTTGATTTTATAGACGGCCTGGTTACTGGGGAGGGGAGGGGAGTAACCACAATCCTGATTACATTTTATAGACGCACCATGAGTCAGACCAACCTAGCGGCGAATCCACGAACTATGACTATAGGTTTCGGCTGCTGCAGTGTTTCTGGGTGCCATACTTTAAATGATAAGTAGGGGGCTCATATTATATATAGTGCCCATATTACCACCTGTCCCTCTATATACATACATATCCCCAAAACCCCGTCGCTATTATATACAACAATATTTTAATTCCAATTGTTGCACAACAATATTTGTGTAGTTCCCATTGTTGCCACCAGATGCATACGTAGCGCTATTATGCACAACAATAATTTAGTTCCAATTGTCGACACCAGGTTGCAAATTGGCGCTATTGTGCCGAATAACATTTTTGTTCCAATTGTTGTACATAATAGTTATGTAGTTTCCATTCACCACCAGGTGCATATGTAGCGCTACTTCATGGATTTCGTCCCTTTTCAACCACTGGGAGTGGTGTGACCAAGTTCCAAGTTAGCCCGTTTTTTTCCGTTGAGTCCTAAAGAGCAATTCTGCAAAGTTTGTTCCAGATAGGTCAAAGGGCCTAGGAGTGTATAGCGAACAAACAAACAAACAAACCCGCAGACATCCTCCATTATATATATTAGAGATTATTATTATTATTATTATTATTATTATGTTTGTATGTTTCAAACCTTGGGTTTCCCCAGCAAAAACAATATGGCGGGTCAAGGACCAAAGCACATATTGCCAAGTGTAAAGACGTGTGCAAGAATGATTAGGGATGGTTATTATTATTATTATTATCATTATTATTATTATTATTTATTTATTTATTTATTTATTTATTTATTTTTTATTTTTTTATTTTTTTTTTGATAATCAAAATCAGAGAAATCAATGATAATAAAGAAATTTTTTGCACATATAAAAATATATGTTGCTATTAATGAAAATTATAAATAATAAAAAAATATCCCGACAATTTAAAAGTTTTAAAAATTGTTCCTATCTACAAAGGAAGTGATATATTAAATTATAAAAACTATAGACAAATTTCAATTCAGCTGATGATAAATAAAATTATCGAAAATTACATTTGCCTAAAAATTAATAATTATCTAAATACATTTCAAATCATAAATTTAGAACAATATGCATACTAGAAAAACAAAGGTACGAATAACTTATTAGAAAACTTCTCAAATAACATAAATAACTACTTACATAAAAATAAATTAATTCTTCTTTTATCTATTGACCTAAGCAAAGCATTCGATAGCATTGATACGAAAATACCAGACTCTATACTAGAAATACGAAAATACTCTATTAAAAAAAGTGTACAAAGTTGGAATCAGAGGATCACTATATGAAATTATTAAAGACTACTTTAAGCATAGAAAAATCTTTGTTTGAATTGGCAATATTCACAGTGACATGAAAACTATCCAAAATGGAGTTCCTCAAGGATCACAACTAGACCCTTTGTTTTTCCTACTTTTTATCAACGACATAATTTAGGTAATAAAATCATGTTACATACATATTTATGCAGATGATATAATGGTCTATTCGAATGGGAACAGCACTACAGAAATAAGAGATAAATTACAGAAAGATTTTATTAGAATAAAAAATTGGATGCATGACAACAGACTTCAGATAAATGAAGACAAAACAAAATTAATGTTAATATATCCCCCCCAAAAAAAAAACTAATAACAGATAAGCCAAAAATCTTTATTCACCATCATGAATTATGTCTTCGTAATTCACCAGATAAATGTAAAAGCTGTTCAGAACTAAAGTACACAAAAACAAAAAATTTTGTTGGAATAATCACATTAAAATGTTGTATAAAAAGCTAAACAAACTGTCATACATATTCTATCATAAAAAAGACTTCCAACGCAGATTAAAATGTTACTAATTGCAACCCGTGAAATATTCACGGAAGTAAAACAAATACAGTACCACATTTTTGAAATACCGTGAAATTTTTCAAAAACACAAGATTGAAATTCCTCGCATTTTCTCTAGTAGAAGCTCGCTTTTCACGTTGTTCTTCAATTTGGTTATTTTCCTCCATTTTTGATTGTTTTGTCGAAAGGATCGTTAAAATGTTAAAAACAAAATCTGAAAACACCAAATGTATATTTTAAACATAAATAAAAAAGAAATTAAAGAAAAAGTAAAAAGTATTTTAAGAAAAGAATATTTTTTTAATACAATCAGAATATATAAACTTATCTGATTCATTTAATTTTTGGAGTAAGTGGAGGTGGAGAAAATATTAAACAAAAAATTTAATATACTTATATAATTTAAGACAAATATTTAAGCGCCAGATTTAATTTGACCAAGCTCGTGCCAAAACATTCATAAAATTCTAAAACTTTGAAATCATTTTAGAAATTTTACTTTAGTTACCTATCTATTGTAGTTATATTTATTTTAATTTTTTTTTAATAATGCTTTAATTTACCTTCTTCCAAGATTTTGATTCTAATTTTGATGAATCTTCTTAATGTCCAGAACAACAAACACTTCTCGAAACAATTATTTGGAAAAATTCGTTAATTACAAAAATTTATTTTTAAACATTTAACTTCTTCCTACATTTTATTTGCTGAACTTCTGCTATGGCAATTATATGACCGAAAGACCATCGTTATACGATTCTTGATTTTTTAATATCAGCATGCTTTCCTGGCACTTTCGGCGAAATAACTTAACCTCCTGCCCTAAAATAATAGGCTCCTCCAAATTGAGCCTATGAGAGAGTGCCCCACAATGCCTTACAGGGGCGTAGGAATTATTTCTAATTCATTTTGTTTTATTATTCACTAAATGAATAGATACAAAAGTTTATACTAATTTGTTTATACTTAAGTATTGTTTTTTTTTTTACTTGTTTTTGAATGAAAATTTTTGGATTGACTGCTAATGGATTAGTGAAGCGTAAAATACAGCCACTCCTAATCAAATGTCAACCTCGCCTCCTTATGGTGCAATCTGGATCTTAACGAAAGAGGCTCTGACGACCGAGTATTGGCGGTATAACCAGAATATCTGAATAGAGGAAATGCTATTCATTGGCAAGTTCAGAGGCCATAAGATAGCAGCCCTATCACTGAACTTACCCTGCGATAGAGTGGTGATCTATCCAGGGGAATTTAATATTACTCGAAAAACTCAGAAGATGAAAAACAGGACAGATATTAATGGAAACGAACCGGCTAATGGAACTGGACATCTCTTTGGGAAACTGAAATTTGCAACTTGGAATGTACGTGGTATCGCAAATAAAATGGAGGAATTAAACATAGAATTAAAGATTCGAAATATAGACATAGCTGTAATAACGGAGACAAAAAAGAAAAACAAAGGATCATTAATGTTTAGAGACTATATTATGATTTATTCTGGTGTTGATGAAGATAGATGGGCCTCATCGGGAGTTGCAATTTGGATCAAAAAAGTTTGGAAAAATAAAATTGTAGACTACCAATGGATATCAGATAGAATTATAATGATCAGGATAAAAATTATGAACAAAATTTTTAACATTTTGGGAATATATGCTCCAACACAGGACAAGGATGAAGAATCAGAAGAATTTTATGAAAATTTACAAAGTTGTCTTGACAGAATAAATAAAGATGAAGCAATAATTTGGTGGGAGAATTTAATGCCAGAGTAGGTAATCAACCAATTACAAAATGCATAGGAACAGAAGGAGAACCAACAAGTAATTATAATGGAGAAATGTTAAAAGATTTCTGTGTTTTCAATAATTTAAAAATCATTAATACTTTTTTCAAACATAAAGAGATGCATAAATATACATGGGAAGCTAGAGGAGTTAAGTCTATCATAGATTATATTATTATAAACGAAAAACTCAATAATAATATTAAAGATACGAGAGTATATCGTGGAAGTGAAATAGATAGTGATCATATGTTAGTGGAAAGCAGATTTGAAATTAAATACAAATCCATTTATATATAATATACATAATTTATATATATATACATTTATATAAAAAGAAAACAGAAAATAAGGTAATTTCTAAGAAACTCAAAATTTACCTCCTTGAACAAGAAAGTATTAGAAATTTATACAGAAATAGACTGAAAGACAAGATAACAGAATCTACAAACAACATAGAATTAGATTGGAAAAACATCAAAGAAGGAGTATTACATGCAGCAGAGGAAAGTTTAGGTTATAAATCACATAAAAACAAGAAATGGATTAGAACTTGGAACGAAGATCTACAGGAAAAGATTTGGAAAAAAAAGCAAGCTTTCAAAATTTATCTACAAAATAAAAACACAAACAATTATGTAGAATATAAAAAATTGCGAGCAGAAGTTAGGACACTATCAAGGAAAACACGTAGAGAAGATTGGGATAAATTTGTTAAATCTTTAGAACATGACATCACAGGACCCCAAAGAATAGGCTTCAAAATTTTCAGACAACTACAATGTACAGAAAATGATAAATTAAGAATGAATTTAATACCAGAAGAAGAATGGAAAAAACATTACAAGTCACTCTGGAATGAAGAAGATCAGGTAGAAGTTGAGAATGATTTTCAGAAATTTGATAATACAACGGAAAGCTCATATGGAATTACAATGGATGAATTAGAAAATGCCTTAAAAACCTCAAAGAACAGGAAAAGTCCGGGATCAGATGGGATATATATAGAATTATTTAAACATGGAGATGAAAAATTAAAAGAAAAATTACTCAATCTTTTTAATGAGATCTGGAAAAAACAACAAATGCCAACGGAATGGGAAACTGGAATAGTAATTAGTATACATAAAAAAGGACCAAAGGATAATTGTCAAAATTATAGAGGAATAACATTACTACAGACAGCATACAAATTATTTACGAACATTATAAAAAATAAATTAACCCAGTTTACAGATACTTATTTAGAAGAAGAACAGTGTGGATTTAGGAAAGGAAGAGGATGTACAGATGCTATATTCACATTGCAGCAATTACTTGAAAAAAGAAGAGAGTTTAATTTGCCAACATACCTACTTTTCATTGAATACGAGAAAGCTTATGACAACCTAAACAGAAATTTACTGTGGAAAATTATGGAAGAAGATAAAATTCCGACGAAATTAATTGATGTAATTAGAAGTATATATAGAGAAACAAAAATTAATATAAAATTCATGAACGGAAAAATATCAGAACCTTTAACTATAAATAAAGGAGTGAGACAAGGATGTGGACTTTCCATAATACTTTTCAACATATATATATAAATAGAATTCTAAAAGAATGGAAATCAATATATAAAAATGGTATCCAGATCACAAAAGATAAAAAATTGAAGACATTACTATATGCTGACGATCAAGTTTTGATAGCAAATTCAGAAGATGAACTTCAAATTGGAGCAAATCATTTAAATACTATCTCAAAAAATTATAAAATGAAAATTTCGGAATTAAAAACAAAATCCACGGCAATGTGTGGAAAACAAATACAAAAAGTGAAAATTGTAATTAATGGAAAAATAATAGAACAAGTATCAGAGTTTAAATATTTAGGAAACATAATTTCATGTTATAACGATGAGGCAAGCCTGATATCAAACATACAGACATACAACAGAATGAATGGAATAATTAGAAGAAGATTTGGAAAACAAATGACGAAAGAAACACTACTAAGATTACATAATATTACAGCCAAAGCAGCAATTAAATACGGGAGTGAAACCTGGATACTAAAACAAAGAAACAAACAAAGATTGGAAACTGCACAAATGAAATTTCTGAGACCTTTATTAGGATTCACACGTCTCGACAAAAAGAAAAGTTATGATATTCGAGCCCAACTTAAAACTCCAAGTTTAATTCAAGAAATTCAAAATTACCAAAAAAATTGGCTTAACCATGTAAAAAGGCTATCTAACGACAAGATTCCAAATTTGATTTTGAAATATCAGCCCACAGGAAAAAGAGACAGAGGACGAATAAAACTACGATAGAAAGACCAAAATCATCTTCAGAGCTAGGAACAGACAATCATTGTCTATACCTAAGATGTTCAAGACAAGACAAGACAAGACAAAAATTATTATTTTTTATATAAACTTTTAAGTAAATATTGAACAACGCACCAACATTAAATCAACTAATTTTTCTTTTGAAATAGAGATTTGTTAGTGTATTTTTAAAATTAATTTAAAAATACACTAGCAAAATTAAAAGTAGTCTCGCCCATTGTTAAAATTAAAAATACACTTTAAAATATTCTCTCTCCGACTCTCTACACTCTCCGCTTTGATGACAAACAAACTTACATCCGTACATCCATTTTTTGCCTGTTAATACTGTAGTATGATTATATAATGATTTATTCGATTCGAATAAAAATTGGGCCAACACCAATGACAGTTGTTTAAAAACTTATAATTAACCTGCAAAATAAAATTTTACAGTTAATTTTCTTCAAGAAAAATGCAAATGATAAAAGTATAATGTTAAATAAGAAGCTTCAATATAGTATACTAAATCCCAAATAAAAATTCATATACAACATACTAATTAAAAACTATTATAAAATCTTTGAGCACAAGAAAGAAGAAAAACAAAAATCCTCATATAATCTAAGAAGCAATTCGTTTTCCTCTTATATACAATGACTATGGAAAGAGGCATTTTAACTATATAAATGAAAATTTATTCAACAATATAGATGAAAAAGAAATATATTAAAAAATGGAAGCATATCCAATGTGAAGAAACTATTAAAAAAATGGCTGATAAAATGTAAGTAAAATGAATTTCTGTTGTTCAATTGTTTTAAATTGTTATTGTAAATCCTGTATGTAACACCTCATTTAATTATTTTGTTGAATTTACTTCCAAAGTCCTTAATATTTATTGTTACTAGTTCTTACTGTACTCGACAGAAATCAGAAAATTATCTTAACTTTTAAATTATGTTACTATCTAATACAAAATTTCCGATAATTAGCACTTAGCGGTCTACTTGACAAAAAATCATTTGAAAAACTATACATTGATGTAACTCTTTTAATGTTTTTTAACACTGTATTAACACTGTATTCAAAATTAATTAAACAATTATAGTACAGTGCAACTTGGATAATTCGAACGTCTTTAATTCGAAATCGTGGTTAATTCGAAGATTTCTCTTAGTCCCTTGAATTTCTTATTAAATCAATGTTAAAAAATCGTGGATAATTCGAAGTTCAACTTCCTTAATTCGAAGTTTTTTATAAAAAATTTCGAACCATAACGACTTTTCGGCGTTTCATCGTTAAGAAATTCGACACGTGACAACTGAAATCCCCTTCCCGCCACCGTTCGACACGTGACGCTTCAGACGCCATTCGAGCTT
>JAFIDM010009631.1:163654278-163679319 GCA_023159025.1 Thereuonema tuberculata | reverse complement strand
CCAAACAGCTCGCCACTTGTCAGCCATCTGTTCGACGCTTCCATGTGGACATGAGGCTGGCTGAGTTCGTGGTGATGTCTGCCATGGAGTTCCTTACGATCCCATGATTCACGCAGCTGCTGAGTGTGGGTGTTAGGGGTGGTGAGTGTTGGAGAAGGGTTTTCGAGGTCCAGGGGTGTGAGGTGTGTGTCAGCCTTGACAAAGTCTGAGTGGAGTGAGCAGTGTTGTGCTCTTTGGTGGAAGTGTTCCCTAAGTGTGTGTACTTGTTTTGCATGTAGGGTGATGAGGTTGACGAGTCCTCGGCCTCCCTCCTTGCGGGGAAGAGTCATCCTTTCCGTAGCGGATTTGGGGTGGTGCATGTTGTGTTTCGTGAATGTAGTGCGTGTTGTACGTTGTAGTGCATCGAGTTCGGTGTTTGAGCATGGAATTATGCCGAACGAATATATTAGTGTGGGAACGGCAAAAGTGTTGATGGCTTTAATTTTATTTCTGGCGTTGAGTTATGTTTTGAAGATGTTTTGAACGCGAGCACGGTATGTGTTCTTGAGTGCATTTTTGATGTTTGTGTCGTCAATGACGCGCGCTTGCTGGAAGCCCAGATACTTGTAGGTCTCTCCCTCTTCCATGGATTGGATGGCCAACCCATGGTCCTGTGTAAAACCCTCCAAATTCGTAGTCTTCCCGCGTGTTATATGCAGCTTGCGGCATTTGTCGATTCCAAATTCTATCCCAATGTCTTTGGTGAACTGTGTGGTGACTTGTAGTAAATTAATAAGTTGTGCGTTGTTTATGGCGTAGAGTTTAATATCATCCATGTAGAGTAAGTGTGTGATTTTGTATGGTGTCATAGTGACTGAGTTAAGCCTATAACTGTGTTTTGTGTTATCTAGTATGTGGCTCAGTGGATTCAAGACGAGGCAGAACCAAACAGGACTCAAGGAGTCTCCCTGGAAAATACCTCTTCTTATGATAATTGGATCTGTAGTGATGGAGGTGTTGGAAGTAGGTGTAATGTTGTGTTCCAACTCTTCATTGTGACATCTAAGAATGCCGTGATCTTGGGATGTATTTTGTAGATATGAAGAGTGTGTAGGAGCCAGGAATGAGGGACAGAATCAAATGCCTTCTTGTAGTCGATGTACGCAATATGTAAGCTCCTATTCTTCGCGCGCGCCTGGCGCAGGATTACAGAGTCAATAAGGAGTTGCTCCTTACAACCCTGGGAATTCCTGCGACAGCCCTTCTGCTGTTCGGAAAGAATGTTATGTGTCTCGATGTGTGGGTAGATCTTGTCTGCGAGGCAGGAGGTGAGGAGTTTGTAAAAAGCCGGGAGGCAAGTGATTGGACGGTAGTTAGCAGGGTGTGCTGTTTCAATGTTATTGCTCTGTAGGTATGTGACACCCTGTGTGAAGAAACGAGGCATATGTTCTTGGTGTTGGATTATGTCAGTGAGTGTAAGCGCTAGCTTCCCATGCAGGGACGTGAACCTCTTGATCCAGAAGTTCTGGACGCCGTCTGCACCAGGAGCCTTCCAGTTGTGTGCATGTTTCAGTGCTGTCTGTATGTCTGCGAGAGTAATCTTATGGAAGGACATGAAGGGTAAGTGTTCAGTGAGTTGTTGTTCTTTTGTGATCCATGGTGCTTTATCATTGTGGGGGATAGGATTAGACCATAGACACGACCAGTATTCATGTAATGCCTCGCTGGTGGGAGTGTTTGTGTTAGTTGTAGTAGAGGAAGATGTAAGTGTTCTGTAGAATTTTTTCTCATTGTATTGGAAAGTGTTGTTCTGTTGTTTGCGCAGAGTGCACTGTTTGTATCTTTGTAATCTTTTTGCAAGTGCACGGAGTATTTGTTTTAATGTGTCGAGATGTTCCTGAACCAGGTTACGATGGTTTGAATGTGAAGGGCGAATATTTATGCGCTTGAATATCTTTCTAACCTGGGACATAAGTTTCTTTGTTTTGTTTCCTGCACAGTATTGTGTGAGCCTGGCTATGTCTCCCCTAAGGTAGCTGATGCGGCCCTCAAGGAGAAGTCTCCAAGGGGGGATGTATTCTTGTGACCGTGCAGTGGGAGGTATGTGGTGTTGTTTGATTCCAAGTGCCCGAAGGGTTCCCTGTGCGGCGCAATAGAGAGTTGTGTGTATGTCTTCTATTGTTTGGATATTGTCAAGGTGGGATAGTGTGTGTGTTGAGATGGTATATGACTGTGGAGAGTTGTTTTGATGTATGTACTTTGGGGAGTGGAGGCCTGAGTGTCGGGTCTGGGCCTGTGTATTGTTTCAGTGCAGTGTAAAAATGATCATGTGCTGCACGTAATATGTCATTAGTTGTAATCTTGGGGAATATGTGCTGAGGGGTAGAGATTGTTTCTGTGTTTTCCATAATGGTGTCTTCTGGTGGGGTGGGGTGTGGTGTCCTTTGGTTGGATTCAGCGACTTCTTCTTTAGTTTGTGCAAGTATGCATGGGAGAATAAGATTGTTTACTACTATGGAACGTCACTGATCCGCTACCCGCTGTTCGCTAAGCCCTAACGATGGTTAACGTGTGGTGAATGCGTGGTGTAGTGCCTGTCTGTATCCTATGAGTTGAGTCCCTAACTGTGTAATGGTGTAGAAGTCGTGCATAAGATCCTGGTTCATCTGTGATGACCATTGGATGCGCTGGCGTGGTTTCCCAGTCTTGGTGGTCGCCTGCTCTGACACAGACGAAACACTTCCGACTGTTCGGGCTGAATGGTGTTGCCCGGGCATTGTGGTAGCCATACTACAGGATGGGGTGCCACTTTCTCCACCACCACCTGCGGGAGACTGTAGTATATTTTTCGAACGGAGGCCTCTGCCTAACCCCCGAACGCGGGTGACTTTATTCTGCGCCATACCCGATGCAGCATGATCTATATTAGAACGAGTTCTCATCATGGATGGTTGGACCCTTTAGCCTACCCTAAAGCTAGTTTAGTTCCCGCCCCCACCGCGAGGAGGTAGGGTCCATGGGAGCTTATTATTATTATTATTATTATTATTATTATTATTATTATTATTATTATTATTATTCACAACTGTTACAGTGTAGAAAACATTGCTAAAATGTTTCAAATTTTTAAAAATGTATATACAGTGAAGTTTCACTTATACGAATATGAGGGGAACCAAAAATTATTCGTATAAGTGAATATTTCGTGTAAGTGAATTACATGTAGGACTATGGGAGCTTCGCCGGAGAATGAGAAATTCTTCGTATAACTGAATGTTTCGTATAAGTGAGTTTCGCATAAGTGAGACTTCACTGTATATGAAAATAAAGTTAAAAAGATGAAGAATGGCGAAAAGCTCATGTAAAATAATAATTGAATTGTTTTTGGTTTTTTTTAATTACAAAAACAACACTCTCACCATCCGATCTTTCCCATACGACGCTAAGAAGCAAGCGATTTGCTCTTTTCTAGTCTAACATGTTCCAAAAATTGAGGAGAGGCAAAGACTGTAAAAGTATTATACTAAATTATGCTGCAAAATTAGTTTGGGAAACACCAATTCAACATTAATTATATATTACCCTATTACTATATTATTTTGCTGTTTATATTTAATAACTGATTGCAATAACTTTGTTTGGCTTTCAAACATCGATATTTGGATTGGAATATCGTTATTAGGCCTTTGTGTTATGCAAACGATTGAACGCAGTTGAAAAAAAAAAATTATCAAATCAAGAAAATAAGTTCTTTCACTACAACTTTATAGATTATTACATATTTAATTTAAAATATCCAGTTGCATATTAGGATAAGTAAGAAACGGAATTTAAGATTCACATACTGGCTTTATTCAGGGTATGAGAAATAAGCAACATAACAAATCATCAACCCAAAAATATGTGCAAATTATTCGAAATTGTTCTGATAAATCCGCATTCCATGTTGTTGTTTAAATTGGAAACTAAAATTACTTTAGGAAGTAATTACTTTAAAAACCAAAAATTTTTAATTTCTTTCTTTTTTTATGATCTTTTGAAATAGAAGAGAACTCCCTCAAAGAATGAAATAATGTCACAAACATATCCGCTTTTCTAGGGTATCTTCGTAGTTTTCGGCTTTCTAACAGATAATTCTTAAACTTCTTAAAGGGAAAGAAATTACAAAATAAATAAAGTCCTTTTTTTTTGTATCAGCTATGATTTCATGTTTCTCCGATGGTAATGTACTGTAAATAAGAGTTTTTAATAAACATAGAATTGTGGGAAATCCCCCATTCCTGTTTCACAAAGTAGAATGTTACTGGCTTTATCTAGAGTGATATCCTAATTACCTATCATCTGAAGGTAATGGAAATGTAGGCTTAAATCTGTAAACAAATCGAAGAACACTGTAATTGGGGCAATAGAAATGGGGATTAGGATTAGATTCGTTCATAATTTTTGTTTTGTTTTGTAAAACTTACAGAATTCTTAATTAAAAATAATCTTTTGTGGTTAATTAACATTTAGTGCGTAAACTTTAATGAAAAAACAATTGAAGTATTTATTATGTTAACTATAAAAGTTGATAGTAACAAAAGCTTTTTCAATCTTAAATTTAATACGTTTTGTAATCTTTTCTGTTACTTATCTAATCTGTTAGTTATCTCAAAAAGTAGTTATCATTTTCATTATCAATTTATTACAGAATTAAACGATATTTATTTTCTTTCTAGATAAATAGATTAATAAACATTTAAAATAAAGGAATAATAATGGTATAAATGTACTACCGGTAATCCTTCATTAAATATTAAATTATAATATTCTTAAAAGATAACATTAAATCTTAATGAAACGTTACAGGTTTCAGGTAAGATAGCTTTTCATTGTATTTTTTTATTCTCTTTTAATCTATCATTATTTACAATTATGTTTTTCACCATTAAATGAAAGCTGATAAAAGTGTTCAAAATAAGTCTAAGAAAATCAGAAATAGATACGTAAGCTTTTCACTTAAAAAATTTCGAATTTTTAAGTTGGAAACAGAGGTTACATTTCGACCTTACTGAATGTTATCTGCTAAAAACCACCTAAAACTAATAATAATAAAATTTCTTCTTCTTAAGATTAGAAAAAGAATTATCAGTATTTATTCGTAGATAAGTTTGATAAGCACAAACAACCGATATAAAAACTGGAACTGTCTTCTTTCTTTTTTTGTTAACCTATTTTCTTTGTTATTAGAGGTTTTTCATCGTCTCTATATTGAAATATTTTTTTTTCATATTAGTAATTAAAGAAAAAAGTGATTTTGTTTAAAAAATACTTTTTCTATATTACTAAAAAATCGTTTATATAAATTATATGTTTATTTCCATAAACAATCTTTTTCTACATTCACTTCTGATAGGAACTAAAAAGTAACTTGAAAAGCAGTGAAGGAAGCATATATATACGATCATCCAAATGAAAAATATGATTGCCTTTATCCAATGAATTGAATAATTGAATTGCTTTCTCTAAAAATAACACAATGATTTTTATTATCCAATAGAAAACTGGATAATATTCAATGGTCAATTTCGTTACAACTTATTTTTAAAAGTTTTACCAATTATTCCTAATGAAAATACTGATTTTATTTATTTAGTTTTAGGTAAGTTTCCGAACTTGCAAAAACTTGAAAATAGTTTTATTAGTATTCACTAGATGTCAGCACCGACTACGGCAATTGTTCTTTCGCTTTCCCTTCATCTTTTTATTTAAAAAAAGGAAGATCTAACATAATAAGAATAAAAAAAAAAAAATCTTCCTTTTCTTTTAAGTAATAATATTCATAAATTACAATTCAGTATTAATTTAAAAATTACTAAATTAAATAAAGTATAGTTACTTCACTTTTAGGCTTTTTTTCCCAGTTTATGCAATAAAGTTGAAATTTTAAATAGTAAATGTTCTAAGAATTTTAACTGTCATTCAAGAAAATATTAAAAAGTTGAATTCATTTAATGATTTACATTATTTTGCTTTTTTATTAAAAAAAAAAATAAAAATAAAGAATGCTTCCCGGTTTTGACACTAGATGGCAGTAGCTTCCCAAGCACAGGCTCTTGTCGATTGATTTTTTTAAATTTTTTTTCTTTCATATTATTAAAACCTTTTAACTTTTTTTTCTTTGGTTTTAATTTCCACTTTTATGTATTTACTTTTTAAAAAATTTGTTGCAGTTATTCAATCATAGCTTTTTTCAATTAATAGCATCTCAAATATTTTCCTTATTAGTAGCAAAGTATTTTTAGAAACTTTTTTTTCTTTTCCACCCTAAAAATATTTAAAAGCAAATCTTTTATAAATTGAGGAGCCATGATATAATCTTTATTATATCCAAAGAATTAATCAGAAACCGAAAACTAAAGGCAGTGGTGCCATCTGGTGAATCTACTTCTGATAAGTGGCACGTGATAACCACAAATATTTTTATTACAGTTCGTAAAGATATGCAGCGTGATTCCCTGCAAAGAATTACGAGCGATAGGACAGGCGCACCAATTTCATTCAACTATGTCAGCTACGGATAATTTATCGTTGGTGCTCCATAAAAAAGGAGATATGAGATTGGTAAAATCAACTAATTGCATTTTCTATTGATCCCTTTTTTTCTTTTTTTCGTTTTAAAGGTAACGCTTAAAGTGAGTTGGCATTGTTGTTTGCTAGTTTTTTTTAAATAATAGTAAAGTTCCGTTTTAATTAATTCCTTGTTGATCTATTTTTTTTTAATATTTTTGATAAGTGTTTTACTTTAAGAAATAATACAATAAATTGAAGAAGTTGAAACATGTAAATCTAGGCCAATAACATACAAAATCAATTCGAATAACTAAATAATAACAATAATTTATTACCTGAGAAAAGTGTTATTCTGAATTTTAGGAGCAAAGGCCCATTCCCGTCCCAGGCAAAAATGGTAAATTAATTATTATTTTTTTTTTTTTAATTTTTATTAAGAAAGAATAAAATGAAATATGAATGAATCCTAGTGCATACTATTTGAAGCTATTTTTAATTATAATTTTCTTTATTCATCTTTGACAGAGGTGCTGGTGGCTGTCCATTCAGTAGGGATCTGTGGCAGTGATGTTCATTATTTGACTCATGGGCAAATCGGTGATTTTATTGTAAAAGGGCCCATGGTTTTAGGGCATGAATCAAGTGGCACAGTGGTTAAAGTGGGTGAAGGAGTAAAAACCTTGAAACCAGGTCTAGTTCTGAAGTTGTTTTTTTTTTTAAAGATAATTTTCTTTTAAACTTAACGAAATAGAGAATAAGTTGACCATTTCTTTTGAATAAACTATTTTAAGAGTACAGATGCCTTCCAAGATGGTACTCATTGCTTACTGTTATTAAAAAGTACACTAGATTAATTTCCTTTTAGTAATTCTCCGTGTTTTCTTCTTATTTTAGGTGACCGCGTCGCTATGGAAGTAGGAATACCTTGTAAAAGTTGTGAATATTGCAAAATAGGTCGTTATAATCTGTGTCCTCAAATGCAGTTTGCGGCGACGCCTCCTTACGACGGGACCTTGACACGTTATTATGTGCAGCCAGAAGACTTCTGTTTCAAGTAGGCAAGACTTCAATTAAAAATAACGAGTGACGCAAGATAAACGAAAATAGTTGTAAAATTCTATAGAACTTTATTTTCCATTAAAATCATAATATATTTAAATCATCTATTTAAAGTAAATATGAGAAATGATATTTTATTTTACTTCTCAAATAAAATAAAATAGACCTACTAAATAAGAAGATGTAAACTGAAAAGAAATACAAATGTGTCTTTCATTTCATAATTTTTTATCTATGGTATCTAATACCCATATCTCCATAATCATGTTGATAATCATTTATTTAATAAATATAACAATTAATTTTGTGATTTTTATTTTGAATTCTAAGTAAAAATAGTCAATGCATTTTCTATCATTTGTCATTAAGAATCTTTCAAATCGATATGAAAATTTTATTTCTTTAAATACTGTTAGTAACTGTTTTTATTTTTTATTTTTATTTATTTTTGATTAAGTAATCACTTTAACCCTATACGTTGGCCTCAAAATATAGGCTGCATTTCCACATTTTATTAAAAGAAGAATTTTTCGTTACAATTCGAACACATATAACGAAAGTAAAAGTATCCCGTTATGTCATGTTTCAATGTTTATTATCATTATTAACTGTTATTAGATAATGCTGCAATGCAGGAAAGCTTGGAATGGTCTGAAAGTATTTCAGATTGTTAAAAATTAGAATGCGAAAGAAATTGCACTTCTTTATAATTGCGACTGCTGTTCGAATTAATTAGATCTAATCAGGTGGATTTACTTATTGGTGGGAAGCAGCTCATAAGTGAGAATGAGGGCTGAATGAAACAGTGATTTTTTTTTTTCAAATTACAAATTATCCTTAAGTTAAGAAATATATTGCAGTAAAATTACAGGATCTCGCCAACTATAGTCTGCGAATCTATTAAAAAAAGATCTACATTATAAGGTAAATGGTTCCAAGTTATGATTGACTAAAAATTACAAATGTAAACAATGCCATTAAATCACGGAATGTGTAAATAACAATTATTCTGGTTTTGGAAGATTATTATTTCTATTTTGAGCTTGTTTACAATTTATTGCATTTGTATTTTTAGGTTACCAGACCACGTGAGCTATGAAGAGGGAGCAATGCTGGAGCCTCTCTCGGTTGCCGTGGCAGGATGCCGAAGGGGAAAAATAGGAATGGGGGATGTTGTGTTGATCACAGGCAGTGGTGAGTTAATGGAAAAAAATTAGTAGCAGTAAGTAAATTATTACTAACTAATCTGTTTAGCCAGAAATTTTTAAACACTAAACATAATAAAAATTCCTTGAATAAACGTTGACAATAAGACCAGACGACTGATAATAAAATCTAAAAGCAAAGCTTTTGGCGAAGAGATAAGCAGTGCACACATAATTGCCATTTGGAGAATGAATCAATAACTCTGCCAATGAGAGCGACGGTGAAGAGTTTTTGTAAGTCCTTGACCTTGTTTGCACAGTGGACTAGTCCAATGTTCTCCGAAGGGGAAGATCAAAAAAAGGATGCACAACTACACATCATATTCATATCGGATTTTCTTTCAAGTCTGCTCAACAGATACGATAACGTAATTGCTTGAAAATAGGAAAAATATATTGCTATCTTGAAAAACAAATAAAACTAAAGTCGATTACAAAAAGTTTAAGAAAGAAAAAAATTGTAGAACTTGAAACAGAAACTCCTGTTTTAAACTTATTTATTTCGAATAATTACATTATTCTCTAATTTTGTGAAAGCAATGGCGTGGGTATTTAAATTAGATGTCAGTTACTTGAACCTAATACTTCCTGTGAGGTTCAGTCTTCAAATTTACATAAAGTGCTATTGTTTGATTGTTTTTTGTTTTTCAAATTTCCAACAATTGCTAACTCATGTGAGAAAACTGTAATACCACAAGACAATCATTATGTAACAGGCAATATCAATAGATAACGTATTTTGTAATAGTAGAGAATAAATAAGATTTATTTTTTTTAATCTTTGAATCTTTTGATTGTGAAATGAGTTCAGTTAAATATTTTACATGATTCATGATATAATGTGGTTTTCTTATTTGTTTTTAAATGAAAATGAATTTTAAATTACCAGATATTAATGGAAGAAAGAAACCGTGTAGCTCAGAATTTAGACCAAAAAAAAAACCCAACTGTTTTACAAAATGTAGTTTAAATTTAAAAATAAGTTTAAAATCTTCGTGGATAAGTTGTATAGCTATAACAAATCTTCTGTTAACGATAGGAATGTTTCGTTATTCTTAATGAGCTTATATAACTTATATAAATATGTATATTTTTTAATATGAATAAGTATCATTTGTTTTCATATTCTCATTTAATAGCGTTAACAAAAAATGATCTTATATCAGCTACGTAACAAATGATAGGTTTAATTGAATTGAGAAGTAAACAATATTTCAGTATAGATTTTCATTTTAAAAGTACCTATGTACCGATGTTTCTAGTAAATATATTATCTTCTATTTGCAACTCTGCAAGTTACATACCGAGAAAGTATTCTGTCATGTGAGTTCTAGCAATTTTAAGGTTTCTCCGAGAATTGCTTACTGACTATTTGAATTCGAAAGAATAATCGATTTTGTCAATACTCTGAGAAATATTCTGAAAAATTTAAAATGATTGAAAATGGAGGCTTTATCAGCATTAATGTATTGTATTGTATTATTTTTTCCCTAAGAACTCCTAAATCCAAATATCACTCATTTAACCCATTTACAAGAAGTTGTTTCAGTGCATTTTTGTACTATTCATGCCATATGAATTGCATCAAATTTGCATCACCTATGGCTAGCATTCTCCTGCTGATACATTTGTAAAAGTCACTAAAATTTTTCAGAAATTCATTACGTGGATATTGAAACTGAACGGCCTATAATTGCCCTATGATGACGTTCAATAATTTTGTTAATTTTAGATTGAAGTGAATCTATAATTCTGAAATGATAAGAGAGCATAAATGCAATTGGAAATAAAAGTCAAGATCACAATAAAAAAAATCATCTACTGCATGCAAGATGGTTCTCATCATTTAGCCATTATTTGAGTTTATTCTAAAGCAAAAATTAGATGAATAATTGTCGTTTTTTTTTTTTTAATTTTTTCGGTTTTGAGTTTCACTTAATGTATACAGCGATGCATAAGGTATATTTAATAAACACAATTTTTTCTTAAAACAAAACGACATTTGTATAAAGATTCGTCCATCTCTTGACCATCTCTTTCATGTACGACCTACAAAATTTAAGTAATCTTTTTTTTTTCTTCATTTGTACTAACAAAACTTTTTTGTTTTAATTAGCCTCTGATAAACTGTAAACTGTAAAGTTTACTCATTAAAGTATTAAAAAAGAGAAATGTAGACTATTAAAAATACATCATCAAAAAATAATCATTCATTTTAATTAATCAATGTAGACTTATTTTTTTAAAAATATATATTAAGAAAGGCCTGATTTTTACTATTCTATTTGACTTTTCAAAGCGAAGTAATAAGATGTAATAATTTTGACTTAATGTTTCTTTCCTACTATTGCAGGACCAATTGGTTTACTGCATTTAATGACAGCTCAAGCCTTAGGAGTTTCTAAAGTCTGCATGACAGGTAATCGAAGCTTATTTTGAATAGTGCAAATCCACATCAATTCATTGAGTCGATCATTCAGATTGTAGGATTGAATGGATTTACGTATTACAGTAACACAATAGACAATATGTAAACAGTTTGTCCTTGAAGTTGATTTAATCATTTTAGTAAATTTCTAATATTCTAAAGTTTAATATATTAATTTGATATTTTGTAATAGGAACTAAGCTTGAATTATATATCCTAGTAAATCAAGTTTCCCTAGTGATATTTTTTTGATTCACTTGCGGGGATGTGTTAATGACTGCCTTTAGGTCGATAAGATATCGTGCAATTAATATTACGTTCGAGTATTAAGTTAATCTTATCTGTTCTATTTAAAACTGCTTAAAGTTGAATTTGATTGATCTGGTGCACTTGAATATAAGCAGTCATTCCTTACAAAAAAAAATATTACTTACTGAATATTGCAAAAAAAAAAAAATACTGTAATAAAATATGAAATAATAAAAAAGAACTTGCTGTAGAGTTTTTATTTTTAATATTATTTTAAAATATACTAGAAAACAATAAATGATATGGAGGTTAAAATACTTAACAGCTCTAATGAAGAATTCCCAATGAAGAGGAAGGAGTAATGATTATTTATTTATTGATTTACTTATTTATGATTATTTAATTTTGAATTATTAATGTATGTTGAATTCTTTATGTTGCTGAGTAAAAAAAGAAAAAACGTTGTTACACCAGTAATTAAATTCTCTATTTTATTATTTACTTTATTAACAGTAAAGTTGAGGTTTTATTTTATTTTTTTTAACCAAGAATTAATTGTTAAGAGTACTGAAAAAAGTTGCCATTGACTTTAAAATAATAACTTTCTTTCATTAATTAAAATATATAATATATTTGTGTAATTATCTTTGGTTCCTGACCTCTCCCTTCCTTCTATGTTGCTATGGATCCTTTTATCTTTTATCTTGTCCTTTTTATTTTCACACATTCTTTTACTTTGAGATAATTAAGTTAAATAGTGATAAATAGAAAACATGCAAATAAAGATTTTTCATTATTGTTTCTACAATTTTTCAAGCTTCTTAAAGAAAGTTTAATAATCCACAAAATATCACTATCCCGATTTTAACAGAACTTCTTGTTGTCAGGCCTTTAAAACATACTTAGACTTAATGACTTAAGTGGTTGGTATATTAGAGTAGAGTATCTGAAAAGTAGTAAGTACACAATAAGTTATGATAAAAATACAGTTCGATTTACATGAAACTTTGTATGTATGATTTTAGAAAATTATCTAGATTAATCATTTTTAACGTGCATCTATAATAAGGATTAATAATGTAGACCAGAATGCACTGTAGAAGGGTGAACATTTAATAACTTAATCTAATTAAATGTTCACCCTTCTACATTCTGGTCTACATTATTAATTGTCTAGATTACTTTACATTGTGATATTTGTAGACCATTTTATTGGCAACTTTATATGAAACATAAACTAACATAATGAATAATGCAATGATCTACATGACGCTTCATTTTTAAAAGTTTAGATTTATTTCTTAGATATTTCTTTCAGATGTTCTGTTTAGTATATGATTAGAAATATACATTTACTGTCTGTGAAATAATTCAAAGACTAATGCATTGATCAACATGAAACTTCATGTTTAAAGTTTAGTGGCAGTGATTCAATCTGACTACATTTTCATTTAAGGGACACTTTAATGCCAAACAATTATTCATTTATTGGTAACTGAAATTATTCGTTTCTGTAGATTATCTTTAAGAACAAGTTTGTTTCAAGCCAAAACTTTCTTGCTGAGTAGCCAGAATCATTTAATGTTCCCAAACTATAGATATTACAAGAATAAATTCTTGAATTGGTGGTATTTCTATTCAAGAACATGTTAAAATAAAGGTAAAAGTCAAACAGTATAGCATTTGTTGATAAAAAAAAATAGAAAAGTAATCAATTTGTTATTTTATCATGCTCAAAACCAGAGCAGTAATAACCGGCAGTGCAAGTGGTGCGTCGCACCGGGACCCACAAGCCAAGGGGGCTCCATCCAGCGTTTTTTTTTTTTTTTTTTTTTTAAAAATTCAGAAAGAACACTCGTTTCTATTTTTGTGATACAATTAAATACAGATGAAATTGAAGAAAACGATAATATATCATTTATCATATATTAATTAAAACAGGCTTTCACTAAACGCACAATAATGTTGGATCAGCCACACAATGTTGGATTTCCGAGTTTTAGTCTGCTTTCTTAACCTAAACAGGGACTTAATAAAACATTATAAACACCGTTTTGTATTGAATGCATAATTGTAATATCGTCCTCATAGCACAAAAAATACTATGGCTGTGGTAATGGCATGGGATGGCCCAAAATCATGAACTCGCACCGGGGGCTCCAACGCTTTCATTACGGCACTGCTCATAACTGAATCTGAATAAATGATTTATATATAAATATATCAAAGTTTCAGTAATTCAAACTTTGGGAAAATAAGGTGAAGTAATGGTACAGGTTCTACACTTCAACTAAAAATAATTCAACTCTTTAAAATTAGTGAATTAGTGAATTATTTTGTAAGTGTTCATTCGCAATTTTTTAATAGAAATTCAAAATCCAGCATTAACAATACAATTCCTGTTTAAGCAATTCTATGAATTATTTATTGGTTTCAATATATAGATGTTGATCCTGGACGACTAGCCACAGCAAAAAAACTTGGTGCAGATGCTGTAGTTCAGGTACAGGGATCCCAAACGATTGAAGAACAGGCTAAGCAAATAGAAGAGGCTTTAGGAGAGAAACCCACGATCACTTTGGAGTGTTGTGGGTTTGAATCTGCAGTTCGGCTCGGTATTGAGGTACATTTTTAAAAAAAAGTTTATTGTGGTGCAAGAAAGTATTACAATATTCAATATTACACAGCCATTACATAGAAAAAAAACTTTCAATTTAAGAAAAAAGGATATTCAGTAGGTTTAATTAAACTAGAAAATCACAAAAAAAAAGAAAAAGAATAAAACAAAAACAAGGCTTCGTCACAGACATATTTATATGGTTTAAATAAATGTTTTGGATTCTGTATTTTGATAGGTCATTACTTATTAAATGACATTTAATATTTATTATTTAATATTTAAATAAACGAAATTTCTTATAATTAATTTAATTAATGAAGCGTATTTCATTATTGAAAAATAGAAGAATAGAATAATTATAGAACAGCATTTAATGATGTTTTTAAGACTGCTGTTTCATGGTAATATTCATCGCCAGTTACACAATATTTAATGACTCAACATTTCATAAATGTTTAATGTGTCTTCTCTAGTGCTAACCTACGACAAAATGTCCTTAAAAAATGTCCCTTTATTTCAACATTACATTATATTTCAGTTGGACAAGATTAAGTTTCGGTATTAATAATGTACACAGAAATTCTTTTAAAGCCAATACCATTTTGGTTGAAATTTACAATTAACTTTCGATTCGAATAAATTTACACTAGATTTTATGAATTGCTGTTGTGTCAAAAATAAATAAATAAATAAACATAGCATTGCAATACTTTCTTGAAATTCTGTTTACATTTATTTTTTTCTATGAAATTTTAGATCAAAAATGCTTTAGTTATTTACATTATATTTATGTTATATCTATTTAATAGGTTTATGCTTTATAAAATTATATCTAACCGATTTTATTCCGTTTCTGAAGACTTCTCTTCAATGTCTTCTTTTTTATTAGGCTACCAGATGTGGAGGTAGGATTGTTTTAGTTGGTATGGGTCCATCAGAAATGAAAATCCCTCTGATTATAGCCGCTATAAAAGAAGTGGATCTTATTGGAAACTTCCGTTATTGCAATACGTAAGATACAACTTGAATTCTTTAATTACCATAATTTTACAGTTTTATTTATTTATAATGTAATAAATTGATTATAATTAATGTTAATATATAAATTTTTAAGCTCTATTAGAATAATCAATTCTTTGTAAGGTAATGAAACTATTGTAAAAATTGTTAAAGAATGTTCTAATGCTGATACAATGTTATTTTCTAGAAATTATTATCATTTGTATTTAAGGAAATAGACAAACAAACAAACAATAATAACTTAAGTGTTGTTAGAGTTGTGATGTAACAGTACAATTTAATCTCTAATTGGATTTCATAACAATGGTAAAAAATAACATCTATTAAAATTGTCTTCAAGAAATAAAAGTTAAGAATAAAAATTATAAAATTCGATTGCACAAATTATAATATTTGGTATAAAACTTAGAATTTCGCATTATACTGAATATATTTTGATTTAAAAATATAAGAGTAATTTAAATGAACATTTTGTGCCAAAAACAAATTAAACAAAATACAAAAATTAAACATCGATAGAAAGAATTTTGTCGGCTGTCTCTAATACATTCATAAATTTTCTTTAAATATTAAGTATAATTCAGTTGTTTTCTTAATTTATTTTCTATGAAGATTATCTTATCCATGTCATTGTTAAAAAATAAAATATCCCTCATAAAAGTATTAAAAAAATAGTTTACAATAAATAAATGAGCCTCATGTTACATTAAAAAAAAAAAAAATATAAAAATGTCTTATAGAAAAACTTGTTAATATGTAATACTATAGTTTAGTATGTAGTCGAAATACACAAAAATCTGTATCAAAAAAAAAAAAAGGTAAGTTTGCTTAAAGCAATCACTTATTTCAACAGTGTTTATACAGCAAAATAAACAGTGTTTAATTGCAACATTTTAGAAGTTTAGGTAATA
Source organism: Thereuonema tuberculata (assembly GCA_023159025.1). NCBI lineage: Eukaryota > Metazoa > Arthropoda > Chilopoda > Scutigeromorpha > Scutigeridae > Thereuonema > Thereuonema tuberculata. Next base: position 163,663,296 of record JAFIDM010009631.1, on the reverse strand, counting down.
AGTTGACCTTCGTGAAAAGTAGACAAGTTTCATTAAAATTAATTTTTTAATTGTTTGCCAGCCTAATTACGTATACTTATTTGAAGAATACCTGTGGTGTAGGTGTTGTTAGATTAATATAAGAAAAAAAAAGATGTTAAAAAAATATAATTTAAAAATTTAAAGTTATTTTCTGATTTTTTTTATATTTTTAATATTTTAAAATTTTCCAGAACTATATTTTTCCCAATTTAATTGATTAAATAATTTATAATTTATTTGATTTTCTAATCTTTAACCGAAGTTATTATTTAATTTATTTGTTTCAAATATTCTTAACAAATTGTTTTTCACCCAATTGACATAAAAGATATTTTTCAAAATTGTTTTGTAAATAAATTTCTCTTTAATTGTAAGAATCTTACATTTTTTTCCTAATATTATCTTTTTCTAATAAGGACATTTTGTTTAAATTAATATAAACATTATCAAAACTTTTTAGTATTAATTTATTATTGTTTTAATATGTTGCTTATTCATAAAAAGCCATCATTCCAAGCCATAATCTAAAACAGAATCAACTAAAGATTTAAAAATGATTAATTTTTGTTTAAAAGGAATTAATTGTTTTATAGGGAAAAAGAGATACGTTTAAGTATGCAATTTTTTGAGCCTTTGATAATGCCTGGCATCCCAGCATTATTTATGAATTGATACAATTGAAATGCCCTGGTTATTTAATAAAACTTATCTGCTCATATTTAAAAGATAGGAAAATAACTGTAAATTCACAAAACACAATAGTTGAAAGGCAGTTAACAAAATCATGCCCACAGGGTGGGATTTTGTCCCCGTTATTATGGAATATTATTATAAATAAGGCACTGAATTTATTTAGTGATGATAGTGTTAAGGTTATGGCTTATGCTGACGATCTGGTGATTGCTTATCAAGACTCCAGTATAATAAATATATCTAATAAACTCAATGAAGCAATAGGAAAGCTACTTGAATGGAGTTATTGTAACAAACTAAACTTCAGTCATGAAAAAACTAAGGCAATATTATTCCACAAAAAAAAAACACAAATATAATTACCCATATATTGTAATAAATGGTAAAGAAATTGAGTGGATTGATTCTATGAAGTACTTGGGTGTAGTTTTTGATACAAAATTAAATTTTAAAAAACATTTAAATTATATTTTATCTAAAGCCAAACAAATAGGCAATCAATTAATAAGATGTGGATGTAATACTTGGGGTTTGAATTCTAAATCTGTAAAAACCATTTATAAAGGAGCTATACAACCTATTATACTCTATGGTGCGGCAGCTTGGGGTGCTGTTATCTACAATAAAAGTATTATAGATAAAATGTTAAGTGTACAAAGATCTTTTGCATTACGTATTGCAAAAACCTGTAAGATGCTATCAACTGATGCACTTTTGGTTATTACAAGACTCCAACCTCTCCCTTTGGCAGTCCAATATCAAGTCATTGATTTCTTTTTAAAAACAGGAAATATAAAAGATGCTCACCAAGCACTAATTTGGGAAACAGGCATTAACATGATTCCCAGAGAAACTGTTATGACTAATAATATCTTTCCACCATTACGATCAGTACCAAATGTAGTATTGGATGGCTTAGATCCACATACATATAATGCAGATATTAATATCTTTACTGATGGGAGTAAATCTAATATGGGAGTTGGTGCTAGTGTAGTAATAATAATACACAAGTATCCAACTTCCATAGAGTATTGTTTTAGATACAAATTCCCTTATTACACCTCTATCTTCCAAGCGGAACTGTCTGAAATTAAATTTGCTGTCGAATGGTCCACGAAGTTACAAAATAAAACTCTTAAAATTAATCTGTTTAGTGACTCAAAATCTTCACTTCAGACACTACTAAATATAAACAGTAAGCTAAAAGATGTACAAGAAATTCAAAAATTACTCTCTATAGATAATAATATAACCTTTTACTATGTCCCAGGACATTTGGGATATTAAGGGAATGAAAAAGCTGATAAAGAGGCAAAAATTGCAGTTACCGATAACAACTTGGAAATTACTTATCAGCCTTTCCCCACTAAACTTGCTTTGTCCAATGTTCAGACATTACTAAATGAGAAATGGAATGAGAGATGGAAACAATCCACCAAGGGTCATTCAACCAAAACATTCTTCCCAACTATTATTTATCACTCCTTTACTTCACCTATAGATAATTTTAATTTTGCTATGGGTCAAATTCTTACAGGACATGAAAATTTTAATGCTTACCTAGCCAAATTCAATCTTTCAAATAGTGCCTTTTATGAATTTGGAGAATTAGATACAATTGAGCATGTCCTTTTTAATTGTATAAAATTTGATTATGAGAGACAAATATTACTTCTAAATTTATTATGTCATGATATTATATGGCCGTGTGATATAAGCTTACTTGTCCAGAAACCAATATATAATTATTTTAAAGATTTTGTTAACATTGTGATGAAAAAAAAAAAAATAACCTTTAATTGATATCCATATAACTTTAAATATTTTATAAGTAAAAAAAAAAAAAATCAATTGATATCTGTAATTTTGCAAATTTATAGTCTACCTTGTATTTATAGGAGTAACATTACAATTTTTATTGGTTATTTTAGCACTTCTGTTTAATATGTTATACTTTTGTAATTTTTTCATCTATTTCTTGTATATACTGTATAGTGTTGTACTCGTTTTGGAGTGGTGCACACAATTAAAACTTCTTCTTCTCCTTCTTCTTCTTAGAAGATAACAAAATCGTAGTGTATATATCCCAAATAATTTCCTCATCCAAATAAAGCCTAAATATTTTTATTGTAATTCAAGTTTATTGCAAGTGCAATTGTTTATATTTGTAATATCAGTATTCAGTCTACCACAGTTGTAATCGTGTAGTGTAAGAAATCAATCCTTATTTACATTTTTTTTACTTTTTATAATCATAACTTTAGTTTTGTTATAGTTGATATTCATTTTGTTTAAGTTAACCCACTTGGTTAAGTTATTCAAGTCTTTTTGAAGAAAATTAAAAGCATTTAATTAATCTTTACCACAAGCACTGAGTACAACACCATCAGCATAAATGTAAATCTTTGAAAATTTAATGCAATTACTTATAGAGTTTCTATATAAATTAAATAATAAAAGCACTAAATTAGATCCTTAAGGAACGCCAGGATTCATATTATAGAGCTTACTTAAAGAATTATTTATTTGTATTCTGAATTTCCTGTTTTTTAAATAGCATTTTATTACATTTATATATTGCCTCTTATATCTATTAAATTAAGATTTTGTAAAAGTAATTTATGATTAATATTATCAAAGGCTTTTTTAAAATCTATAAGAGCAATATATGGGATACTACTTTTATTTAAATTTACTTTAATGTATTGATTTAAATTTTTTTTTTATTAAATTAACTGTTGTTAGGTTGATATGCACACTGGTTTTAGAATGTTCATGTTTTAAAAATTTTGAAAATGGAGAGTAGAAAGATATGTCTGTAATTATCACAATTAATTATTAACTTTACCACCTTTGAAGATCGGAATGATGTATGCAATTTTCCAAACATTCTGGTAAATTCCTGTACTAATAATATTATTAAATAGTTCAACAAGGAGAACAGAAATTTTCTTGAATGTTTTAATTTCATTTATCGAAATATTGTCAATGCCAGTTGAAAACAGTAATCTTTGATTATTAATCGTAAGTTATTTATAATATCATGCATATTTGATAAAAGAATAGCGATTGAATTAGTTAAGGATTGTTTTCGTAATTTAATTTATGTTGTACCCATAAATTGTTTATATGTTCGTTTTTTTGTGTAAACGTTTTATGAAAGTTCCAGAAAAATTTTACGAAAGTTCCCTCAATGTCATGATTTCCAAAAGATTATTTATTTCTTTTTTTGTCTGACTTATTTTGTTTATAACATATTTCTTTGTTTATAATATTTGAATTGTGATCTTTATTTATTATATTTCTAAAATAACTGGTTTTTTGTTTAATTATGATATTTTTTAACCAATTTCCTTTTCTATTGCATAATAATTCATATTTTTCTATTTGTTTTATTCCCTTTATATTTTTTAAATAATTTGTTTGTTTCCTCAATATGATTGAGAATGTCTTGATTCATTCAAGGTTGTTTGTAGGTTGGATTATTGTAGTTTTTTGTATTATTATTAAATTTGTCTATATTTTGTTTTTAATTCTATTAATAACACGAGCTTTCTTTATTAATTACTGTAGCTTATTAGTGTTTATTTGGATCTTTGATTTCGATTTTTTTCTGATTTCAGAAATTAAATCATTAATTTTGTTCTTAAAATATTTAAATTAGAAACAACTTTTATATAGAACATCTATTTAATTCTAGTCGAACTATCGCAAATTCTTACATTTTAAATGAATTTTTTTAATTTAAACAATGTACAATATTTTTTTTATTACATTTCTATTTGAATTTGTTATATTTCAATTTTTCAGATATCCAACGGCTCTTTCTTTAATTGCCAATGGAAAAGTCGATGTTAAAAAGATTATTACCCATCATTTCAAATTGGAAGAATCAGCAGAAGCTTTCGAAGTTGCTCGAACCGGTAGAGATGGAGCCATCAAAGTAGTAATAGAATGTCATCAATGAGTGAAAGTTACCTTCAAAAGAATGCAATGAATTCTAAATTCATAAACAGCTAGAAAAACATCAAATGTTTGAATTATACAAAAAAATTGCAAATTGTAGCAGGATTATTTGTAATATATACATATTTTTATAGTTTTCAGCATTGTTCTAGATGAAATTAATAAAAGCATTTTTTGAAATTAAATTAATTAATTAAATTAAAATTAAAAATTAAAAATTAAAAATTAAATTAAATTAAATTAAATTAAATTAAACTATCATCTGGGTTTTTTTTTTATTGTATTTAAGCAATTTAATATTTGCTTTACAAATTTAATACAAATATATTTTTAATGCCGGTATCTTTTTAACTTGAAGTGATAATAAACAAATAATAAATGATTCATAATAATTTTAAACCTTCGCAATTTTGAATAATTTCTCCTCATATAATGTGGAGGGAAGTATAAAACAGCTAATAATGTAGTTTGGCGAAATAATAGCTGTAACTTGCATTTATTGAGATCAGATATGCATTTGAAATAGAAGGATAGTCCTCTAAAATATATCATGATTTATTTTTTTTCTGTTTTTGTATCCATGAAAAAAAATCGAAACCCCTAAAGTGTAGTATAAATTTGGTCCAAAATGTATAATGCCTCTCAATGTCTACAGTATTGGTGAACTTCTTTCATTCTATTAACTTCATAATGTGAATTGAAATTAAATAATTCTAACTATTCATCTGTTAACATGCCTACAATTTAGATAGCTCGACAAAATTGATCCTAATTAGCTGAAATTTAGTAGACTCAGAACATCAAGACAACTTGGGCCTTGCACTAAGAAATTCCAGATAAAAACAAAAACTATGATTGTGTTCTATATTATATAATTTTCTATAATATAAAAAAAAAATATTGTGTTTTTTAAGGGAATTTGAAAGTGTTGTAAGGTAGTGCAACATTTTTATTCATTTTGGTTTTTCTTTTAATATTTTTTTAAGTTGCAATAAAATTCAAAATTTCTTTTCAATTAGTTATTATTATTATTACCATCAACGAGAAACAGTCAAAACAGCACGAACGTGCTATATCATGTTTTGACTGGAAATGTTTTGCAATTTAGATTCTAACCCAGAAGGTAAGAATTGTCTAGATAATATGCCAGAAATAATAGCTGTGCCAAACAATGCATTTTTGTGTAAATCGTAGGTACTGAAATTGCTCATGTTCAATTCAGGTATTCAATCTCTTTGCAAAGGTATGAAGTGCATTAATAATGATTAAAAGATTGACATATTTTAAACATAATCGACATATTTTAATTGCAAAGGATTAATAATTTGAATTTTTTTCTAGTTCTTTGTCTGATTTTACTTTTGTCAGTTATGGCTACATCGATCATCGAAACATGATGATTTCTTTCTATTATTATTATTATTATTATTATTCAAGGACCTTCTATTAAAGAAATCGAATATATTATAAAAAATATCTAAAAGTCAAAATCCTGAAGCATATAGGCCTATCGGCTAATCTACCTATTAGTGAGATCAAAAAATATAATAATATTTTCTCAAAAATTATAGTTATTGTAATTAATAAAATAATCGAGATACAGATCTAGATAACTTAAAAGTATCAAAAATTGTTCCAATATTTAAAAGTGATAATCCTTGCAACCTAACAAATTTAATCAGCCTGTACTTAATAAAATAATAGAAAGCTACCTCTCCACAAACTGAAAAGTTACTTAGAGAAAATAAAAATAATTAATCCTGAACAATATGTTTATCAAAAAAAAACAATAAGAGTATGACTATTTTGTTAGAAAAATTAAGTAATGAAGTCAATGAACATTTAAATAAAAATAAATTCCTATTAATGCTCTCTGTTGACCTAAGTGAGGTATTTGATTCAATTGTTCATTGCATATTAATAAGGAAATTATCCAATATTGGAATTTGATGAGTTGTACTTGAAATTTTAAAAAGTTAAGTCACTAAAAACAAAGATAAGGGTTTCTATAAAGAATTCTACAAGCAAAAAGAATATAATATTGAAAGGCGTACCTCAGAAATCAAATTTAGGACCCACATTATTTTTAATACATATTAATGATTAATACATATTAATCATAATACATATTATGATTTCATTCACATAAAGGATAGCCATATACAGTATACGCAGACGACATTATGAAAATTTCAGATATATATTGTGGATATACATATCACTAACGCAACCAATAAATTACAGAAGGATCTTCTAGACACAAAAATCGATGCATGACAATAAACTAATAATAAATAACAATAAAACCAACTAAATGTTAATACGTCCTAAAAATTTAATTTAAATGTAATTTAATTATATAAAAAAAAAACTATTATTGTCTAACTTACAATGAAAAAAACATTAACACCAGCAATTACAATTTAAGAATTCAAAACAACATTAATATAAAATATCCTGACAGAAACAATAGTTACGGAGAACGCAACCCAAACTTCATTTTGGAAAAGACCATCAATAAAATTTGCCTCAGTAACGTAAATAACATAAAAAAGATATCGGATGTTGAAAAAAATAATTAAAAACTGGCTGATTAATAATTCAGCTAGTTTTTGATTATTATTTGATTAAATCAATGAAGCTAAAATTAGAATAAATAAAATTTTACAATTATAAAGCTATCATTTCTTAAAATGTTTTTTTTCTTATATTTTGAGTAAAATTGTTCTACTCGTGTTTCACATTTATATAGTAATTACAAAAGTACTATAAAGTATTGTTGTATTTTTGATATTTAATTATTTTTGGTATTAAATATTTCCTATTATTTTGTTTTATTATTAATTTTGATTCTTAAACAGTTATTTAACTTTTAATCTATTATTGTAAATATTTTTATTCTTTAACTTATCCACAATGTATGCTGTTTGCCATTAACACACAATCAAATTAAATTAAGTGTTTTTATATTACATACTGTACATATTTTTATTTTTTTTAACCTAAGCACTTGTTGATAGGAACCTACAGCTCCTAACGGGACCTAACTGTAAAATAAAGCAATTAAAAAAACTAAAAAAATAAAATAAAATATTTATTATTATTAAACTTGTGTTTATCTCAGACAAAGTCTGGTGGAGTTTTGTAGGCGGAGAAATTCACCTCAAGCCATCTACGTTAGATAATACGTTATATTAGATAATCTACGTTATCTATAGTTGTAGAAATCTACGGGTGATGTGGCATGTTTCTAATAATATACTTTTCTGGATATTTTTGATAAGATATTGTTGTAGTCCTATTTTTTCTAAATTATCAGTGAAATTCCTTGAAACAATTCCGGTCGCCGATATCACCAATGGTACTATTTGAATTTGTCGCTGCTTCCATATGCGCTGTATCTCAATCGCCAGATTTCCGTATTTTGTACATTTCTCAATTTCGGTTTTGAAAATGTTTTGGGACAGTGGGACAGAAATGTCAATTATTGAAGTTTGTTTCGCGACTTTATCAACCAAAACAATGTCCGGACGATTGAAGTCAACAGCATTGTCAGTAACAATCGGTTTATCCCAGTAGAGAAGATAGTGCTCCGTCTCAAGAACTGCATCCGGCTCGTACTTATAGTATGGCGGGGCAGAAGTAAGAATTCCAAATTTTAAATCTTATTGCTGGTGAATAATTTTAGCAAATTGATTGTGCCGATTCAGATAGTACGAATTTGCCAGCGCCGGGCAGCCTCCAATTACACGATCAATGGTTTCAGAAGCTGAACGGCATTTCGGCAGTGTCGTCATCTGATACTTTGGTAATAAACTTCTGATAGTTTTTCGTGGTTATTTCCTGATCTTGAATGATATTAATAAATCCTTCCGTTTCTGGGTGAAGGTAGCCACTCGTTAGGTATTGTATCGAAAGACTCTTAGTCGCCAGATCTTCGTTTAACACTGTAGGCTCATTTCCAAGTATGTATTGTATCCCCAAGAGAAACTGGATTACATGGTGCTCTTATCTGACATAAAATTTAGAGAGTATAGTTTATTATTATTATTATTAATTATTATTATTATTATTATTGTTATTATTATTTATCTTGAATATTTAGCATCTTTGTCAAATCATAAATCAAATAAAACTCTTAAAATTAATCTGTTCAGTGACTCAAAATCTTCCCTTCAGACACTACTAAATATAAACAGTAGGCTAAAAGATGTACAAGAAATTCATAAATTACTCTCTATAGATAATAATATAACCTTTTACTATGTCCCAGGACATTTGGGATATGAAGGGAATGAAAAAGCTGATAAAGAGGCAAAAATTGCAGTTACCGAT
>JAFIDM010009631.1:163601101-163654268 GCA_023159025.1 Thereuonema tuberculata | reverse complement strand
TATAGATAATTTTAATTTTGCTATGGGTCAAATTCTTACAGGACATGGAAATTTTAATGCTTACCTAGCCAAATTCAATCATTCAAATAGTGCCTTTTATGAATTTGGAGAATTAAATACAATTGAGCATGTCCTTTATAATTGTATAAAATTTGATTACGAGAGACAAATATTACTTCTAAATTTATTATGTCATTATAGTATATGGCTGTGTGATATAAGCTTACTTGTACAGAAACCAATATATAATTATTTTTAAGACTTTATTAACATAGTGATGAAAAAAAAATAACCTTTAATTGATATCCATATAACTTTAAATAAATAAGTAAAAAAAAAAAAAAATCAATTGATATCTGTAATTTTGCAAATTTATACCTTATATCTATAGGAGTAATATTACAATTCCTATTGCTTATTTTAGCACTTCTGTTTAATACGTTATACTTTTTTGTAATTTTTTCATCTATTTCATGTATATATAGTGTTGTACTCGTTTGGAGTGGTGCACTCAATTAAAATCTTCTTCTTTGTCAAATCATTATTAATTTGTGATGTAAGTCTATTTACTCACCATCATGTTTTTAATATTTTTATCCTAACGGGACTATTATTTATTAAAAAAAATAAGTAAATAAAAATTATTACTGTTATAAATGTCCTTTATGTGGGCCCAGTGATCCAGTGGTAGAGACATAGGTGCCCACAGAATTTTTTGGCAGGAGGGCAAAATATAAAAGTATAAAAATTGTACACGTTGACCTTGACTAATCGGGCAACATTGGGACCTGTTTTTTACCTTCATTGAAAATCTTTATATAATATTTTATGCTTCCACTAATCAATGGGGACTCCTCGAAAATGCATTGTCTAGTAAGTCCAGTTGTAAATATCGCCTTCCTGTGCCTAAAAGATTGTCTGACACTAGATGGTCTGTTCGAGCAGATGCGATTTCAGCCCTCAATAAGGGCTATTCTGTCATCATGAATGTTTTGGAAGACACTGCCAAGGATACTGATGTAAAGGCCGAGTGCAGACAACAGGTTAAAGGACTCTGGATAACTATGGAAAAGTTGAAGACTTTTCAGATAACCAGTGCATCATTGCAGTCAGCATATCAAGACCTGAATTCTACTTGTGCTCTGTAGGAATCTTCGTAAGGATATGTCGAAGCTGTCGAACAAAGCTTCGCTGTTATTGAGAAGAGTGTCAAAGTTCTCACTGATTGTTATCAGTATAGTTAGGAAGTTTCACGGCAAAGCCAACGAAATAGACAATTTGATCATTTTCATGGATTTACTTCAGATGACACTGACAGCAGCATAGATTTCATGCAGCTATCTGAAAGATTCAGAATTGGTACTTTTCTGATTATTATTGATAGTTAGGTTGCTGCAGTGTCGAATAGAAGTAGAAAGGTATATTTGGGTTTCTTCGGCATCTGCCAACACTTATCCCAGAAGAAATCAGAGCTGGTACGTCAAAAGTGATCCAAGCATATCGCGAAGACGTTGAAAACGAATTTGAACAGGAATTGATCCAATTCACTGAACTTTTGAAAACTGACTGACCTGACATTATTTCTGTAAAGGTAATATCAATAAGTCCTTTACGAATTGAGATTGTATCGTCTTATAGTTGATAGTTCTTTCTGCTCCTGTTTTTCTAATGTCGAGATTGTGTTGAAGATTTACCTTCCTCTTATGGTTACCAACTGCAGTGGTGAAAGCTCTTTTTCAAAATTAAAACGAATCAAGAACGAAGTAAGAGCCAATATGGGCCAAAAAAGACTGAACTACCTCGCTTTGATGAATACTGAGCATGAGCCACTGAGAGAAATGAACACGTCGAGGTTAATTGATGAGTTTTCCGTTGCCTAGTCTCGTAAACGCTTCATGTGAACCATGTAACTAACTGAAGTTTATAATAAAAAGTGTATTCAACTGAAAATTAATATTTTGAGTTTTTTGTCAAGCTTAGGAAGTTGTTTAATTAAGTTCAGGATAATACTAGCAAATGTTTTCAGCAAACATCTGTTGTTCAGATTGAACACATTGAATTGAATACAAATTTATTATACAGTATATTACCATTTCCTCCTTCACATTACTCAACCATTATTCAGTCATTTTCCCCTCTCACCAAGGAGTTGCAAAATATATATCCCTAGAGAGGAGGACCTGCTGTTAGTAGTGCTACAGGCCACGCGGATCCTTAATTAATAAATTTAAAAACTATCATGGCAATGTATTTTATTAAATCTTTAAATTGTATTTTATATTGTTTCGTTTACTTTTATGGAATAGATAAGATACGGAATAAATTCTTAAGCCATAATAAGCACAAAAAAAAGCTTGCTGATTTCTTCTCATTCTGTACTAATAGTAGGCCTATTGTTAAGAGAGACTTTACCTTTTATTGTTGTATTGAAACCTTTTATATACTATTGACCTGATTCCTAGAGCTAGTACAAAAAGAATGGTAAAAGTAAAAACTGTATTCTGTTCAGTGTGTTTTAATTAGACCTTCTACACTGCCCCCCCCCCCTCTATTCAGGGCGACTATTCTGAGATCAAAAAAGATGTAAAATAATTTTCCTTTATTGGAATGTTTTTATGTAAGAGAAAGAGATCGATGCAATAAAACAAAAGAAGAACTATACTTTTTCTTTTCAAACAGTTCAAGATAAAAGATATAGTGCTTAAAATTAGAATCCTAGAAAGCAGAGTAGAATTTTTAATTAATTGAATAAATTAAGAGTATAAGTGAAATAAAGAGAATTCATTAAAATTAAAAGATTACGCATAATCGTATATCCTCAAATAAGAATAGGCAGTACAGGAGACATATGTCCTGCAATTGCCAGTCTCAAATGAAAATGAAAAGAAATTGAAGAACTAATTGGATGCAAAATTAAATTTCTAATTACATTGCCTCTTGTCAGGAATTATTAATATTTTCTGACAGGAGATAATGTAGATAGAAGTTGATGTAATAAGGGTATGGTTATTTAAAATCTTCTAATTCATTGTGTACTATTATCTTTCATAATATTTTTCAGATTCTGTTTGTATCTGCTTTATTTAGAATCTTCTAGTCTTCAAAACGTTGCAGACATTGATTTCTAATATTTTAATATTAATCACAATTGTGATTTGAGTTGAGATTTGAAACACAATTTGAGTTTCTTAAAAATGTCTCCAGACAGAAAACAACAATTGTAAGGCATTAAAAACTTTAATTGCATATAAATATATCTGATAGTGTTTATATGTATTTACAGTCTAAATATTTCCAGCTTATAGAACCAAGCATAATTTTTCTTTATATAAAATGAGTGGTTACGACAATGACTAACTAAACCCATGCATACACATTAACACAAAACATGTATAAAAGAATATATGTATATGTGACTGTATGTTTATTTAAAATGTAATTTTAGGGTGATTCAGGGTATAATATATTCCAATCTTCCGAGTAATGGAGCTATTGGAAGCCCCATTAATGTTGGACAGTGGTTTTAGTAAAATGTAATCTCTATTATGTACGATCATTTCGAAGGGCAGCATCATGAAATCATTGGACAAGTGGAAATGGGTTCCTCAAACACTAAGACATTTTTATGATCCTTTAGATAAAGCCCCAAGTTTGAGTTGGTTTCCAATTGTTCAGGGAAACGTCGGAGCTTATACCATCGGCTCATCTTGAACTAACAGAGGCTCTAAGGGGAAATACATAGTTTACTTTTTATTTTCTTACGTATTTTCTATAATCAAAGACTTTCAAATGACTATGGTTGTTTTGTTTAGATTTTAAACATATTATAAACATATACTATTACATGTAAATGTAAAATTATTTTAAGAAAGAATAGTTTTTTCAGTATCCTTAAAGCTAAGCATATATGTTATGTTTTAATATTTGAGTCGTCGTTTAATATACTTTCTTATATTTTATTGAAATACTTTCTTCAATTTATTAAATAAAAATAGAAGACTTATGCTGTGTTTTTATCATTAAAATACTAATTCAAATATTATTAAAAAATTAAATGCTATTTTATACATTTAATGCTAGTTTATATGCTTCTTAATGCATGTTTCATATATATAACTGCTCTACTCAAAAAAAGATGAAGCAAGTTCAATTTCAGTGAGATTACAAATGATTATATTGTTTCAAGGATTTTCTTTGAGAAAAAACAAATGCTGATAATTCAAAATTTTCTCTAAAATTATCCCGAACGTAATTTGAAATTTATCTGTATCTCAATATTAGGGTTCCGATAAATCGAACTTAGTTAATCCGAAGTTCAGGGTGAATATGTCGAATTAAAAAAAAAAAATGATTATGGAGATTTTCATTATCGAGTTGTTAGAATTCTTAGTAAATTAAAAGTAAGATTTTACTGTTCTGAGGTCCGCATTATTAGAGCTACAAATTGACACGTGTTCGGCCAGCATTAATCAAGATATTGAAGCATCTCAGTTCAAGGACATATTTCTAGACTGCTGCTGCCATCTAGTATCAAGCAGAGTAATTTGATATGAGTTCCAAATAAGATTTTAAAAATAATTTTCAGCTGATAACCTACGGGATAAGAAACTGAAAAATTCTACAATATCGGGAAAAAAAATTAAAAATTCATTTTTAAAATCAAAATCTCTAAAAAAATTTCTAGCTATCACTTTTTTCTAAACGAAAATTAATAAGTAAATTAAATATATTTTCTTTTAAAATTTCATTATCTATTATTTTAAAAAATGAATAGAAATTTACGAATTTAAATTGGTTCCAACCTTTTTCATTGCTAATTCATGCATTTAACTTAATTAATGCAAAAATTTAATTAAATTAAAAAAAAACAGAAGTTGGAGATACAGACCTTTTTGATCCTTTTAAAATTATTTTTAGATTACTGAAATGATCCCTAAATGATTCATTTGAATTTTAAAGAAAAAAAAAATGATTTTTTTGTTTCATTTGAGATTCGCAATTTACATTCTTAGACATCTTTACAAAAAACTTAGATGTAGGCCTATGTTGATCCGGATTAGTGAAAATGCAGGACATTTTTTAACTTTCAGAAATCCAAAGATCAAAAAAAAAAAAAAAAGTTAAAATTAAAATTTACAAATTCGTGCATATTATACAAACAATATCTAATACGAAATTTGTCCATACGTACTTTAAACATTAAGAATGGGTTGGTATTTTCATTTCCTTTTACTACACACACATAATAAAAATCCAGTCATTGTCTTTTGAAAAAAAAATGGATTATTGGAAAAACGTTCTAAAAACTGATTAGTGCCTTTAGAGATGGTTACATGCTAAGCCAACTTTCGATTAGATAGTTTTATTATTATTAATAAATAATGTTTTCCTTAATATTATTATTTCCTTTGTAAATAAAAATTGTTTTGCAGTATTCTTGATTTCAGTGACTTAAAAGGATAATACTTCTGAGTAAGTAATTTTAAAACGAAAAATAGGTAACCAATTACTTACAAACATTGACAAAAATTTTCAAAATGATTTACAGAAATAAAATTTGGAAGTTTTCTTGTTTTAATACTTGTTTATTATTTACAAACCTACATTTATTTTTTTATTTATTTTTTTGCTGAAACATTACATTTTAAAAAATTACTTAACATTTTGATAGCTAAAGAATGAAAGTTGTCTTTGTATGATTAATTCAGTATTGAGGAGAGACTATCAAAGGTAGGATCTGACTATTTGTGAATTCTAATGGTTATCGTGAAAGAAATCTAGTCATTGTCTTTTGAAAAAAAAAAGGATTATTGGGAAAAGATTCTAAAAATTGATTACTTGCCTTTAGAGATGGTTACATCTCTAGTTAAGCCAACTTTCGATTAGATAGTTTTATTAACTTATTTTTAATAATTATTATTATTTTAAACTTTCAGTTATCATTAATTTGAGGTAAAGAAGGTCGAAGAAAGAAATAAGATATTAGAACGAGAATCACTCTGGAGATTGTATCTAACCCAAATACAAGAAGACCATTGTGCAATCAAATTATGTTTCATTTGATTAATTGGGATACGACATTTTATTTAATTCATTTTATTTAACGAACTATTTCAATGCACCTATTCCTCAGTTTCTATTTTATTTACCATCTGCATCACCAACATTCTTGCCAACCCAACCAATAAAGCTCTCGAATAGCTAATGGATTCATTGACTAACGGTTACCTCAAGCTGAGCTCATGTGCCTAACTATCAAGTGTAAGAGAAGTTTTTGAGAAGGATTTAGTCTTTATTATTTGTTTTACTATGATGCCCTGTGGATATCCAAGCTATAAACTTTGTAGCATTTCTTAAATCCTGTAATTGTTCCGAAAATATTTTGAAGGCAGACTACCAGTACTAATATTTAAACATAATATACTAAACAGTAGCAAAAAGTTTAGTATTCAGGTTAAAGCAATTTAATAGAAGTCATTCTATGAAAAAAAGAAGACTATCAACTAAATTGATTTTTTTTTTAATTCTCTTACTAATCTTTGTAGTATCTGTTAGTGAGATGTATTTTTTTTTAGTGTTGGTAACTACATTTGAGGATCGAAGATATTTAAGAACTTTAACGTTCTAAAGAAACGTTACGAAAATTATAAGTTTCCAATATTTAATTTAATATTCCATTTTATCTTTCTTTTTTTTATTCGCATTTCCTTTAAATAACCAATTAAAAGTTTGGAATTAAGAACTTGATAAAATCTCAGAATTTATCTTTAAAAGGGATAATTTTTTCAGGAAGTTCAAGGACAAAATCCCAGAAGTTCTTAACTTCTCCTCAGATCAGAAGCTTTCAAAAATTGGTCCTTCTTTACCAGCCAAAATGTCTAAGAAAGATAATTTATCCTTAGTTATTCACAAGAAAGGAGATTTAAGATTGGTAAGATCAATTATCTATATGATATTTTAAAAAAATTATTATAAATACTAATATAAGAAATGGAATTATACATTGAAAATATATTAGAAATATTGAATACCATCTAATCCAACTGAAACATGTGAAACTTGTTATTTCGAATTTTATTTATAAAATGTTTAATTTAGGAATAAACTTACTAGCAAGCCGTGCTGGCGGGGCCGTGCGGTCTAGACGGCGGTCTACCGTTGTGGCCAGTGCGCCAGTTCCCGGGTTCGAATTCCGGTAGTGGCATGGATGTTTCTTTCTCCTTCTGCGTTTCGTCCGTTTCCCCCTGGGACTTACTCTCTCAGGTATATCCTGGACGAGAAAGTGCATTCTTTCTCGTCTCTGATTTCCTAGCCTTGTTCTGATGTTGTCAGAAGGAGGGGCTAGCGCGTGGTCCGTTGGGGCCCATTCGCAAACAAAAAAAAAACTTACTAGCAAATATCAGTATGGTTACAGAATTAATTATTTTATTGAATCCAATGAGCCTATGAAATTCCTTCTTTTTCTTTAGGCCTACATAAAAAGAAAATATTCTTCATAATCAATAATAAACTGAAGAATCTATGTTTATAAAAATAATAAAATGCATTCGTTTGAATTACATGAGTTTCATCGTTTTGAACATGTAATTTCTTTGACTTTGTTAATTAGTTTACTCAAATGACAGTAGTTATTATTAGAATTAGGCGACTGTTTTACCATTAATTATAATACCACTAGGTAATTTCATATTTCAGCTGATTCAGTATTTTTATTATTTATAGTTTGTCCCTAGTCTATCTGTTGGTAAGAATTCAAATTAATGAGAAATAAATTTGACTCATTGAAAATAATTGTTGTATGGATTGTATCTACTGAACAATTTATCACTGTATAATTTGAGTTTTTTGGTGGTTTGGTTAATTTACAAAAAAATTCTATATGAACAGGGTACGTTATAACCCAAACCAAATCGAGTTTTAGTTTGTATATTTGGCAAAGTTATTTTGAGAATTACACAAGCATTCATCTTCTTGAAGCACAAATAGTCTATGTAACAAATCATTACAAACTGGAGATATGAGGCATTAGCAGAATATATAATTTTTGAATTCACAAGCCATTTTAAAAATTAAGGAGCTTTCTTATAAGAAACAAGTATAATAATTTTATCGAATACCCTAGCAATGATAATAACAGTAGTATATTATGTAACACACTTTTAAATAAATAACATTATTGGATGAAGTAGTGTGAATATCAGTTTTATTATTGTTTTATGGCTTTGTTGAGAAAGAGGAGATTAATCCGAAGCTGTGATGAGAAATCTTCGCAACTGTTTCTCTGTTATCAAGATAGCTTTGGTTCAATATTATTAATAGTATCAGCAAGCACAGATCTCTCTAGTACCTCGCTATTTTTGATTGACTTGCCTGATAGAATCTAACAGACGGACAAAAGCAATACCTACGTCCATTTTGCGTCTGTCGAGACCTCTAACAAAAAGCAATGTAATATTACTTCTGAATTTCAAATAATTCTGAAAAAATTATTTTGAGTTTTAGTTATTTTGTTCTCTTAGATGACGTCCGAAGGTAAAATAGGACTTAAACTGTACTTTCATTAACCACAATCTCTTCAAGACTAGACGAAATAATTTAAAAATGAAATTTGATTCAAGCTGATTTGATCTGAAAAAATGTTATTTTTAATGTTATTTCTTATTTTTAGTTTAGATTTGTGGAGGTGCCATACTTTTTCCTATTGATACTTCTATTCACCTCCATACTGATATCTTGGTTGTTTACTGGTGACTATTCTGAACTGACGATCGCAAATGAAGCGTGAAACAGCTGTTTCGAGATGCCACTAGTTAACACCTTGTAAGCTTTACTGTCTGAAAGTAATAAAAGATGTGGCTACAAAAATATATTGAAGTTATTCTCCTTAGATGATAATGCAGACTTAACAGTTATTCAGAAAAAGTACAATTATTATTCATAATTTAATCCTTAAGAAAAAAATTAATAAAAAAATGTTACACTTTATTGCTTCCGTATTTTGTGTTATCATGACTGATTATTGTGTGATATTAAATTACTGTAATTTATACTCACTGATGCTAAACTAAGCTTTATTGACTCATTCATAAATGAGTCTTTTATTTGACGTGGCTATTATTAGTTCCAATTGTTTTCAATTTTTAAACGTTACTTTTTAGATTAATGATAAACGATGTTGTCCTCTTTTCATTATTAGTTGTTGATAAGGTTATTACTGAATAGATCTCACATATATTGTATTGTATTGTATTGATATATCTTCAGCAATATCTGTAAGGTCTGTATTGATATATCTTCAGCAATACGTAAGGTTAAACTAATCAATAGAAATAATATGATTTAACTGTTGAGATTTCAATTGTCATAATACAATCCATTTATTTACGTATTATTAATTGATTTACATATATTTATTTAAAATCAATAGGAACAAAGACCTATTCCAATTCCTGGGAAAAATGGTGAGTTAATATTTCAAATCGTATTTTTCTCTAATCTCTTTTCTATAAATGGATTATTTCTTAATTGTACTTTGGTGACTTTGAATTTGCAGAGGTGATGCTTGCTATCCACTCTGTTGGTATCTGTGGCAGTGACGTTCATTTCTGGCATTCAGGCCATTTGGGAGATTATGAAATTACTGATCCGATTGTATTGGGACATGAGACAAGTGGGACGGTAATTAAATTGGGAGAAGGTGTGAAAACATTAAAAGTGGGTATGTATACGACAAATACACATAATCTTTAAATGTTATCTTTAAATGTTATCAAATTTAAAATTATTTAGAAATTTATTGATAGAATTAAACTGTTAAATACATTACTAAATCTCATATTTATTATATACCAATCGAACTGTAAAGAGAAATTGACTATACAATTAAATGCTTAAAAACTGCTTTACAATTTTTAAAGCATTTAATTTTATAGTCAACGAATTCAATATATATAGGTTAAAAAATTATGAATTACTGAAATTTCATGAGAAAATTGTATATTTTTCGTAGGCGATCGAGTTGCCATGGAGGTAGGCGTTTCTTGTAGAGTATGCGAGTTATGTAAAACAGGACATTATAATGTTTGTCCAGATATGAAATTTGCAGCAACTAACATTGATGGAACCATGACAAGATATTATGTTCTTCCTGAAGACTTATGCTTTAAGTAAGAAAAAAAAAACATTTGTTATTAATTTTAAAAATTTAATAATCGTTTTCGGACAAAAAAACATATTTTTTTCGTTAAGCTATTTAAATTATATCAGAAAATAAAAATATCAAAACCTAAAAAAGATGTTAAATTTATGAAAGTTTTTTTCTTTCTTTTTATACACTATCAATGAAAAAAACATTTTTTTAATAAGTAACTGCTTTTAACATCTTTATAAAATCTGTAAATGTTACTAAGTGTTTGCTTTATACATCATTTTCTAATTATGTTTTAAATCGAAGGCAATTTACAACAATTGTTACATAATTGCATGAAAACAAATTTACGTTTTGCATTAAACGGCTTTGATGCCTGAAGTTGTGTCTCAGGCAGTTTAAGTTCAAGTCTGGAAAAAAGGACAACTATTCTTTCTATGTTGTTTGAAATCATCGGATTTTCACGGAGATTTCTTTGAATTTTTAGCTCTCGATAAATACAATTTACTTACCTTTGCAATATTATTTTGAATAGAGCAATTAATTCATTTATCTAAAGAAAACAATGTGATGTCATATTTTCAGATTGCCCGATCACGTAACTATGCAAGAAGGTGCAATGGTAGAACCTGTAGCTGTTGCTGTAGCAAGTCTAAATCGTGGTAATGTTGGAATGGGCGATGTGATGTTAATAACAGGAAGTGGTAAGAATTAGAAATGTTGATTTATCTTAAAGTTGTATTTATTCCGCAAATAATCTCAATTGAAGAAGCTTTTCTGTTCTCTCTTTCAAACTGCATTTCCTTTTTGCTTTCTTTGGTTACCACCATCTTGTTACAGGAATCCACTGGTGTTTGGTTATAAATAAACTTTTCACATTAGCAAATACTATTCATTCCTGAAACATTGGTGCAATTTCTATTAGGAAAACAAGATTTAATATCTTTCTTCCAATCTCCAGAAATTTTACGATCAGAGGATGGATTCTTCCCATATTTTGTACCAGTAGTTTGAAATATTTTATAAAAGAGAATTTTTTAAAGAATACAGTAAATATTTTAACTTACGATTATTATATCTGTTACAATAGCTCACCGAAATCTTTGTAATTATAAAATTATTTCACAATACTAAGTTTAGCATTTGAATTAAAGAATTTATTTGTTTGTACATACATTGACATTAATATGTTTTCTTCTATGAAGGACCAATTGGGTTGATGACCCTTATGACTGCTAAAGCCATAGGAGTGAGAAAAGTTTGTGTAATAGGTAACTTTCTTGAAATTTATAAATCCTAAATTTGTATTTGAATACGGTATCATTTCTTTATTATCAACGATGTTAAAAGTTAAATTAACGAATATTAAACATCTCCTTTCATGAAAATAAATTGGAAGCATAGATTGCATTAGAAAGATTAAAAGATTTAATCTTTTAAAAAGATTTAACCTTAAAATATAAACTGTACAGTTTCGATCCGGTGTTGAATGATTATCTTCAGCAGCTAAATAAGGACAAATGAGAATTTCTTTGTTTAAATTTAGATTTTTTTTAAAGCAGATATAGAATTGAATGTAAGGTAATGTTTTTCCATAAGAAATGACTCTATTAGCATTAAATCGTCGATGGCTTTATCCACTTCTTTCCATTTTATTCTGCAGATATCAATGCGCACCGACTGGCAACCGCTAAACGCTTAGGAGCAGATGCTGTAATACAAAGTAACAATTCTCAGAATGTAGAAGAACTTGCTCGTCTTGTAGAACAGTCACTGGGCTGTAAACCATCTGTTACAATTGAATGTTCTGGAACTGAAGCTGGAGTCAGACTTGGCATTGCGGTAAGCACGTTAACAGAAGCTTTACGGTTCTCACATTTTAGCTTTCTAAAAATGCCTTGTGTCGAAGAAATCTTTTTAGACTTTTAAAGTATCAATAGGAAACACATTGTTAAGCATAGCTGTAACATTTATTAACAAATAAATTATAAGTCAAGAAATATTGAATTAAGTTCTTAAATAAAAACTTTGAAAAAAAATTGTTGTAAATTTTGATAAGTTAGAAATTGAAACTAAGAAATTTAATTTAATACAGTTAATCTGAAATTTCCTATAATATTTGTGACAATCAGTTCGTTTATTCTGTCTTGAATACATTGATTTCTATCTTGTTCCTACCTAATCGTTTTTCTTAGAAATTTTAAGACAATTACAAGATATTTTGTGTTGATAACCGCATCTATTACTGCTGCTGTTTTCTCCTTTCACTCAGAATGTCCTTTAGAGTCATTGTTGTGGTTGTTATATATTTGCTTCGTGTTTATTAACCGTTTCTTTCAAGTTATTTTCATAGTTTCCTTCTAATATGAAACTAATTTTAATATTTATTAAATATTTTGTATTTTAGGCAACAAAACTCTGCGGAAGACTCGTGATGGTTGGTATTGGACCAGTGGAAATGAAAATCCCATTAATTATTGCTGCTATGAAAGAAATTAGTATAATTGGCTGTTTCCGATATGCCAATGCGTGAGTAATTCATTGATTCATTAAAGCTTATGCTAGGGCGATCAATAAAGTTATCTTAAAAGCAATGTTTCATTCCAAGTAAATGGAATTCAGAATCTAATCAGTTACAATGCTAAAATATTGACCTAACTCTTCAATGATTAAAAATTGATGTAGGAATTTGCCACATATCTTGACTGTTGTCGACATGAATATTTACAAGCTTTGTAGGATTATTCAGTATGTTACGTTTAGAAAATATTAAACTGTGCTTAGTAATTAATCATGCTTCATAAAACTTTGGTAATTATAAAAGAAAACTGGAACTACTTTATCGCCATCTATGAATTTTCTTCATTTGAAAAACAACTTTGATCATGGTTTATTTTTTTTTTATTTTTTTTTTTATCCAATTATATTTACTATCGTTTTCAGGCATTATTAAATAAAAAGAAAACTTCATTATTTCAAATATCTTCTAACCTCAAGAATTAAAACAGGAAAAATTTCATTCACGAATATAAATATGTTTGAAAGCTTCGGTTTCTTTTCCGAAAATTAGCAAAAGATTTCGTAATTTTCAGTCTTAGATAATGCGGCAATGAATGTGGTTTCAATAAAACAAAAACGGTCAATTCAAGTTATTGTAGTAAATACAAAACCAAGAGACACGTTTAAATTTCAATCTATCAAATGTTTCCATTGTTAGCCGTGAAATTACTTTTGATTGGCGCGAAAAGTGAAATTACTTTGACAGTTTATTCAAGACCTTTAATTCAATGGTCAAGTACAATTTCCAGCAGGGCCTCCTCGATACACTCTCGGCATACAAATGGGCGTGCAGGACAGTTGTCGCCGTCCAAGCCTTTCCCGTGACCTGGAACCGGCCACATGGGTGGAGGGTATAATATTCGTTCTTTACTTAGCCGATAATAAAGATAGAACCGAATTTTGTCGAATTACAACTATTTTCCTAACCCGGTCAGTGGTACCTAAAAATGAAAGTGGCCTGGACTGGAAGTCGGAATTTTCCTCAAACCTCCAAGCCAACGGGGCTCCTACTCTCCGTTTTGGATGTGGAGCCCGAAGCTCATGTGTAACGTCAGCGGTGCATAACGAAAAGGTGCGTTTACGGTGAAAATAGTCCGCGTTATGTCGGTTATTGCCTCTCCTATCCGGAAAACGGCTGCTGATTTCTTGTTTAAGCACCGCAAGAGTTTCTTGATTGGCTGTTTGAAAATGATTATTCCCGCCACTCTCACGTGACAACGTGATTGACCTGTCGCTTATTCTGCTGACGCTGATCTTTGAAGTCTACTTCAAAGAAACCGACAGAAACCAACAGCGAACGCATAATCCAGTGATTCTCTTCGTCTGACACCACAAATTGCTGCTGGAATATGCTCATTCCGTCCATCCGTGGCATATGCGTGTTGCATTTTACACACACAACGGAATTTTAATAGCTTCATCTCGTATCGCTAAAAACCAAACAGAATCTTAATTGATGCACTTGAAGTTCATTCGAAACGGTAACTTCGATTAGCGTTTGACAACTCAATTCCTTTGAACTTTCAATTTTTCTCAATTATAGTATTTGCTATTTTAATTACCCAAATTATTTGAATTTAATATCCATAATTAATAGTTTTAACTACTTTCGACCACTTTTAAAACAATTTAAAAAATAAAACCAATAACATTTTTACGTTAGGCGGAAAGAAAACAATAGAAAGAAGTTCCTAAAATTATTTGAGCCGTTTATTTTGATAGTGACCGAAGTCCATTTTTTAATTTCTTTTATTAACCGTTAGTAACAAATTCCACGTTATCAGTCATAGACCACATTTTAGACCAATGTACCACATTAAGCAGTATGGCACATTTGTATCCTATACGTATATTTTTAATTTTGTTGAAACGCAAACTCTTAAATATCTCAATTTCAACATAAATGGACTTAGGTCACTTTCAAAATAAACGGCTCATTTACCGAAAAAGTACTTTCCAACAAAAATCCAGTTCAAACGTTTCTACATATCTCAAAGCAAAAGCTTTCAAACTATTTCAACTTATTTCGCAGAAATAAAATCTAACACACTAGAAATAAGTATCAAAAATTGATATAACTATCTAATAATGTATTCAAATAAAATCTTGCTATCAAATTATGACAGCCATACGAAAACTGTTCAGAGAATCAGTTGGTTTGTTTTTTTTTTACTTCCGATTCGACAGCTAGAAAAGTACTAGTAAGTTTTCATTTCGCCATAAAAATCAGTGTCTGAATATTCCTCCTTTTTGAATTTGAAGCATAAAATATGAATATATGACAATATCATTGAATAGTTTAAAGTCGTAAATTTCTTTATACTCGTACTGGGATTTTGGTTTTGCATAAAGATTTACTATCTTTACTATCTTGGTATATTTTTTTTAGATAAGCATATTTCTAACATATTTTCTGATGACGGCAGAATGAAGATTTATATCAAATCTTAAAATAAAGCTTTTTCAAAATATATTCGGAATTATTAACAATTCCATTTCAATATGCTTTATGTTGGCTTAACAAGATTTACTGGATGGAAGTAAATTTGAATACATTGCTAAGAAGTTTTGAAATTTGCTGATCTTCGCAAGGTTTAGATTGTAACAATATATGCGACTTATTATAACTCAAGAAACAATAAAATAAAATAAAAATAAAATAAAATAGCTTAAAAATATAATCTTTCATTTGACACAATTCTGAGTAGCAATTAAATTCATCTTGAATAAAATATTTATGAAATTTTCTAATGACATTAATGAACAATAATAAACTAAAAAATAAATAAACAATAAATAACCTGATTAATTTCTTTAGAATATGCTTATTTAACAGCAGATAAATAACCTCATGAAAGTTTCAGGGGTAATTTGTTATTAAAGATTTTTTTTTTATAGCCATAAATATTTAAATATTTAAGTAATTGCCAAGGATTGCAATAAGATTAAACGGACTATTTTGAATTTAAAGTATAGAAGTATGGTTATTAAAGATGCAAATAAAGTCGAGGTTTAACTCGATTTTATTCAATAGCATGGTCAACTTAAAGATTTATTATTAATGTCATGTTCAATTTAAAGGTTTGATCTAGCTTGTTCTGCTGTAAACAAAGCTTCAATTATAATTTTAATAGCTGGTCAGTATTCGCACAAAACCATGGTTTCCATTATTAATATATAAATTAATAGTTAATTAATTAATTGATATTTATAGTAATTTTTTAACATACTAATTCCTTGTTAATTAGAAATATTAGCCTATAAATCAAGATCCCAACATTTTAATCATAAAAAATCCAAATTATATCCCAAATGTCATATACAGTTCATTTATTACAATTCTTATATTTCCAGTTATTTCAGTTTTAATTTTATAGCATCTAGCAAAGACTATTTTATATATAAGTTTTTAAATCAATCGTAATTCATTTTAATTAGATTTAATTAATTTCATCAGCAATAACATTATTTTTTAATGGGGAGGCCCGGATTTCCGCCTAGGCCTAGAAGGTCCTTTTTTATTTTTTATTTTTTTGAATTGGAGATTCCGTTTTTTTTTTTTTTGTTTTTAATTTTTGGGGGGGGGGGGGGGGCGCAAATATCAAGAAATTATTAATTAAGTCCGGCCCCGGGAGTAGGCCTAATTAAGTATTTACAAAACAAGGCTGGTTTCATAGTGTACACTAAACCATCGCGACCGTATTTTCGGCCCCGTCCACTTCCTGTGAGACAAGAAGTGACCGCAGACCGGAACTCGTGTTTTTGCCCATCTCTATAATTTGTAAGCTCTCCAATAAGATATCACTTATGTCTTTACGACTGATAGTTTGGGCTGTAGAAGTGGCGATGAATTGACGGACGCATAGAACCTTCTTAAGAGCTTCTCCGCCTTCAGATTTTGTCTACGGAACACTAATAAAAATTTCAATTTTGTTAAATTAAAAATTTCAATTTTTTTAAATTAAATTTTAATTTTGAACAATGAAAACATTTTAATTGTACAAAAATTCAAGAAATTAAACTCATAGTAGAGTTTAGCAATTTTCTATTAATTTTTAAATTGTGATAACAAACATTTATATCATTCACTATTCAACAATAATTTTGATTAATTTATATTTGCACAGAACTTTGATTGGCATTAAGACGAGAATAGAATGACAATGGATAAATGTGGAGTTTAATTCGCCAAGAATTGAAAGTTGCATTACTATCTTTCAATTAGTTTAGTATGATTTTCTGATAGTAATCCTTTTATTTTAGATATCCAATTGCTCTTGACCTTGTGGCTTCTGGGAAAGTGGATGTAAAACAGGTAATCACTCATCAGTACAAATTAGAAGATTCCGTAGAAGCATTTAAAGTCTCCAAAGAAGCAAGAGATGGTGCAATTAAAGTCATTATTAATTGTAACGAACAATAAAAAAACTTTATGGAACTAAAAGAAAACTTCTGAGAATAAATGTATTTTTAATACATGACTAAAATATTGTTCTTTGAAATTATTTCACATTTATATGTACGCTTCACTTATTTCTTCTTTAGCAATTTTATCCAATGTTCTCTTGAGTTTTACTTTTTTATGATAAAAATCTTATAATACTAGTCTGTATTTTTGTTTTCAAAATTTTCAGACTTTCAATTACGACAAGTCTAGAGATATCCGAAGATATCTAGACATTTCTTCTACGTATCTCAGACTATTCTGCCCCCTGTCGCCGATGCAACGAACTTCTTTCCAAGGTTACAACTAAAGTTGGATGTAGTCTTCCTCTAATATTTATTTTGTGATAGCTTATCAACTTAAAATCTAAACTTCGAAACACTAAAGGAATTATGACATTCCTGCTAAAGTTTTTTTTCCTTTAAATCGGAGTTGAAGCTTCAGCGAATAACTTTGTGAATTAATAAAATTATTTTTACAATTTTTTTAAAAAAAATCTCAAAGAAGAAAAATCTTTGATCACAGTTTTGAAAAATTATTTCATTCGTACATACAGGAATTTCTAATTAAAATAAAATTAATTAAAAATAAATTATTTATCACAAAGTATAAACCCCAATTTTAAATTAAACAGTATATTTAATGCCGCATTAAGTAATTCTTAAGCAGGTATATAAATACAAGATTAAGTGTGACTTTTGAGAAGATTAGGAAAATATCATCAATTGGTTTAATAAAATTTTGAATATAAATGAATATTGGATAGTTCCCCAAAATCGCATTTTAAATAAGAAAGACTCTTTAAATAAAACAGTGAAGCGTAATGAAAAGCAAATGGCTTCATCGTTCCATTAAGAAAGAGTAGACAATCATTAAATACGTCCAAAAATAGTGTTAGTTTTTTCTGATGGTCGTGAATGAATTTTGAATGAAGCCAATTCGGATGAGTCTACAGACTATTTGACTTCCATCCAAAACCTCTTTTATTTTTTCGTTTTACAAGATCAGTGTTGTACGTCTAAAAGACATATAAGTATACAAGTACATTCTTACTACAATGGAAATCAGCAGTGATTTGTTCTGCTTGAATAAAAAATAATTAATACAAAAATATCATTTTCAAAACAGAGATTTTTTTTTTAGTTTAACATTAAATGACTTTCAAATTAAATCGAGAATAAAACAATAAATATAAAAATTTGATATTCTATTTTCGAAACCCTTCTGTTTTCTACTGATTACAATGTATTCTTATCTTTTCTTTTCGAAAGAGAATTAATATAATTATTATCATAGTATTTTAATAATAAAGCAAGAATTAGTAACAATTAGCATTTACAGCATCCATTTTAGAAATTACTTCATATACAATAAATGAAAGACTATTTTAAATTTATAAGATCATTAGGTGGTTGACACTAATGTATTTCTTTGAGCAAGATCATAGTAATTGTGAATAGTGATATTAAGTGTTGCCGTAATATAACCAAAAGCAAAGCAAGAAATCCAATCTAACAATGATCTGTAGAAATTTAATTCACTTTGCTTATAAAAATTATTGTTTAGTTGAAGCTCCAAAGAAAAATATTTAGACTATTTTAATTCTAAAAATAGAAAAATTATATTTGACTTTTGCAAGAAAAATATACTTTACAATCATGAGTAATTATATGTAGTCTAATGAGAAACTAAAAAAATAATCTAGCAATTTGCTGTGAACAATAAATTTGTATAATGAAATTTAAAGAAAACTTATTTTCTTGAAAAATTTGGTTTGTATTTTCAATCTGGAAGCATTCTAGTTTTTAAATCTTTTGAGTATCCGAACATTAACTTTTTCAGACTTCACCTGTAGTCAGAGAAATTCCAAAGATCTGAAATTCTTTTCTTCGTATAACAATTTTTTTTTAAAGTTATTTACACATCAAAATTTGAAGTTTTCACCTGCTAATTCTTTTGAAATTTTTATAAGAAGAATTATCTAAATTGATGTAATAAATGAATTACAGTGCAATTTTGATTAGGAATTAACTGTTATTATCTTTAACTATTATTAACTTCTATATATAACTAAAGAAGCAATGATTTACCAAGAATCTGAATGAGACAAGAAAAGGACAACCAGCACCATATCAAATTAAGAAATTATTATTAAGAGTAATGAGGACTTTCAAATATAGTCCTTATTGGCTATTCAAATGAACTACAAATATATAACTATAAACAAATTGTGAAAACTTAGCATAAATCATACAGAATGTAATTTGAGTAATATTTCTCATTGGGTTTGATTTAATGACAAATTTCAGCTTTGAAAATAACATCGAAGCTAGTGAAAGTGCAATTTAGTCTTTCTAGTGCATTTATCTCTTGAACACCACTACAGGAAGAACTGTACTATTTTTAAAATAATAATGCATCATTTTTTTCATATCATTGAGAAATAATGCTACCTTTAATCTAAATTATCATTATAGTCACTAATTCTTACACTTCATTTTCACTATAATAATTGAAATCACTAAGTCTTATTATCGACAATTCTTCCCTCCAATTAATATAGTGAACTAGATAAAATCTGGAGGGAACTATAGTGAACTAGAATAAAAGATTCAACCTTAGCCTTAAATCTTCAGTTCTGGACTTACTGAGTTCTTTTGTCAGGATGTCAGCTACAATGTCCTTGCTTGGAACATACTTTAGATTGATCTCACCTTTTTTTCACATAGTCCTTTAATGCATAGTATTTAAGGTCAATGTGTTTGCTCCGAGATTGATTATACTGATCATGAATCATCTGTATGGTAGGTTGGTTATCACACAGAAGTTCACTTGATGATTTCGATAAGTCTCTGAACTTTAATTCTTCAAGGACTCTTCTAAACTCATGATGCCTCTGGCGCAATCACAACACGCCACCAGCTCGCTCTCTTGCGTGGAGTGAGCCACTAAACTTTGTTTCTTGCAAACCCACGTAACACACATTTTCCGACGTAAATGACGTAACCAGTGGTCGATTTTCCTTTCGATCGGTTACCTAAACTTGCATCAGATTCTCCCCGTAAGCACATTTCTTCTTTGGAAAACATTAACCTGAGGTTTATTGTCCCACGTAAGTATCTGAGGATCCTTTTTACTTTTTTCATGTCATTTCCACTAAGTAAGTTGTTCTTCTCAGAACAACTTGTTCACCGCGAATGCGATACCAGGTCGGGTACAATTGCTTAGATAGCTGAGGCTTCCTATTATGCTACGATACTTCATATGTTCCTCCTTGTTTAGCAAAGTTGTCTCTTCTTCGGCATTTTGAAGTTTTCTTGACTGTTCAATCATGGGCGTATCTACTGGCTTGCTTTCATCCATCTGATGTTTTCTTAATAGATCCAGAATGAATTGTGATTGTGAAATTGACATACAACCTTTTTCACGCTGATAACTGATATATTTAAACCAATATAGTTATTTATCTGCCCTTGGTCCTTAATTCCAAACATACGGTTTAGAGAGTCCTTTAATTCATTAATGATATGTAAGTCTTTGCCAATTATTAGCATATCGTCAACGTAAACCAATATGATGTACCTTTCTTTACCTATTTTGCGTACAAAGATACAGGGCTCAGTTTTCAATGCTTCAAAACCATTTTCCTTCAGTTTTTGATGCAACGTTTCATACCAATTCCTACCCGCCTGTTTCAGGCCATAAAGTGATTTAATCAGCTTTAATCCATTACAATTTCGATCTTTCAGATTTACACCCTCAGGGACCTCCATGTAAATATCGTTATCAATGATGCCGTTTAAATAGGCTCCATTGACGTCACATTGATGGATGGCTAGATTGTCCTGAACAGCTAAAGCTAATAGCAATCTGATATTAGACAGGCTAGGCATTGGTGCATATGTTCGTTCGTAATTAATGCCTTTCTTCTGCATGAACCCATTGACCACTAACCTACTCTTGTACTTGCAGGGTTTGCCGGTGTCATCCTTTTTAATCTTAAACACCCACTGTGTCGTTAATGGATTTATGTAATCAGGGATCTCTGATACGATCCAAGTTTGGTGTTCCTCCAAATTCTTGATTTCTTCGGCAATAGCTTCCCTCCATTTTGTACTTTCCTTACCATGAATTGCCTCAGAGTAGCTGGATGGCTCTTCTCTGCATTTACTTGCAATGAAGTTAACTTTGGGGTTGCGTGAAACTTTTCTCCTTCTTAAGTTCATATATGTATCATTTTTATCAGACTGTACATTTTCTGGATCACTATCGTCAGTATCACTATTTGTGCTGTCTTGCGGAAATTTGACCTCTTCCGAACCGTTATCTTCTTCTGAAGTGACGTTTTCTGAGGTATTCTCATCAGACGAACTTGACTCTATACATTTCCTCTTTTCTGAACTTGCCTTTAGAAGATCATAATTTTCTTTCTTGAAAATATTATGGTTGAGTAGCTCACAACCTCGTTTGTTTTCATTTAAGGAAACGTTCCTTATTTCTTCTATTTTGCGTTTCTCAACGTCATATATAATATATCCCCTAGTCGTGGTGGAATATCCAAGAAAAATTCCCTTACGAACTCTTGGTTCAAATTTGTTACATATCTGTGACTTAGGAATTTTCAAATATGCAACACATCCAAATTTTTAAGATGTTGTACGCTTAATGCTCTTTCACTCCCATACCAACGGGTTAAAGGGATTTCATTATTTATACTTCTGTGAGGAGTTCTGTTCAAAAGGTAATTTGCACATTTGACAGCATAGTGCCAATAACTTAATGGCAGTCTTGCTTCAACTAGCATGGTTCTGGCTGTTTCAAGTATGGTTCGGTTGAAACGCTCTGCTATTCCGTTCTGCTCAGGCTGATATGCTGAAGAATGTTGGAACTTTATCCCTTTAGTTTTAAGGAATTCATTTATGGGTTTGTTAATGAATTCGGTTCCCTGGTCTGTCAGTAGGTGCTTGATTTTATGCCCACATGATCTCTTGGCATATGCGATGAAATATTTAAAATTTTCATGTACGTCCTCCTTACTGTTGATTACTTCAACAAAACAACGGCGAGAATAGTCATCAACAAATGTTAGTATGTATTGTTTTTGTTGACTTCCTGTAGATTCTATGGGACCATACAAATCTGAATAGACATATTCAAGCGGTTTAGATGATCGGATCTCACTTACTCTTGTATGACGTATATTCGTCAATTTTCCTCGCTTGCAGCTATCGCAGAATGTTTCACTATCATCCTTCGGAATGTTAACAGTTTCTAAACCTCTCAACAAATTATTACCTTTAATAATTCGCATTTTTTAGTGACAGATGAAATTAGCTAGTGACAGATGACCAAGTCTTTCGTGCCATAATATTTACGTCTTATATTTACCTTCATTAAAGTAGCTAACTGTTTTTCCAACCAATGGATTGTAACTTACTTTATACAAATTGTTAGATCTCCTGCCTACTATTACAGTCTTTCCCCATCTGTCTTTTACAGTGTATAAATTCTTTCGGATACTTTGTGTGCAGCCTACTTCATCTAACTTCCCTGCGGATATCAAGTTCACCGACATGTCGGGTGCAAAATATGTCTTATGAAGAACTACTTCTTGGGTTTCACCATTTAACAAATTGACAGTAAACTTCACAGTTCCCAGTCCTATAACTTCCACAGGTTTGTCGGAAGCTCCAAACACTTGAATGGGATCATTTAATTCTTCAAAGCTGATGAAGAAACGTTTGTCATTGCAGATATGGCTGGTACACGCACTATCAATATACCAATGCGCTTTATTTTCGGGTTCATTATTATTTTCAAACAAAACGACAACTCCTGAAATTGTTTATTTTTCTTTTTAACTCCACGATTCTCCTTTCGGTCTCGACCCGTCGAATCTGAAGGATTTCTGGAACCCTTCTTGTGACAAAATCTTGCAATATGTCCAACTTTACCGCAGCTATAACGTCTTCGGCCTTCAAACGATTTCTCAGGCTTACTAGTATCCTTCGATTGGATGGAGCTTTTGAGACATTCACCAGATGAGCTCTCAAGAGGCTTGATATTGCTATGTCTTCTTTTGTACTCACGCAATATGTTGTCAATAACTAATTCAGAATTATAGTTATTTTCGTTCTGTAGTACCAAATTACCTTGAGCAACAGAATCGTAATCATCCGGTAACCCAGAGAGAATTATGCAGCTAAATTCGTTATCGGGAATTGAACCACCTTCAGCTATAATGTCTGCAACAATTAACTTGAACTTAAGAATATTGTCCGGAAGGTTTTCATCACTTACTAATTTGCTTACAGAACAGAGATCTCGCTGTAAGTCGGATATCTTTAATTTATCAACAACATTATATTTTCCTTCAAGCTCTTGCAACAACTTATGCGGGTCTTTGTCCTCCTTTATTAGCATTCTGAACCTCTCCTCGATGGAATCAGATATTATTCTGACAGCCTTCTGAGCCTTGTTCAACAGTTTGTATGTTATCGGTTTGTCCTCCATCTCTTGGATGATAGAAAGCGGGGTATTAGCAATGTCCCATAGACCATCTTTCTGGAGCGTTATCTTAATTTGCATCTTCCATTTATTATAGTTGTCGCCACTGAACCTTCAAATGTTATTTGCCATAATGGTAGATTTATAAAGAATTAACTTATTACTTGCTCTGTAGTAAACAAAACTAACGCAACTAGTCCTATCTTCATAAATTTCCTATTAAGACATTTAAACTTGCTTCCAACTTCAAGACTAAAAGTATCGGCGCAGTGGAAATAGCGTGTATCCTGGGCCCATAACCATTTCTGGTTTAAATTTTAAAGGAATTTTAAAGGAATTTTTACTGAATCCCTGACTTGACTTGATAAGAGATTGATACAATTAGTCTAGGTTCATAAAACAAAATAGTTTTAATCTACAAATAAAAGTTCCAGTACAATTATCTTTGACTTTCAAATAAATGACTACCGCTCAGTTCATATTACATGTATTAAAGTTTACTTTCAAATGTAATAAGATAAACCTTAACTATCTCAAATACTGTTCACACAGTAAGTGTTGAATACTCTTTTAAAAGTTCACTTTGACTTGAAAAAGTTCATCACTATGTTAACTTTATAACGTAATATGATTAATTGTTCCTTTAGCTTGTAACAGTGAATATTAAGTCTATTATCACCCTTTAAATAAAACTGTTCCTTTTAAACCGATTCACTTTACAACTTTAAACTATCGGTGACAGATCCTTTTAAGAGTTTTTCAAATCTTTAAACAAGGAAAAATATGACTTACTAAATTTCCTGATCCGAAGTCCAGCATCTTTTGTCCGTTAACAAATCCTGAAAATATATGGGGGTCACAGCACGACATGATATACATACCTGGCGTTTCAGAATTGATCACAAATGTCTCCGAATCCTAATGGCATTCCGTATCCCAGGCAACGGATGTTTATCTGAAAAACATTTTATCAGTGAATTAATATTCTTTGGAAATTCACAAACAGACTCCTTTAGGAACTCGATATTATTATGGAATTCCTGAACCCTTCCATGTCTTCTTTCTTCTACGACATAACACGAAATCACTGCTGAGAACACACAACAAATCTGCAACCATGAATATGAAAAGCATTGTTAACACAACAAGTGATCGTGAACTTGACCTTCTTTCTTCAACACTTAGTCATCAATTGTTTTGTGAACAGTCACTAATTCTTACACTTCATTTTCACTATAATAATTGTAATCACTAAGTTTTATTATCAACAGAAATAAATTTTGATATATGTAAGTTACAGATATAATTTCTATACAAGCTTATTAAAAATAATCCTATGCATTCTTAAGATATTTCTTTCATTGCTAAAAATTTTTTAACAAAAACATATTTCAGATGCTTATGTTAATTAAATCAAAAACATTAATTTAGTAGAAGTTTTAACTGGAATAATCAGTTTCATTTGTTGAT
Source organism: Thereuonema tuberculata (assembly GCA_023159025.1). Lineage (NCBI taxonomy): Eukaryota > Metazoa > Arthropoda > Chilopoda > Scutigeromorpha > Scutigeridae > Thereuonema > Thereuonema tuberculata. The sequence goes on along the minus strand of JAFIDM010009631.1, from coordinate 163,629,141 downwards.
GATTCCAGACAATGAGAAAAATCAATGAAAATGTAGACTAGCATATTGTAGTTTTTAAAAGGCAAAGTTTGCTAAAATATGCTTGAAAGATTTTATTCAGAAATTACATTTCTTCATTTACAGCTGATCTCATTTGAATATTTGTCTGAATAGTTCATTGCAAAATTGCCTATTTAAGGATGTACGACTCGGACATTCATGGATTTCAAGCGACTCATGGAATTCTACAGTTTCTGTTCCGTCCTGTAAATCATCTTAAGAACTCTTAACAAAAAAAAAAGTTCAAATGAGTTCTTTCAATTCTTATAAATTTGAGAAAGAAGACTTATACTATTACTTCAAATAAGCTCAGATATGAGTTCTTGTACACTTTCGTTACAATATTGAAGGAAGGTATACTATTGAAATATTGGAAAAACGAATTAAATTTTAATTTTGATTTTGAGATATGAGTTTACCGAAACCAAGCACACTCCCTTCATTTCTAGTGACATCCTCTCTTTTCAAATTTCTTTTTTTTCTTTCCTTACTTTTTACCGAAACGTGCTTTGTTTTTATATTGGGATTTTCCTCTATAACTGCGAGTCTTTACCCAGTGACCTCGTCGCCATCAGACGAAGTGGAAGCTGCGTTCCGCTAACATTCTCACACGAATACATACAGCCGTAGTGTCTCGGCTAGATGAAACAGTTTTGCCCAGGCCCATGGTCGGCCAGACCCGTAAAAATCAATTGTGCGTAGGATTTCCCTGCCAATTCCTATTCAAATTTCCTGTTGAAGATGTCTTCATGATTTTGCGCGCTTCCTACTCGCCCATAAGCTGCATCCGCGATGCCGACTTCATGGAAGCTAAATGCATGTACAGGAGATCTATTTGGGGCGCTCCCCTTTCCCTCCAAAAAAAAAATGAAAACCATGACAAGACTGTTTATTCACTGAAGCTGAGTAAAAAGCAAATTCAAGAGAAGCTATCCGACAATATCTCATCTTCTAATGCAACAATTATTTTTTTTTTTAACAAAGGAGGAAGTGCAAATTTAGGAATTAATTTAAAATAACATCTTCCGAGTTTCGTAGTATTTTCAGTCTAAATAAATTAGCATTAAAGAATGATATAAAAAGAAATAAATGTATCTAAGATATTACGAAAATTATGGAATCGTGATAGTTTTTAGTGACATCCATTAATGGAGGCATCGAATCACTAAAAAAGAGAAGGCTTCAGAAAGATTCTAGAAGAGCAAGTGTTATTGTTATGTATCATTCAAAGAAGAAACCCAATAAGACAGTCAGGCCGATGTTCCAGGACGACAACAGAATTAATAAGATTAAAACTATTTATTCATGGGAGAAATAGAGTGAAATAACATTGGAACATCGCAGCTTGACCTCTTGAATTTTTTTGGGGGGAACTAAGTAGAACAGCAGAGATAATAAGGAAATCTATGCAATCTAGCATTTACTACTGTTGTAGGAATGGGCTGGAATTGACAATCAACTCTCGGGAAGCAATATTATTACTGGAACTCACTAAAGAGAGAAGTTAAATGGTGTTATGTGAAAAACTAAGTGCCTAATTTTTTATCCGGTCATTTTAAGACCGGCCCTAATGTGCATTTAAATAATATGTTTTTATTAATAATTAAATAATTTACAAATTTAATTGCCTGTTAATTATTATGTAATAAACAAATATTTTAATTTTCAGAATTCTTCAGTAAAGGATAATATACAACAAAATAAATTTAATAGATTCTTTAATTATTAAATTAAAAAGATGTTTTTTTTTTAATTTGAATGACATAATAAGCGATGAAATTTGAAAATACTATATATTATGTAAATAAGAATTAGAAACAATCTGCCTATATAAAAAGAAAAGTCCTGACTCACTCACTCACTGACTCTTCAATGCGCAGCCCAAACCGTTGGACCTAGAAAGCTGAAATGTTGCACATAAGGTTCCCTTTATGATGTAGACAAGGAATAAGGCCGGATTTTTGGAAATTCCCACGGGATAGGGAATAAAGAGGATTTATATTTTCGCTTTAAAGTTGCCTTATCGATATATAGGTTTCAACCTGCATCTGAGTTATCTGGAGAAGGCCACAACGGGCTGGGAACTCGTATATTTTCCGATCTCGATATTAATTTGCTAAATAAATAAGTTTTTTTTTTATGCTATGTATGCTATGTTAGTTTGCAATAAAAATTGCTTGGTATTATTTAATTTTCAGGATACTTTTTTATTTGAGTTTTTGATTTCGATTTTAGACCAGGTCAATAAACGCATGCATTGTATATGTATTTATGTATATATAAAATGTATGCACAGTTTTCAATAAAAAATTCCAGGCTAATGCTTTACTTTAATATTTCAATTTTCTTTTTATTTTCCAATTTATTAATTTATGTTTGAATGTTATTGAAGTGTAATTTAAGGATACTCAGATTCTGTTATTCCTCCTTCCCTTTTTTTCTAGAAATCTTCTTCTAGTCTTAATACAGCTAAGTTAAAGTCGACAAAATTAAAATGAGTTTTGCCGTAGGGTAAATGGTGTCAATTAAGAAGAAAAATAAACGGGAATAAAGAGATGGGAGAGTCGTGTCGTTACTATGCCAACCTAAAAACAAAGATCATTAAAACAGCACCTAAATAATTAAATATTATAGCCAGAGGGGTATTTAAAATTACAATCTTTCATTTACAAAAAAAAAAAAAATATCCTTTTCAAACATGCATTTTCTAAATGTAGCTGATAAGCAATGATTTTATTTAGCCCTTCATCACATTGAGGAAAAGATCTAAATACAGAACGATGTCATTCAAATGAGTTTTGCAAGTTGAAGTCAGACATACAACAAATGTATAGAAAAATAATTTACTTTACTTTTCTAATTAATGAACTCTTCACTATCTGTCACTTTATTTTCTCTCCCTTTTTTTGGTTTTTAACACTCATTTTATGGTCTTTGCTGTCCAGAAAGAATAAACATTTTTTTTTTTTTAATTTGTGTTGTGTTTGTGTTAGAAATCGAAGTCGTTAATTAGTGTTAGAAAAGGAAAATAAATAAGAAATTCAATTACTTTAACCTTCTTTTCTGAAAATGTTGCGATTATTTTTTTTTTTTATCAAAGTAAAACAAAGGGAAAAATATTTATAGAAAGAATACGTAAAATATAAGTTGGACAAAAGAAATTAGAGATTCAAAATTTTTTCTTTGTTTTTTTTTTTTTTTTTTATTTTTTTTTATTTGGAGTATTTTTTTCTTTAATTTTAAAAGAACTAAAATAGAACAATAAATTTTAAAGCACTAAATAATTTATTTGTCTAAATTATCGTGCCACCCACCCCCATTTCTCCATGGAGCATTTTATTCAGTCACATAAGTATTCGTCAGCTTAGTATTAATACACTGCACTCAAAGATCCCAACTCCAACATAGTATACATTTCGAAAAACCAGATTATTACCATATATACTATAGAAGATTTTATACATGAGTCAAGTTGTGGTAGATAACGTCTCTTAAAGCTATAGTGCAGACAGCGTTGTCAATCACACAGCTCCCAATGTAACATCTTTGAACAAATGTTGAATAATAAATGCCACCAATTGAAGGAAGAATGGTGGAACGTGTTTCAGTAAACTTTAAGGAATAATAATTTAAACTTTAAGGTTCATTAATACCTGACTGCGAGTATCGAAGCTAGATGCAGACATACGAATTATTGATTTCCTGTAAATCTAATTTTTTCAAGCCGAAATTTTAATCATTTCTTTATTCCATACATTCCAACCAACCTTACAAAATTTCATTAATATTTCTTGGCTTTACGGATTTTGTATTCGATTATGTATTAGGAAAAAAAAATGAGTGAAACTCTAAATTTTAATGGATTTCTAAATTCTGAATAATCGAAATCATTAATTTCGAAAAGACGTCTGAAGATTAGTTGGTAACTCCTAATTCTTATCTTAAAGCAACTGCCAACATTACTTTTATTTTTTATTTATTCATTGCGATTGAAGATTTATATTTGTAATCTGGTACAAAGAGTAAAATAGTGTTAATGAAACTGTTTCAACTTTGGCGAATTGCAAGATACGTTTTAATTTTATTTCAATTATTAAAGAAAAAATGTTTGAATTATGTCTCTTAAATATTTACTGTTCGTAAAATGACATCCAGGAAATTCAACTCCAATAAATCACAATGGTGGCTCAAATTTTACGGATCTCTCATTACAGGAAACTTGCTCCAAGAGATTGCGTTTACAGTTTTGACAGAGCGAAGACTTGTTTAAACAAATACTTAGGTTGTTTTGAAATTGCGAATGTTTTAAATTTTGCAAGGGAAATGATAATAACAACGGATACGATTACAGCAAGGGAATTTAGATGACTGACGATATAGCATTCAATATAGGAAGAAAGAGAAAATAACGAAATATCTAAAAGAAAGCTCAAATAAATAAAATGATAGATAATAAAATAATAAACACAAATCTAAAAATTTGGCATAAGTGGAATTTAACGGAAAGTGATTATTGCAACTACTTATAATAAAAATTTAAGATGACTACTAGTACAACAGAAAAATGCAGTAATCTCTCAGTTTTTCATTAAAGGTTTTTATTTAATTAATTCAGAATTCACTGTCTCACTTTAAGTCGGTATTGAGAATTCTTAATCTAGAACGTCGTAAGTTTCAAATTAATATCAAATGATGGTTTATTATTACTGGTTAGTATGGTTAACTCAAAAGGCTTGAAACACTATATGATTTCATTATTAGCCGTATTTTAAAACAGTCTTAGTTAGAGACTAACTAGAGATTTAGTTAGTTAATTTAGTTGTTATACATTTTAATTACGGTACTTTTCTAGGTTACATTTGTTGAAATTGGACTTTTATCCTTCCATACAACGCTTCAAGGAACATTTATTCGAAAAGAAACATACATAAATCAGATTTGATTTTTGTAAATATTATCATTCTCTAACATATTCAACTATTAAAGATACTCATCAATTATCATCTAGCGATTCGACGCAGCGGTGTGCAATAAATACAGTACATTGATTTCCTGTAATGTCAGAATGCACTTCAACAATTTCCAATTTACTATTGTTGTACAATTAATTCATTTAAAAAGCTTAACGGTAAAAAAATTTAATGAAACATTTCTACAATGTAATATACATGTTCATAAATCATGATGGCAGTAAAAATTACCACTGTTTTTCAATAGGGATTTCTGAAATGCATAACTGTGGCTGAAAAAAAGATTTATAAGAACTTATTTTTAGTTATATTATTATTCCCAAAAATAAGTTAATAATGTGATATTTTTTAATTACTTATTAATAATATATCATTATATTATATTATATTATATTATATTATATTATATTGTTAACTAGCATATAAACCCCGTCAACAATGACGGGAAAACAATGTGACGGCTTTTGGTTGACATAAGAGTATTTTAAGTAGAAGTTTTTTCTGTGTTTCAATATTATTTGTAATTTCTTCAGTTCATCTCTGAGGGTGAGCTTCTACATGTAATGCTCGTCTGGCCTGCGCTTGAAATAGGCTAAAAAAATGACCATTAAGTTTTAAATTTTAATCTAGTAGGCTAAAATAATGAGGTTTTTTTTTTTCTCTTGCTCTTCTCTCATTGCGTCACACACACACACAGAGGGAGTGATAAAAGATATTTAACAATATTTTGAATGTAGTCCATGTAGCCTAATGGATAAGACGTCTGACTTCGGATCAGAAGGTTGCTAGTTCGAGTCCTGGCGCGGACGTTTTATTGTAGAAATTATTTCCATTTTCACAGAAAATTAAAATTATTTTCCAAACACAGAGGAAGTGCCTTAGACACAGACAAATCTGGAAAATTTCTTTATTAGTATGTAATTAAAATAACATATAACTACATTTTAGTAATATAATACAATAGTGATTTAGATTGATACTTTGCTATTTTGTAATATACAGTATACTAAACCGAACACCTATATTTTCTTTGCTCTATATTATTTCTATATGAAAGTTAATGTTACAAACAACATTTTACTGTAATGAAATTAAGTAAAGCAATACTTAACCAAATGGACAAATTTTAACATTTTTTTAAATAGATGCATAATTTTATTTCATTCCATTTCAGTCTTAAATAATGTCCTGTGATCTTTTTCATAAGATTTCACAGATTCTTTAAGAAGCTGCGTTACAAAAGGCAAAAATAAAAAAAAAAAAATAAGCAAAAGAAAAGAAAAAAAACTGTAAATGAACTGTAATTGAAATTTTTGGAAATATTTTTGCAAAGATTGAAGTTAAAGAACTGGAGGACAAAAGGTTCTTGCTCCTTCAGCACTTCAGTAATAATGTATTGTCTTACGGAAAAAATATCATAAAGTCCGGCTAGAAGAGTATGCAGCGTGCTGTTTTATGACGAAACTAGTTTTGCTCTGCTTCAAATGCAGTGTAGAAAGAGAGGGAAGACTGTCGTCATAAAGCACGAAAGCAGAGGGTCATCCCACCGCATGGACCTCTCTTTTAAGTTTCACATGAGTCCAGCAGATCAATTCTTTCTGAATATTTCATACTTGAATTCAAAAGAGTAGATCCATTATGTATTTCTTTTATAGATAATATATGCATTTCATGAATATTAAAAATAAGTGTTTTAAAAGAAACGATTAAAAATTGGCGATTGTCTACATTAAAACAAACTTTTCAAAACATAAAAAGACATCTAAGCTTTATATTGTTCTTTTTACTGCAAAAATATGGGATTTCCCGAAACATTCCTCAAAAATCAAGGAGAAGATATAATTTCATAATAGCACCTATTTGCTATTTCAAATCTCCATTGTTTCAAGATAAATGACTGAAATTTCTCTATTTCGATATATTTTTAACTCGTAAATCAGCATATTTTTATTAAGTGTCCAGAGAAAGAGAACGTTTTTATTCTGAATTTATGGAAAATTTTAAAATTAAAAATTCGGTAGCGTGAAAAATTCAAAAAGAAGTTAAATGAAATAAATGTGATTATCTGAATTTCAAATTGCGATATTAACAATAAAATTAATGAACATAAGTAAAAAAATAAGTCTACAAATACACTAATAATGTAGCATTACGACATTATTTCAATATTAAGTCTTTCGTTTGCCCAAGTATAATACTTTTTGTTTAGAACGTGAAAGAATTAAATAACCTGCTTATGCCCAAGTGCACCAAACTTCAATTAACTTTGACGGCTGCATTGTGGACGTAACTAAAATTAGTGGGGGTTGCTGCTGCAGAAGAATTTTAGCCTTTGCTTTAAAATTGTGGTAATGAAGACAAACATGTATAAAAAGAAAATTTATTTATAAATTTGATAAATTTCTTTTTATACATGTTTGTTTCCTTTCACACAATTTTAAAACAAAGTCTAAAATTTTTCTACAGCAGCACCCCCCACTAATTTTAGTTACGTCCACAATGCAGCCGTCAAAGTTAATTGAAGTTTGGTGCACTTGGGTATTAGTGAAATATTTTAAAGGATATCTTAATAGAATAAGATAAAGGAATGAGGATTTGGATCCTCTGTAATATCCAAACATCTTTCATAGGCTACATAGAAATCTCGTCATTTTTCGAAAAAGATAATATGCTACAACGTAAAGAAGTCTTTCAGGAAATGATAGGAACATAAATGTTCTGTTGATATTTGAAAATCCAATGAGAAGTAAGAGTAATTACGGGTAACTATTTCCCAGGGACAAGTGGGAGTTGTTTTCAAACATAAAATTTCCTACTGTTTTCTACTGTATCTTCCCTTTTGATAAAATATATAAAATGAATATGCTATGTTATGGAAAATACCTTCAACCTCAACGAAGATGATATCACTTAGATTAACAAACGTTTTTGTTTAATTGTTGTTTTTTTTTGTTTTTTTTAAAATAATACTGTCTCTTGATAGTGAAACTACTCGTAATTTTGTATATTAATTTTTGTATAAAGTTTCTTAGTACAATTAATCAGGTGTACGGATTAATTAACGATCTCAATTAACAAACGTGTTTTGTTTTTGTTTTTCTGTTACAAAATGTTGCCTGTAAAAATGCACGCAGACTTTTGACAAAGCACTGTAGAAGAAATTTAGTATAAAACAAAATTTCAGATAGGTCAAAAATAAAGCTGTTCGATTTTACTGTAAATAATTCGTAAGAAAAAGATCTCAAGGCAATGATATTATAGCTTTTATGAAAAAGGAAATATTTCCCCTGATTGCCGGAGAGAAATTGTTCTGCTTTGTTTCATTCATACACTGAGGAAATCTTTCGATTTTTTTCCCTCAGAACTATTAGCAAACCTCCTTGGAATAAGGTTATTTCTGCCTACCATTGAGGGGAGTGGGCTCTGGCTATCCAGGGAGGTTTCTTTGGGGGATGGAGAACACTTACAGCTCCCGCGGGGGTCGTTGGATCAGTTCCAGTTTCGCTTTCCGCTCTTTCTTCCGGCCAAATCAGCTTCTCTTCGTCCTAACTCCATTGGCCTTTACATTACCTTGCACCAGGTCAACTAATCGTTCATCATCTCATTTCGCTTCAAAATCGAAGATTTATTAGACATTTTTTGTAATTCTCCATTGCCAAAGACTAGACTTCATTACTTTATAAAGATTAAATTTTTATAAACCAATCTAAAATAAAAATTACCAGCAACGTATATTTTGTTTTATAAAAATAACTTTTACAATTTTTATAAAATTGTGGCATTGTGGTATGTTTCTTCTGTATAATATCTGAAAAGCAAAATTATTTCTTCCAAATATTAACTGATTAACACTGAAACAGTTTAATAATGTCAGAGAATTATTTAAAATTTTCAAATTAATCTCTATCAGTTTTACAGTTTGCTAAAAGTTTATATCGTTTTAATATCGTTTTAACTTCATAGCGCTTTATAAATATGGTGAATAAACCTCATTAACGAAATAGCCTCAGTTACCAAAAAATGAATCCGATTTACTTAGCATTGGCTTTAACCACCTAACAAACTAATCTCTATTCAGACTAAAATCATTTTCTTAAGTAATTGCGCAACAAAACAAAACAAAAGAAAATAAATGCGCCCCAATGTCGAAACAAAGGTTAGAGCTGTTATACGCAATTTTCTGCCAAAATATAAGATAGACCATAATTTTGTTTTTGTCTTCTTTCTCAGTACTCCGTATAACAGAAGGTAATTATATAACTCACTTTATAAGTTAATTTTTTTATATCATCGTAAAGTTATGAATCAATATAATAGCATAAATGGATAGTGTAAGAATATTATAACTCGCTATTCATTTTTTGAAGTTGTTCATGTAGGTCTTCGATAGTTTCCTGTCGTTTCGTTTGCCGTTGAGAGAGCAATAATTACATCAAAGACAACATCAAAGATTTTTTAGTGAAATAAATAACAGTATATAATGTTATATAATGAAGATTAATTATTCGTAGAGAAAAATCGTAATTTTAGAAAGTGAACGACAAACAAAATGTGAAGGAAATCTATTAAACAAGCATAACCCTTTCAATAATTGCATGAATTACTTAATTGAAGAGACCCACTGTAGAAAAGGAATTGCAATTGTAAAGACGACTTTCAACGAAAAATATCAATTTCTCGAAACGTGTGGGCTTAATCAAGTTCTTAATGTGCCCAGTTGCATTATTCGCATCGGATGTACTAGCAGTGGGAACCTTAGGCGTTTTTTGATACTCAGTGCGACCTTTCGCAGGCAATTTCAAATTCATAAGTGGTTTTACAGGAAACTTGCAAAAAGAACAGTAAAACATTATAATTATAAATAAGTTGAAAACTCACAAAATCGATTGAAATAAAGTAGTCCAAATAATTCATTTTTCGATACAGTCCTACCTTGCTAAACGATAGAGTTAGGTTCTTCAAAAACATGTCTTGAAACTTATTTTTCGCTAAACGAATTGCGATTTTCCATTAACTCTTGTTATAATTCTAGATACGTTCTCAGAAAATTTATAACTAAATACTGAACACGTCTTTCATGATCTATCGGTAATATTTTAATGGCATACATATCTGCAACACTCTACTGATTGCGGCCTGATGAAGTATCTGCTACTTAACGTGTGGCCTTTCAATGACAAAAGGTTCCTCATCTCTGGGATATAGCAACAAGAATAGACGATACTGAAATCTTTTGAAATCTGGCGTTGCCTGCGAATGTCGAAAATGAGCGGGAAGGGGGAAAGAATAACAGTCCTTCAAGCAATTGAGGAAGACAGAAGAATACTTGAGATTATGAAATGAAGAAGAAATTTCTCTTTAAAATACAAACAGATGTTCATTCATTGAACATCTGTAGCATAGCTATTTCCCTTACATCATTTATTGAGGGAAGAAGCTGCAGATTAAGCAGATTTTCATCAAATATTAGAAGATTCTGGTCAAAATTGTAAGCGAGATGAATAGATTGGCCATACAGAAAAAATTTAGGAAGATAAGTGTTTGTAATTTACCAGTTTTCAAACTATAGATATGCACAGAATAACATAGACACTAAAGTAGCTCTGTTATTCTTCTTCACTTACATTCAATTATAAATTTTGAGAAATTTACTTTTACGGCTATTAAAAACTATTAAAACTTTGATCTATAAATAGAAGAAAACTTTAGAAAGTAAATAATACATAATTATATAGGTAGCTGTTTGCTTAGCTCTTCGATAATTTCCTTTCATTTCGTATCCGTCTCGATATCTACTAAGATGTCTCATCTGACTGTCGATACTAGAATATCTATAAGCAATTTCAGATTGTAAGGAAAATAATCCTCTCTTTCTTAGCTGAATTTACATTTTTTTTTCTTATCTTTCTCATAAATTTATCAATTTAAATCTGCATCAATCTCCTTGCTGTCTTTTTCGTATGTATCTTCCTCGTGTACTATGTGAATTATCTTCATTTCTGTAATCTATGATTGTTTCTGTTAACTGTCAGATATTAGGGTATCTAATTCACATAGGTCTAAATTCTTTTGTATAAAAAACCTTCAGTGACACCTGAAAGTAACTTTCAGAAAGTTGCAAGAGTTACTGACCTTAAAAAGTGAAAAAATAAAGTTATTTTTCAAATTTATATTAATATATTTTCTTAAATCTCTAATTCCTTATGTAACACAAAAATTTAACTTGCAAGATTGGATAGTCTAAATGGACTCGATTTAGGAGTCCCTGTAGAACACACCAGGGCTCTAGAAACTGTGGCGAGTTGCCAGCTGTGGCAAAACAATACCTGATGAGAAATCAGCTTAATGACATTTTTGGCTTTTGTAAACCTGATCTGGGCAAGGATCAACTTCCAGATACGTAAGAATACAAAAATGCTGCTATGATTTTCATATTTCTTTGGGAAACATAAAAGAACTTTATTACAAGTCTTAATGTCGATCAACTTACTATTCTTTAATATAATGGTGATAAAAAAATTGACTCATGAAAGGATCCTCACATTATGCAAAGTAATTAAAATTCTGTTTCTTTAGGTTGCAAAGTTCTTTTTTTATAAATAATAAGTTGCAATACAATTGAATTAATACAATAATTATCACATTTTATTTTTAATAGCAAAGTAAAATCTATAAAATGCTTTATTAAAGACTTTGAGTAAAATTCATAAATTAATATTCCATTATCCTCAGGATAGTTCTTTCTAAAAAATATATCTTATCAAACCTTAATCACACAAATGTAACCTTTACATAAATAAAACATCTTTCTTTGTTGCATCTTATACTTTAATAATAATAATAATAATAATAATAATAATAATAATAATAATAATAATAATAACAATAATGTGAAGGCAGGATCGAGTACGTGCTGTACCCATCGTTCTGTCTGCCACTGGTCTGGTGCCTCACACATTGCGCCACAGTCTCAGCACACTAGGACTACACAAAAACACTTATGCACCTGCAGAAGGCTGTGGTACTCAACACCACACTCATAGTTAGGAAATTTATGGACGCAACCACACATCCCTAATCATTCTTGCACACGTCTTTACACTTGGCAATATGTGCTTTGGTCCTTGACCCGCCATATTGTTTTTGCTGGGGAAACCCAAGGTTTGAAACATACAAACATAATAATAATAATAATAATAATAATAATAATAATTAAGGAATTAATCTAAATAAATACAGGAAGATCGATTGTGATTTAGTTAATACTGTAATTCCCAGATTGAAAGTTGTTCTTTGAGGTGCAAACTACTGTCAGAAGTCAGAAATTTTTTCTTTAACAGTTTCCACATTTACCATATTTCTCTTTTTATGTGCATTTTTGCAGTTTAAAGACTGATCTCAGTTTGTAAATAGAATCCTTATACTAACTTCTAATGAAGTGGAAAATGAAATTCACGAAATACTGCTTAATGAAATATATAAGATTTCTTCGTTACGCAATTGAGTAGCTACCTTTAATCCTTTAGGATTTGCTTTTAATTACTTAACAAAAAATGATGACATTTATAGTCCGGTTCAAATGCTATTTTTATAAAAATCTAGGTTAGAAATTGAAATAATTAAATTAATACTATTTTCATATTAATTCAAAAATAAATTCGAAAGTTTTCCAGCACTGAAAAACATTTAAGAACATTAATATCTATAAAAATATTTATTCACTTGTATCCAAAGGATTCCTAGGCAAAGAAGCTGAAAGATTGAACTATCCTTCACGGAATCAAAGAATTGGCGACAGCCTGGAGGTGGCGCTGTTAATTCTTCGACTTGATCTCCAGGGGGCTTCTATGGTTACAATGCTCCCCGGGGATTATCTTGACGAATCAAGTAGGATTACAACGTGATTGAGACAAGGGAAAAGTTGATGATCGCTTCGATTACTCATACATTTCTTTTATATACATGGAGGCCGACGTGATTAAGATCTGGTGGTAAAAAGGATTTGGGAGAAAAATTCCCCGGACATCCGGTCTTTGATACGCTTGACTGGAAAACAGATGAGCTTACTTCTTTTCTTTGGAGTTTCAAAGCAGTCGAACGGAGCTTTAAGAACGGAAAATCAGATCCTTTTTCCTAGATAAAGTCCGTTTGATTCTTAAATACAGATTTGATTAATTGCTTTTTAAAAAAATATATCAAAATAATATTACCTAAAAGATTATTTAAAGTTACAGATATTCATAGATCGGATACTAATATTCAGATTATTATATTACAATTAAGACTGAAAAAAAAAATAGATATAATGTGAAGTTCTCCTAATTCTATTGCATTTTAGAATGTAATGCACAATTTTAAGTAGGAAGAATATTTATTAAAGTTAGTTCCAGCAATGTACAAATTCCATTTTTATATGCTTGATGTAACCTGATGTGGAATATTTATTCAAGTATTGTAATTGAAACGAATTGAAGCATACATTCTTTTTCCACTCTTTTATTCTCGCAAACTCCTCGATCATAGATTTACGTTAACAAAATATATAAAGGTACTTTATCTTTTTACCTTTTTTTAGCGATCCCGCACATGAAAGTGTAACGGATAATCTCTTACGTTCATTCTGTCCGTCTGTCCATTCGGTCATCTATCATCATCTCATTGGAACCATTGTGACTTGAATAGGTGGGGGAAAATACGAGTTCAGGTCTGCGATCACTTTGTGTTTCTGTCACGTGATAATATTTAAGGTAATATTCAACACCTTGCAGTCATTTGAGTGGTTTATTTGGCTCATGTTCATAGCCATGATCGTGTAGTGTGGTTAGTAGATCAGGATTACCCAGGTTCGAATTCTGGTAAATGCACAAGAAGCTCTTTTCTTCCCTTTTTTATCTTATTTTGATTTTTTATATTCTTCTATTTTTCTAAGTTATATTTTGAATTTTTACTTATTATTTATCTATTTTGATTTTTGATTCTTCATCTACTGTTTTATTAACTTTTGTGTTTTATTATATTTTGTGTTTTCATCATTGTAACGATCCTATTTATGAAAGTATCTCCATCTCTCCGTCCGTCCCACTTCTGTCTGTTACCACTTCTACTAAAAGCCGGACAGACATGAGTTATATTTATTCGAACTCTTACCATTTATGGAGGTGGACAAAAATACGAATTCCGGTCAGAGGAATTCTTCTCAGAGAAAGTGGGCGAAAATGAAACATGTACGGGTCGCTTTGCATTCGCGTACACAATGAACCTACTTTTTACTTTATTGATTGAAAGTATCTACATTATTTTTAAAAGAGCTTCGTATTTGTTTTGATCATAGCTTTCCCAATGAAACCTGAACTTTCGACAAGGGAGATGTCATCATAACTATAATAACAGTAGAATCTTTAATTATCATTAATTAATCTCAGAATATAATTGGAAGAAACCACCAGAAGGATTTATATATTGTAAAGAAAGTTCTAAACGAATAACCAGTAAAACTTATAAGAATTTTAAATCCAAAATAATATAAAGAAATATGTACATCTAGTTTGCATTAAGTGTTATTTTTTGTTCATTGCAATTAGTTCATCATTACAAATATTCGATGAAGTAGAGAAGAGAAAGTAAAGTTTTCATTCTTTTTCTTTTTGAATCTACAATTTTTTTATTTATCATAAGTTTCAATTTCCTGATGAAATGGCGTCTCAGTATAATTTTTCCTACATTTTGAATTTAGAAAAACGTTATTGATCATCAGTTCAATATCAGTCGATGTATTTCCAATAACCTATTGGGTACAAACGTCATTTTTAATTCCCAAGATCATTTATCAGATTGTTGTTTCAACGAAGAAGTCTTTCTTACCATTTTAACAATCCATATCTGTCTAAACTTTCTAATTTGTCAAAGGGAAGAGGAAGAAAAGAATACTTCCTGTTTTCACAACCAAATCTCAAACTATTTTTACTCCGCCAGATAGATTTCATTAATTAATAATCAAAAATGTGTATTTTTTTTAAATGAAAGTGTTATAAGAAAAATAACTAATAAAGTAATTTTCTTCAAAACAAACAGAAAATGAAAAGTGTAAATTGAATAATACTTTAAAAGACGTTGAGGAATTGTCTAATAAAAATTAACTTTTAATTTTTAAATTCTAAAGTAATGATTTAATAATATAAAAAATTCAAGAATCTAAAAATTGATTCAAAATAATGAAGAATCAAAAACCAATCATAATGTTGCTTAAATTTGTTTGCCTAGCTTGGCATATATTTGAGCCGTTTATTTTGAAAGTGACCTAAGACCATTTTTCATTTTTTTTTGTTAACTGTAGTAACGTGTGCAAATTCCACGTTACTACAGTTAATAAAAAAAAATTTGAAAAATGGACTTAGCTCACTTTCAAAATAAACGGTTTATTTTGAAAGTGACCTAAGCCCATTCGAATAGACAAAATATATCAGAATGAACTTTTAACTATTTTTCACTATGAACTTTCACTTAACAATAATCCTTGTTGCAAACTAAATTTTTGAAGATAAATACATTAATGAACCACTTGCTTTTTCTTTAAATACATGCAACTTCAATTAAGACTTTAACTGATTTGCTTTAGTAACAAACTATAGAAAATGAACTAAAAAAAAAAAATAAGAAGAAGAACCTCCATATTAATTTTCAATTAAGAATTAATTGAGAACAATATGTATGAGTATCTAGATCATATTTAGGACGGCTCTAAAATTAACTAAATATTTTATATCTGCTTTAGAATAGTATTAAGCTTATATTCAGAAATTTTTATTTTTCCCTGTGTGTACATTAGTTTCCTAAGGTGTAAGACTTAAACAAATGTAAATATAAACAAATGTAAAAACGAACGATGATGCAAATAATGATTTTTTATCTTTATCTAAATTTAAAACTAAAATTTAGCATGAGAATTTACATTTTGAATAAACGTTAAATTAAAATAAAAGGATTGCTTTTGCTCGCTTTGATTATATCGCAAATGAGCTTACTATTTTTCAAAAAAAACTTTTTGAATAGTAGTAATAAAAGTTATGTTTAGGCGTTTTTTTTTTTTTTACATTTGTTTCAAACAATATGAAAACAACATCAAAGACTTTATTGAAGGCCTAACCGTTGTATATGATAATCAATACAGTCGTGAAAGCTTGTATTTAGATGTTATTTGGGAACCCAACGATGAGATAATGATTAAATATCCTACTGTTTTCTACTTAGATGACGTCTCCCTTCTGAAAACCTGGATTTGTTTAAGAAACCTACGATCAAGACAGATACGGAGCTCGTTAAAAAACATGTAAACATTTAACTTATAATGTGTGATATTGATGACACCAAAATATAAGCTAAAATTAGAAAACTAATTATAATTGGAAACAAATTTGATTATATTTAATTTTGAGATGGATTTCAAGATGAAATTTTGTCATCAATCATCATTAATAGTAGTTCGTATGTATTAACATTTACGGAAATTTTAATGAAATCTAAAGACTTTTTTTAATATGTTCCAGACAAATTTCATGTAAGCTTACAAGATTCGGAGAAAAACAGAAATTTGAACGTAAATAAGAAGTAAATCAATAAACTGAAGAATTTAACTTTTTTAAATACCTAATCAAGATTTCGTTAATACGCAATTAAAGTCTTCGTCTTCAAAATTAAGTGCTAGAAATACAGTATTATTGTAACATTTTATATATAAATATTTATAGAAATCAGTTATTTGTATTCATCTGGCCTATATATCTGTATTTTATTCATTTTAATCTTTACCGTTATTTATTTTAAATTAACTTATTCGTTTTCTATTTCCAAATTATTGCTGTTCTGTTTATTTTTAAATCTTTTCCGTTACAGTCGTTTAATTAGTTAATTAATTTAAGTTCGTTACGTTTCTTGTCCAATCACTATGTATATTTTTAATTAATCTTCCAATGAAATCCAACTTTGTAAAATCTATAAAATAAAACCATGTTTTCTGTTTAATAAATTAATTCAGTTCAGTTCCAAACTTGACTCGTTGTTTCTTCGCTCTTACAAGACTCTCCCACAAATATCATTACAATATCCTTTAATTGTGGAACTTTATTATGTTTAGGTTCTATTCAATTTTATTGAGTTCTTTCTTTCGAGATTGAAAAGATTTGGGTGAATTTTATTGTTTTTGCTTCCCTATAATATGAATGAATTTCTTATATATCAATTGATGAAATTGATTTTTACATTTCTCCAATGTATTATGAAACAGTTAAATAGTTTTTAAAGCCTTTCTTGAAAATATGCGAATAAAAAGTGGATAAATACAGAAGAATATAATAATTTTCTGAAATTATATTGATATGGGATTGCGTAAACTCTCCTTTTTAATAAAAAAAGGCGTATTTTTTGTATTGGAATGATTTAGTGTATTACAATTTATTTGTTCTGGTAGACAAGAATTAAAGAGAAAGAACAAAAATAAAAAAAGGATAAAGTTGTAGAAAACCTTGTAACTTTCTGCAGACAATATATATAAACTTTCTGCAGACAATATATATAAAGGGTGATTCACGAAGATATGCAGAAACTTCGGGAGCCCATTCTACATGTAAAAGTAAAGAAACAAAGGTATATAAATATAGGTCCGGAAATGCTTCGCTATCGAGTTACGGCTAGCGAAAGATTTCGCCCATAATGTAGTACCCTGGGTGAAATTCATTTGCTGGAAGTCTGGGAAAATAAATTAAGGGTCGAAATCAGTGGTTTGTTATGGCCTGAAAAATCGAATGAAACATGTCGCAGAACTGTATCTCCCAGTGGTTTGAAGCTTATCCCACGTGGAACCTGCAAAAAAGGAATCGAGAAACAACGTGTTTTCCGTGTGACATACAATAACGTTTTTAAGTAGGTTAGACACACAAAATTGTACAACAAAATTTGTAGAACATGTAATTCTGAAGAAAACGGTGCAAATACAGTATACAGAAAGGGGATGATCGAGTAAATGAAATTGGAAAATTAAGAACGTTATTGTCGGCCGTATGTATAACATGTGTTGTTTTGTTCTGACGAAACGTTCATTTACTCGACCATCTATTCACGTTCTGTATACTGTATTTGCACCGTTTTGTTCAGAAATAAATGTTCTACAAGTTTTGTTGTACAATTTTGTGTGTCTAACCTACTTTAACAACGTTATTGTACGTCACATGGAAAACACGTTGTTTCTCGATCCCTTTTTGTAGGTTCCACGTGGGATAAGCTTCAAACCTCTGGGAGATACAGTTCTGCGACATGTTTCATTCGATTTTTCAGGTCAGCAACCATAACAAACCACTGATTTCGCCCCTTAATTTACCTTCCCAGACTTCCAGCAAATGAATTTCACCCAGGGTACTACATTATGGGCGAAATCTTTCGCTAGCCGTAACTCGATAGCGAAGCATTTCCGGACCTATGTTTATATAACTTTGTTTCTTTACTTTTACATGTAGAATGGGCTCCCGAAGTTTCTGCATATCTTCGTGAATCACCCTGTATATATAAGCTCTTTTCTTAATTTATGGTAATTGTAACTATGCTGTCGCAGTTATTTATTAGAGACAAAACAGTTTCAATAAGAAAGCTGTTCTAAAAGAGAATAGTTTGCTTTTAACGGGAAACTACATGGAGGTAAAAGTCCCCTTCTTGAATCATTCAATTTACAAAAATCCAAAAAGGAATTCCATTATTCTAAATTACTTTTGGTAGGATGAAATCAAAGCATATAAAACATGTTTTCTGCTTCTCTTTAGACAGATGGCAAATAAAATTCAGGATGCTATTTTTGTACAAACTTTACAATTGACTTTCATTCAAGATAGGCTTAGCAGGAAGCTTTAAATTATAGTAAAATATAATAATGATCTGACTTTCCCTATATTATGATTATTGATACTGTATTATAAGAATGGTCAACTGCTTTTTTGTTGAATGATATCTTCGAAATAAAATACTTTCAACTGATGTCAGAAATTTTTTAACATACACATCTCTGTTATTGAAACTCAGTTCTTGCCCCCCCCCCCCGTATTTTTTGACGCCGGCGCTCTCCTGTCATTCTCAGAGTACCGAATGCCGGCTGCCTGTCTATTATTCAGAGCTTACGGTATCTGTTGAGTAACCAATACAAACCCGAACAAAAACGAATTTAAGTATTAAATCTCATCAATTTTATAAATAGGTGTTACCGTAATAAATATATTGCCGCTTCATCCCCAACATGCCGCCCGGGGTGCTTGACCCACCTTGCTCCCCCTTTATGCAGCTGACTTACTAACTAGTGCAAACCCTAGTAGCCTACAGAAATAATGGCACAGATGGCTGGAAGGAGAGAAAGAGACATCACAAACCTCCTCTTGAACGGCTTCTTTGAGGTAAATACAGTGTGAAACTTCCCAAATTATTATTTTTTTTTATATCGCAACTGTATCGATGATAGCAATATTTCTTAAGTTATTCTTTAACTTATGCTAGCGAAACGACAAAAAGAATGTTCATTCTCGAAGGAATATTAAAACAAAACTAAAATCTTTGAAATGGAAATCCATCTATCATAGAACTATATGAATATCTCTAAAAGATCTCATGAATACACTGTGATAAAAATTCAAAACTTAACTTTTAAAGAGTGGAAGTGAGGAAGAGCTGAAATTACTTCATTTCAAGACTAGATATGAAAAGATAGTTATAAATAAAAAAAGCAGATACCATCAAACCGTTATCCTACAATTACTATATAATTATTTTTGAAATTGATATGTTTTGATTTGTTAGATATGTTATGAGTGCTGTTATGCCAACTAAAAGATTTACATACAATTTCTGGCAAACTATTTTAATCATCACTTTGGTGACTATGAATAGATTTCATCTAGTATTTCTGTTAGATTTATGGAACATTCTGGAATACTTAAGCGAACCCTACTATTTCTGTTACTACTAAGTCCTGTTACTTAACTAGAGATACAGAGCAAAGTTATTACATCATTTGTCGTTAAATTCTCTAACAGAATGATACATATACACTTTCTTTTTTTGTAGTAAAGTGAAATAAAAACTAAAGAAAGAGTTAAAAAATTCAACGAAAATCAAAAGATTACTGATTCAATGGAAATTAAAGCTGATTTAATACTTTGGAAAAACTACGCTAAAAGTCCAGATTTTATTATTTGTTTGAAATAAAATGAAATTCGGGATAAAACTGTCGAAAAAAATTAAATCTAATGTTTTAGTAATCCTCTTTTTTTTATGATTCGTTATTTCCTCGGTTTCTTTTTAATATATATTTCATGTTGAGTTGATACTTTTGTTTTCGCTATGTTTGCCAAAATTCGCTGAAAGGAAACATTAATTTTTTGTATAAAAGAAAACTTTTAACGGTAAATTTATCTGTAAAGCATGTTTCATAGTTGGACACTGCTTAAACAGGAGGAATAATCATTTCTTTTGCATTTTTTTGTTGTTTTATGGACTCAGCAGTTTCCTATACTACAACGAAACTGCAACAGATAGAACGGCACAGCATTAAAAGCTGTACTAAAACTTTGTTTTGTGAGCCTCCTTGGGCTAAGGAAGGCCCTAAGACTTTGTAATTTCCAGTTAAGTACCGAGGGTCATAAAGTGTTTGATGATGATAATTCTGCGGCCGGCATTACAGACGCTCACTTTATAACCCAGAGAAAAACAAATTTCTACATGACGTCATCTCTGCCTAATTGAGTGATTTCTTTTCTGATGGTTTTCCAAAATTCAGAATAGAGGGAGACAATAAAAAAAAAAAATTGTAACTTCTGTATTCAAATATGATAAAAATGCAAGAAAAATAACCAATTCACTTTAAAATGAAATGTAAAATGGCAATTGGCTGTTAAAATTTTTGACACTACACCAGGAGTTTTTACGCAATGTTAAAAATAGAGACGTTTTTATTCTTAATTCTCTAATAATTCATTGATTTTTCTATGATCTTATTTAAGATATCTAAATGTTTTTATTGCATTAATAAACATTTATTATTTTATTGATAAAAGAATAAATACTTCTAAATGCAACAAAAAGTTAACAGATAATGTTTTTTTTAATAATTTATTATCATTTCCATCCAAATAACTCATTTTTGACTTATTTTAAACATATAATTATATCTTTAGTTGTATTTTTTTTCTTTAACTCTGTTTTGAAATCTTAAAATTTTAAAAGACAGTGTTTAACAGTTATTATCCTTTGATGAACGTTGTCGAATAATGAGACTTGGACATAAATGAGCTACATGCACTGTATTACTTCATCTCTAGGCAATATTTAAGAACTGTATTCAACAAATTTCTCATCATCAACAATATTTTGTATATGATCAAGCAGTGATAGTATAAATGAAAGTATGAAGTCCGGATACAAAATTTAGCCTCCCAACAAAAAAGATGAGATAGTTTTTTTTTTATTATTTGATGCCATTAGGCTTATCCATATTCCTTAAATTTCTATCTAGAGAAAGCATAACTTAATTTCATATAGTAACTTAAATGCTGAAAATGGTAACAAATTTATGGGCTCGGATACAAAGCACCTGAAGTACCCAATTTTCAGAACAACAAGATAAACAGAATTTTTAATACAACTAAATAACGAACATACCATAGTAATGAATCGCTATCTATTAAAAATATAGAAATTTTGATAAAAGGAGAAAGTCAAATTAAAAATAAAATATGCTGTTTATTTAGTAAACGCAGTTCAATGTCTTCGAATAAAATAAAAGGATTTGAAGCAGATAAGTTAGTTTTTGTAATTAACTAAAAAACAATTCTAAAATTTCATTTCACGAATAATTTGATATTATTTTGATATTATTTAGTATCAAAAGTTGTTAAAGTTGTAGAACAATTATACGTAATTACTTTTATTATTAGCTAGTAAATACACTCTTTTATCATTATAACTTTTTTTTTTATTGTAGTAATTTGATTAAAAGATATTTGAAATAGAACTGAAATTAATTTTTCTGTCCAAGAACGTTAGGTTGTGTCTTTACTTACTATACTTTTTATTGATTATATATCGATACTCTTCAGATTTTGACTATATATCCTTTATGGTGTATACTATAACTTATGAAAGCCGATGATGGTCCAAGGGCAGCTGGAAGTAAGGCTCCCAACGTTTCTTTTTCCTGGGATTGAGATGAGGTAAGATGGTTAGAGCCTTAATTGTAGACAAAAAATATAATTACAAGAACAGCATAAGAATGCTTAAATGCTTTATGCAAAACAGTGAGTTTTTAGTTTAATTTATTGCTGAAATACTGATGATCATCAATATTGAAGATTTCTGAGAAATTCATGGCATTCATGGCGCCCAAGAGAGATTTAAAAGGAAATTCAAAATGCCTAGAATTTATGTCTCAATGTTCTGTAATCATCAATAGTTTTAATATAATATAATATAATATAATATGGCTCAGTACATTATAATGTAATACAATATAGCATAATCTAATCTAATCAAATCTATTAATGTAAATCGGAAATTTGTTAATGTAATTACTTTCTTGTTTAAGACCGTATATATTCGTTTTCTATGAGATCATCCCAAGATAAATTACTGCAAAATTCCAAAATAACTGTGTGATAACCTAAAAGAATTTATACACAATATCTTACTTAACGTTGTTCCGAATACAGAATATTCGTTACAACCCTCCATCAGATCAGCTAGTTCAGAAATAGACAATCTCGAACCTTTTGTTATTTTTTTATTGAATAAATAACTGCAACTTTTCCTTATAATAAAAATAGTTGAATATTTCAAAAGATTTCCGACCCTGGTTTAGCTCAATTAGTCAGTGTAAAGTATTTTTGTCAACTATCATCTGAGTTGAGATATG
The DNA here is from genome assembly GCA_023159025.1 of Thereuonema tuberculata. NCBI lineage: Eukaryota > Metazoa > Arthropoda > Chilopoda > Scutigeromorpha > Scutigeridae > Thereuonema > Thereuonema tuberculata. The sequence continues at coordinate 163,606,197 of JAFIDM010009631.1, read as the reverse complement.
ACACTGTTGTTAAAAACAATTTTCTGCATGCATTGTTTATTCATAGTTAAATTCAAGCATGCATAGAATAATGATCTTGTTTCAGTCATAGCCAGTGGTTTAGGCGATTGCCTTCGGACTTGGCTGGTATTCCAACTCAAAAATTCTGGGTTCGAATTCTGTGGTCGCTTGGGATTTTTCCTTTCTTTCCTGTTTTTGTCTCCTCATTCTTCTCTTTCTCTCTTCCCTACTGTCTACGGCGATTTAATTCTTGGTCTATATACACTTGCGATAACTACTCTTGCGACTCAATACAATTGTCTTGTATTGTATCCATCGGCTCTAATATAGAATAGGAAAATTTCTTGTTTTCGAAAATTGAGGCATTTTTGAAAACACTGGCAAGGTTGGTAACATTAGATTCCTACTTGAAAAAAAAACCCCAATTCAATAGAAGGCCATCATCTTAATGTCATAGGTAACGTGATTGCTTCTGATAATACGTTTTTAATAAACTATAAATTTTCAATTATTCTTTTTTTTACATATATTTAATTTTCTACGAATTATCCTATTACTTAGCCGCGCTAAAGAATGTAATTAAGTAGAACTTTTAAACTGTTAAGATCGAAATGAGGAATAGTTTCATTAGATAAATGTTATTTTTTTTTATAAATCCTTACATCATTTTAAAACTCTTATTCAAATGGATTCTTTAACGTGTTCCTACTGTCAATTGAGGTCACTCTTTCTTCTAGAGGGGAAGGGACATCCTAAAGTGGAGAGCTCTTAAGAGCAGTTTCTTTCCTTTCATCAGCTCTCCTCCTTCTCTTATTTGAAGGAGTCTTTGCATGGTGTAATGAAAGAATTCCACATCTATAATATTAGAAGAAATTTTGAAAATTAAAAAAAAAAAGCATAATGTTAAAAATAATCACAATTTTATGAGAATAAAAAAAGCATCATTGCAATCATTACATTTGTCTCCTTAATATAGTTTTTCTTGTATTAGCTATCATAAAAAACATCAGGTTATACATCGATTACAACAGAATTCTCAATCTTTTGGTGCTGGCAGAGCTCTTGTAATATTCATTTTTCATTAATCTGAACCAATGAACCTCAGAAGAATATAAGATTAAGATTGGCTAAATGCATAGGTTAATTTATGAGAGATAGATCGATTTCAGTTCACTTTTTTTTTTAATAGTAAGAAATTACAGTCCTGCTAGGTTCTACTTCGAGATCTTGTGTGCAGTGGCGTAGCAACGCCTTGGGGGCCAGGGGCGGGAGTTCCATTATTAAGCAACAACCAAAAAAAAAAGGGAATTTCCTATTTAACAACCAAAAAAAAAAGGAAATAAGCTGGCTGGTGGGGTCCTCTAGGCTGGCTGCTGGGGGGCCCGGGGCGGACCGCCCCCCCCCTTGCTATGCCACTGCCTGTGTGCAGGTGCTGAAATTACGTATAATTAAATTACGTTAACACAAATAATCAAATTAAATTAAATTAAATTAACATGAAATAGTTTGTGATAAATCAAAATTATAAATATCAAACAAATATAGAACAATAAAGTTATCCATTCTATAAAACAGTAGAATTAGAAATTAATAATACTCAAAAAAATAACATGTGAGTATATATAACTAAAACAATTTTAAAAGAACAAACAAATATAATGATTTCAAAATTAATGGTACAAATGACAACCATTTACCAGAAAATAATGTCAACGAGAAATCAAACTAGAATATTTAAGAATTATATTTCTTCTAATTTTTAATTTAAGTGTAATGTGATGCGGAAACTACTTTGTAATGCTAGGAGATATACGATTGTCTATAAAGTGGCTTTCTGTAGTACTTGGATGTAATGTACGAATGCCTCCTCTTCATTGATAGGAGATACTTTTGAGTATTATTTCTAGTTTCAAATACATTTTTTTTTTTTTTGCCTAGAATTTCACACAATTTCATCAGATACATTAAACATTTCATGAATAAATTGAAAATCTTAGTCTTAAGGAAAAATCTTTTGATATTAAATGGTTAGATTTTGTAATCTCCTTGAGCAAGAATGCAAATATTTAATTAATCAATGTTATCAAGAAAAAGATTGATCAATTTTATTTGTAGTTTTCAGGAATTGGAAGAGATCCAATGTTCTTTACATATCATTATCTGACTTGTTGTTATTCACTTTTACATTAATAAACTATCTTGTCAAAGCAATTGTGAATACTGAAATACACTACTTTTAATAAAAGATAAAGTTAATCCCTCCTTTTGTCTAAAGTTACCCAATTACCAGAAAAGACAACTATTTACATGATCACAATATTTTTTTTTCTTCAGTGGATTAATGTATATAAACAATATTCTTATTATCATTTTTTGTTATTCTTAGGACTCGGTAGCTCGAATGATAAGGCATTTGTTTACAGGCTGGAAGAACTGAATTCAATTTTGACGGAGGTCTAAGATTTTCCCCTCGTTATTTCTTCTCCAAACGGGTCCAAGGGTTCTACTCGCTATGAATCACATAGGTGTAGGGTTTTATAACCGGGGTTAAAACAGCCGAGCGGTTGACCAATCATACGTTCTCAACTTCGTCTTTGTGGCTGGTTATGGCAGAGTCACCTCTTAAATGAGAAAACTAGTTAATTCTTAAATTAGAATTCATAAAAAAAAAGCTGATAGACAAGAAAGGAACCACAAACTTTAAACCCACTATACACATCTATTCTTTGTTGAATGTGTCTCTGCCTTTAACTCTTTTTTTTTTTGTTTTACAATACGGAGATGTGCCTTTGAATAATTTATAAAAGTAGGGAAAAGCTGTTAGGTTATTGGCTCCGTCAGTGAGTTCAGCTTTTCCCCACATTAAATTAAGTTGATTTTATTATTGGCTTTATAAACAAAGATTAATGTCAGTTGTATTCCTTAATACGTATAGTGTAGCAAAAAAGAGTTTAGAATATAATTTTCAGTTGTTAGGCTATGAACAATTTAACTCAAAAATTATATTATCCGGAAAAAGTTGTACAGAATGCTAAGCTTCGGCTACGAAAGGCAATATCCTCATTAGTTGTGGTTTATAATGAACCAATAAATAAGGAAGTAGGGGCTAAAAACCTCCGATTCTCATTGTCATTAAAGCATTAAAAGTCAAAAATTATTTTGAGCAATTGTCTTTTATTGAAAGCTGAAACTTTTGTAGAAGAGGACTAAACTGTATTGATTCAAGGAATAAACTAGACTACAGATGTTTAAGGTCAAATCATTATTCGTTGCTGATAAGCTTCATTACCTGAAAATAACGTTGAAACTGTCCTCCATTTCCTTTCAATTCATGTTAGTACTTAGAAAAATCACTGATATAAAAGAAAACCACTATTTGTATATATTAAACTTTTTATGTAGACTACTGAAAGATGAGATAACTTTTGTTGTCACAAATATCATATATGATAGTTATGTACTGCCTAGAAACTGCACGTGGATTAGAAATTATCATTAATTACTCAACGTATACAGCTGCAACTCATCTGCTTAAGAGTTATAACAGCAAAAGATACATTAACTCATCAAAGAAAATGCCAGGATTTGAATTGGCGAACTTCTCTACTGATACCTACTGAAAAAAAATAGATAAAACAACATTTTAGTATTTTAGTTCCATAATTTGTTGACAGATACATTAATTAAGAAATACCCTAAATTAGGATAATTGTTTTAATATTACATTTATTATTTATCAAATTAATAAGTTACTTCGATTTTACAATATATTATTCAGAATATTTTATAGAAATATCTTAAAAGACCTTTAGAATCAAAAAAGTCTGGCGAGGTAAAAATGTGGATCATTATTTTATTTGTTATTCTTATATTCTACTGTTCATTTGTTTTATTGTGATGAAATGCCTTCGAACCCTTAAGACAAATTGAAGCGAAAGCTTTATTTAGAAAGTTTTTTCCCCCGATAGAAATTTGCTTGCAAGTTGAGGCAATTTTTTTTTGCCTTACATATGTTGTATAAGATATTCTAAGATATTGTAAATAATTCTTTTAAATAAGGCGATGACATGATTTTAAGAAAACGTATACATCCTGGATTGAATTGCCCTGCTATGGGTGAAAGTTTTGCATCCCTCTCCCGATTTCCAAGTATTTCAGTTAATTTAATCGGATTTCCTTCAATTGCTTATAATTGCATTGTCAAATGTAAGGGATGACAGTCACGTGACATGTAATCGGCTTTATAACATGGAAGACGCAGTCTCAGCTAATAAGCATTTATTTTTCAGTGTTTTTTCTTCTTTCATTGTTCCTTATTTAAAATTAGATTCATAAAAATGTTCCTTTCAATTAAAGAAAAGAAAACATTTCTTTTCATTGTTTCAAAATTATTTTTTTTTTATTTTTTAGTTTTGAATGAAAAGGTAAGAAAATACGTTTTTAATTATTTTTTATTTTCTGGTTAAAATGAATACTAAAAATTAAAACCACAATAAAAGAAAGAAAAAAAAAAGAAGAAAGCAAATACATAAAATAAGAAAAATCCATCCAGTAGAGGCGTCTCGGTGAAAATCCGTTATCATAGCAGTGGAGTGAATCGTAGTTTATGTTTTAACAGAGGTATGGAATTACAGGAAATCCGATTTAATAAACATGAAAATTTCGCAATCAGGTTTCCAATACGCATACACTATCTTCAAAGAATTTCATGTGCACTTTCATTTCATAAAAGATCAATTCCATTCAATATTGCTTTGTTTTCAAGACATAAAATACAAATATAAACATTCATACAACCACTTAAAATACAGACAAAGGCAATGTAGACATAGCATATAAAAAACAAACAAATACTGAAGAAAAACAAACAAGATGCAAAAAAGACATTGAAGATACATTCAAGCTTTTTTTTAAAGAAAATCTTAAAAAAAAAAGGATTTAAAAAAAGTTGTACTCTTGTACAACTGCTACAAGAGTATATTTGGAAAGCGCTACTGGCTTATTTTCGATTAAATACATATTTATTAATGACTTAAATTCTTTGATTGATTTATTTTAAGATTTAAATCATATTTTTTTTTTTTGAATAAAGCAAA
>JAFIDM010009631.1:163569381-163587686 GCA_023159025.1 Thereuonema tuberculata | reverse complement strand
ACTATATACTCCAGACGGAGCCGCCGATGGTGAGGTGTTAATGGCAGACGATGTAAGGGCCGCCGAAAATTGAAGCCTTGCTTAGAAATCGTGCTAGTGAACACAGGGATTTCTAGTGATAACGCTACATATCTCTAGATGGCGGACAGGAGATCCCTGGATCAGTCCGCGCCTGTCGGATGAAGGCACGATCCTCTCTTCTGGTAGTCTACCTAGGTCTCTCAGTGCCTTCCCTGCGAGTATGTTCCGCTACGTCTCCACTGCTCCCAACATTGTCGCACAGTATAGTCGGAACGGTCCAGGTGGCGGCCAATTAGACTGAACGAACAGTCTGCCTCGGGTAATCCAACTATAGCGACTGCTCTCAAACCTTGTCAGTTGTTCAAAACTGAATCGAATGCGTCTTCGGGGAAAGCTGAGACCTCCACTCCACAACCACGTACTAATGCCTTTGGTTGCAGTTCTCAGCGGGAATCACTGACGCAACTACTTGTGACGGTGCCGTTTACCGATTTTCGTCGTTCCCGGATCATTCTTCTGGGTAAGCTAATATTTTTTTGGAAATGAATATAAGTAATTATTGGGATCTTGATCTTAATGAATAACCCTCCACCTGCTGTTTTTGGCTTACGAAGATGGAGAATTAAAGTTGAGGCTTAAAAAGGATGCCTGGTTTTCAGATGGGCAGAATGAAGTCTAGTGTTAAACGTCTGTATCATCTAGTGGCTTCTATTAACCGAAGGAATAATTCACAAGTAGGAGCCATAAGATACTCTGATGCTTGTGGTTGGCCTCTGCGGGGTCTGTCCTCTACATTTTTTATGGAAGTCGATCCAAGTCCTTCAGACGTAGCTGCAAACTCTCTTAGCTTTGCAAGCTTTACTTAGCTTTATTTTTCTTGCTTAGTTATTTTCTTGCAAACTTGTTCTAGTTATCGCAATCAAATGAAGTAACTGGTGTGCATTGAAATTCAATGTTTCAGTTTTCGCAACTAAACTTTGAAGAACGGGATAGATAGTATTGTGTAGCGGATTTATTTTTCGTGAAACTATGTCAGAATCTGGAATAGGGCCTTTAGAATAGCATTAAAAGCATTTATTTTTTTATTAAGAAGAACTTTTTCACCAAGTTAAAATTTTAAAATAATTTGGTATTTTTGCTTGTCAAAGTCTTGTTATCCCAAGATATAAACTAAATTGTTTCCACATTTAGTTTGAGGAGAGATTGCAATCTCTCCAATAGGTATGTGTATTGTGACCTTTTTAATCATTTATTACTCCAGATAAGTTGTTAATACTTCGAAACTCCAGAAAAAAGTTATGCATAATGAATATTTTATTCTAGATTTACAAAAGTAAATGTGATATGTGTTTTACGTGTGTCAATAATAGTTAATACAATTCAAGTTGAAATACAATTCAATGAACACACATTTTTTAAGTTTAAACAGGACTGTCACAGGGCTTATAATAATGTAGTTTTTTAAATTGTTACGTTATCATTTTGAAGTTTTTGAGGTGCTTTTGAATAATCATAATTCCATTCGAAAAAAGTAATTGAATAATGAAGTCTTTACTGTGAAAAATTAATTAATGATAGAGTAGTTAGTCTAATAAGGAATACCGTTGGGTCCGAACAAAAAATACGCATCAAAATGAGAGGATGATCGTAAGCTCTGAATTCACTAGTGACAGTCGTTTTTTCTGTAAACTTCGGTAGTGATCCCTAAGGTCCCTGTTCCGTCACTTCTCGAACCCTTCGCTCACCTGCTGTTACGCCAGTCGAGACTGTGCAGATGTCTGTATTGCATTACTTAAGGTCGTTTGTTTATGTAGAGAAACGAAAAATGCTTTTAGATTGGGATCAATCCAGCTAATGTATAGAGATGGGATGAGGTCAAGTTACGACAAAAGTGCGCCGTGAAGATGGTATTCGTCCGGAAGACGAGTCATACGCATGCTTTCTGTTTTCCTTGATTATTCAAAAATATGAAAACCAATTAGAAACGGATAGTGTCATAACTTTAGAACGCAGATAGGATTTGAATGCAAATTCGATTCTTCAAGTTTCAGTGTGTCCTTTGTACTCAGAGACCTCTAGTGAACAAGTGTAGAACTTTACAGAAAAACGACTATCATCAGTGAATTCAGAGGTCAGAAAAATGATTATCCTCTGAATTTGGGTGAGTATTTCTTTATTCGAACCCAAAGATGTTCCTTGTAAGTTGAAAATTATGAATTACTTTCAAAATTTAAAACTATAATAAGTTTATTTCTAATTTTTTAATTAAATTTATTAATTCTAAAACATTAAAGTTATAAATAATAAAATTTTTTAAATTAAAAACTTTACGAAAAAATTAAAGTTTCAAATAACCCCTTTAAAATGTTAACATTTTCAGGCAATAATGTCAAAATCTTAATTGACTTGGCAACATCATGTTTTATTACAATTGATTAATTAAAAAACTCATTTTACTCAATCAATCATCAATCTTCAAGTTTGAGCTTGAGCAAAAGTTTTTAAATTCTATAATCATTATTTAAGAGATGGGAAAAAGAAGAGTATAAGATAAATCGATTACAAGTGCAAATTATCGGTTAGGAAAAAAAAAAACATTTACAAAAAAAACAACAACCTCCTTAAGGTCTGGGAATAATCGATATAAAGATGTAAAAAGCAATGAAGAAATATTGGCTGAATGGAAGAAACAATTATATCACAAACGGTAGAATGATTGCAACAAAAAATTTTCCTGAAGATAAAATTAAAAAATAATATTTAAGAAACTACATAACACTAATAATTTTAAAATTTATGATTTTATCTTTAGTTTTAAAAATTTTATAGCTACGTACATTCCTTTTCTTTTAAATTCTGATGAAGGAAGTTGTTTTTTTTTTTTTTCATGAAAGAACCCTGGATTATAATGTTATTTTCGAATGATTACATTTATCATTATGTTCTGTTGAAAATTTTATAAGAAAAGATTGATCAAAATTCCAAAAACTCATGGATGATTTGGAAACCTGCACTGCCGCACGACTACATATCAATTTCATTGTTATTCTAAACATAAGGGGAAAAAATGTGATCTGTAGAAGTAAAGTATGAGGAAATTCTTCAGCATTAGTTGAAAAGTATGTGGAAAAACGAGAAAAATCATTAAAGCAATGAATAGTTTTTACAAAAGACACTACAGATCACTGTTTCATCTGAAGTCATTTCGTACATCAAGCTTTAGATCTATCTCTCCTAGCTTTGCCTTAGACTTTTGTTTCTATTTTGTTTCATTTTTACAAAAGTCGATTTACATTCTTCTCCTTACAGATATAAAACAAGGTAAGATAATTTTATAATTATTCCTTTTTAGCAAAATTGTTATTCTATCACAGCAGAATTAAAACGTTCAATCCGCGTAACTGTTGACACACATGTCAAATACTGACATATGAGAATGGCTTGTAATTTTTATTTCAAATGAAAGGAGGGGAATTGTAGATTCCAAAACCATCCGATAGATATGCCTTATAGTCTACTATTCAAGAAAACGGCTTCTCTTCTCTAGACTACTTTCAGTCTCTCATAAACTGGTAGTTTGTGTTCAACTTTGAAGTATTTGTAATTTACGAAGTAAGGTGCAAGTTGATCTGAATTTCATTGTGAACTCAAAGCTAAAGTCTTTTGTTACTATTAAATTATATGTTACCAATAAAGGGTAATCATTTTCTATGGGGAACTATATATAGATGACATTAGTGTCAGTGATGTCACGTTACTCACAATAATTTGTTTTGTTTTTAATTTTTCATTTTACTATCTGGATCCACAAACATAAAAGTAATGCTGATGTGACAAGAAAAGCTTCTGAAATTAGTAGCCAAAATATTATAAGCCTCTGCTAGCTGTTGACTTGAAGGAAAACGAAACTGTCATGTTACTCACACTGATTTTCATAATGTATGTGCTCCGTGCACCACCTGAAATGGTTTCTATCGCATGTTTACACGAAGAAAGTACTGGCATCTGCTATGATGAAGATAAGAAATCTGCTCTTGAGCAAGGATCTTCTCTTGCATTGATTCAAATAGAATTTTCTGAAAATTATAAGTGCTTCTATCAAGACCAAGTAGGGGAGACCGGGGCAGAGCGGTCCACTTTTTTTTTGTTGAATTTTTTTCTTTTTTTTGTTAAGAGATTTTCCATTGTACTTTTTTTTTGTCAGAATCGGAAACTATTCAAGAATGTAAATACTTGATTTCATTTCATTATCTTCATAAATAAAATTGGTATTAATTCGCAAAGCAAAAATGGTAGAGGGGTCCAACCTGCCCCGACCACGGGGCAGGCTGGACCACCCCATGGGGCACGTTGGTCCGGGTAAGAATAACAACATTTAAAGTAAGTTTTTTATTGAATATAAAATAACATGCCATTAAGGATATCATGAAATAAAGTTTAACTTAAGACTACCTAAGGTATTACATATTCAAGTGAAAATTTAAAATAATCATTATGCAGTTGAAAGTCGTAAATGAATAATATCAAATAGGTTTACATTGAATTAATTAATCACTTTTACTAGAGAAATCTTCTTTGCAGTTGAGGCATTCGTAAAATAAACCCCGAATATCACTGGCTACACAGGAACTATGGGCCCATCTCTTGCACTGCGTACATTGAATCCACTTCACTTAGGAATGTATTTGTGTGTGTTTTTTAAATACGCTCCCTCTCCTGAAATGTTTAGATTGATTGGGTGTACTTTTTGCCCGTGTGTTTCAGATTCATCAACTGATCTGATTTTTCCCGCCAGAGTGTACCTAACTTTTCTCCTTTTGTTCCCATGGGAAAACGAAACAGATAAAACCACGTGATCACTCACGTGATCAACGCACAACTGTTTTTTCGAAGTTTTTCTTTTTCTTTCGCACATATTGTTTTGTAAATAAGCTCAAACCATTAAAATAATATTTAACCATGAAATATCACAATAATAATATACAAGACTTTACCAAATACAAAAATTCAAGTACATAATTACAACAATACAATTATTGAAAATCAAAATATATTCCCTCAGAGACCAAGATTTTAATTATGTCATGTTGCCAATTCCACAACGTGACAGTTTGCGTAGTTTTTAATTAGAATTTAATAACACTTAAATGTGTAAATTGGCTATTTTCGAAGATTAAGATGCCTTCGCGCGAAGTCTTCCCCTATCATGGTACTTGCTGAGAGGAATTACTAAAGGGGTAATATCCTTTAATAATATAGGCCACACACAATATATGGTAGCCTACATAAAAAAATATATTAAAAAAATATAATATGTAATAATGTTATACAATACAATATAATAGGCCTAATAAATATATAATATAAAAAAAAAATAATGTATAGTGCCAAAATATTTTATTGTAAAAATAGGGGGGGCAGAGTGGACCACTGGTCCAATGTGCCCCGTTTCGTTTGGTCCACTCTGCTCCATCGCCATTTTGGCGCTTCCTTCAGTTGTAACTATCGACTACTTTAAGTATTCAATTCATACTATAGCTTAAAATGATCTTTAGATTACCATCTTCAATATGCATATTACGGTTGTGTTATTCAATGCATCGCTGAGCGGCAATATTAAAGTAAAAACAACACTAAACATTTACTTACCTGGACAAAAACAAAACAATCGATCACCTCACTGTCACCAATAAGCCGAATTCACTGACGCTTTTGTGGTAGCAGCGCCACAATGGTACCAACCTTCTGTCCGATTTTTGGCGCATTCTAGCGTTTACACGAATTACTAAAGTCAACGGTCCACTCTACCCCTAGGTCCACTTGGCCCCGGTCTCCCCTACATATTATGGTCAGAATCACAGTTTTCACTTGTTCCATATAATACCATGAGAAACAACATAGTCTAGCCGTAGTATCTGATACTATGGATCATTCAAAGGTATCAATATTGTTGTATTGACTGACAAAATCTTGCAATGCCTACCAACAGAATACAGACATTACAATATGGAGTGATGGATCTTAAAGCTTATTCAAAAGCTCCACTAGCTTTTTTAGAGAGGAGTCACAAAAAAATTCAAATAGAACTATTTTGCCACAAATCATGGCAAAGGTCTCAAAGTATCATACAGTCACGAAATTGACTGTGTTGAAGGAAAAGTGCAAACGTCACCATTATCCAACATACGCCATTCAAGAGATCATTTAAAACTCGTAAGCATTGCGTTAATGGTACTGCCTTGGAAGTAGGGAAGTGCTACGCAGTTTATCAGCCTGAAACTGATTACTGGCTCATTGGCATATTATAGGAGCTATCTATCTTAACCAGACAAAAAAATGTAGGGATAGTGATTAGTAAACCAACCACAGTGCTTCGCAACGTCTTCTGATACGTATAAGAAAATGTAATTGATATTGCTTATTATTATAAATGTGATTGTTGCGAATGCAAAAGGCGCAATTGTTGCGATTATTGTGATTGTTGTGATTGTTGTGATTGTTGTAGAGCTTTATTATAAATGTGATTGTTGCACATGCAAAAGACGCAATTGTTGCGATTGTTGTTAATGATATCTGTCCACAGACGGATGGACAAAGCGGGAATATTAGTCTTCTGATACTTGTATCAGAAGACAAAAAAGCATAGCTGACAATTATTCATCAAACTCGCCGTGCTTCAACCGTTTCCAGCCAATGAATGCATATTAATATGATAGTCTTGTCAGCTCCCATTGCAATATATGTAAGAAGACATAACTAACTAAAATTGTCAAATACTAACTATAAGAAAGCCCAGGAATTGTTTTCAGAAAATTCTGAAGCTCAGTGATCTAATATTTAAAACTCAAATTTTGTCTTGGAAGAATTTCATTACGTCACAATTACTCACATAATAGGTAACGTTACTCACACTATGTTTTGAGCAGGTTACAGCAAGGCTTTTATAAAATCAAATTTCTTTTGAATTTCTTAAGGTAGAATATTTCATTAATTAAACTGTAATGTAATAATTTCAGTGTTGGGATTAAAAGTTTGCAGGAAACCATGTGTTTGTAATCATATGCATATATGTGTGTCCAGAGCCGTCGCATGGGCGGGGCGACCGGGGCGATCGCCGTGGGCGCCGCGGCAACGGCAAAAATAAAAAAAATTAAATAAAATTTGGTTGTTGAATTGGAAATTCTGTTTTTTTTTTTTTTTTGGTGTTGAATTGGAAATTCCTGGGCGCCGCGGCCAGGGGGGCGCAGCGGCAACGGCAAAAATATTTTTTTTTTGGTTATAGATTTTTGGGATGGTTGGGAGGGGAGGCGCAAATATCAAGTGTTTGAATCCTTACAGATAGGTGTAATGTCGGGTGGGTGCACGTGGGATTGAGTTTGAGGGGGGGGGGGCGCCTAACGAAATCTTGCCCCGGGCGCCAACAAACCACGCGACGGCCCTGTGTGTCTCCATTGCGTGTCACGTTACTCACATTAAATTCAGAACAAGATATAAAAATAATAAAACATTGCAGTCTCAAACCGATCATATCTGAAGAGAGCATACGTAAGGGAATACACTGCTATCGTAGGGTAACGAGAAATAATGAGATGTAATTAAGCTAAGATAAAGAAGGCAAAAGAAAGTGGCGTCAAATGTCACGTTACTCACGCGCGGATTGAGCGAAAAGCGTCTTACATTTCCTTTGTGGACACATTCTTCATACTTTGTAATATTCCTTTTATTTACCTTTTGAGGGTCAGTGTTCCATGTATGCTAAACAATACAACTGTACAATTATTAGCTCATAAGCAATCTATGAATTTCTTGTTCATTAGTAGTTTTTAAGTACTATATTTCTTTTCACTGTAAGTTTCACTGTCATCAGACTTTAATAGTTTACTCACAAAATTGATGTGGAAAAAAACATTATGAAATGTGTACTATTCTTAAGAATTACGTTAGAAATGAAAACATAAAAATCATAGAATTTAAACTAATTGGCTCAAAAATAGCATTCCTGAAATAAAATGATCCAAATCAGAAAAAAATACTATTTTCATTTGTTTTGTTATTAAACTCGTAATAATAACAGTAAATACAAAATCATTGAACTTCAATAAATGCTATCGTCAGCCATTTATCCCATTCGGCTGAAGATCGTGGGAGACTCAATTGGACCAATACGATTTTCTGACCAGACTCACAAGATATTCAATTGGAAGATGAATACAAGAACATCACTTAAAATACAGTAATTGACAATAAATAAGAGAGGTAAGGCGAAGAATGTGATTTTTTTTTTGGTTGTTGTTATTATCACCTCTAAACAAAATGTTTCAAATTCCTTGCACAGAAGTAAAACCAAGCTTCTCATTTTCGTTTCCTTTTAGAAAGTTGGAACGCGTTTGGAATGCCAATAAAATGAAGGAAATTTGTTAGTTTTAAAAAGCTAGCCATAATGGTGCTAGCACAGTTGTGTTAATTGAATTAATAACTAAAAATAGGAATAGCTTTGAAATCTGCTTAAATTCTCGATTTTGAATCAATTGTGTCTTTTTCAATTTACAATTGTGAAAACTGAAGGAAGTATTCATTGAATTCCTTGATTTAATATTTAATTGAGATTACATTTTATAGCTTCTGAAGGATTACATAGATTACAGAGAGAGAGAGACAGAGAGAGCAAACTCTGGTTCTAAAGAAAAGCTGCAGCTTCATAGAAATCTCTCTCAGACCAATCGAGAGAAAATATCCATTGAGACGACTTTAAAGGTGGATATTATTATTAATACTAAATCCAAATGAAATACCTTTCATCGTAAGTTATAATTGTGTCATACATCCATTTCAATGAGACAAAAATTTAATTTAACTCAATGATTATTTTACAAATAAATAAAATAAATATAATAATTTAAATAATTTTCAAAGAGCTGTAATATTAAGTCTGCTTGAAATGAAACAATCCTGTCACAGTAAAATCTTTAGACAAAGAGATTATTCAATTCTCTGGTAAGACATGGGTTCTTACTCTTCCTTTTCTTTTGTTTGTCGATATTAAGGGAAAATAATGAGATCTTCCCCAAACTTCCCTCTTTGATGACCTGTTGATTCTTAATTGGCAACGTGTCCTCTGTGAAATTTCGTCTGCTCATATCTCTCAGAATCTGATGATGACATCCCAACTACAGCAAAAAGAACATAGCAAAATGAACTACAGCAAATCAAACTTAGATTCGACAAAGGACATTTTAACTTTGTTGTATTGGACAAACTATATCAATAAAGACTGAAAAACTTACTGTAGTTAATCAAGACTAGTGGTGCTCAAACATTGTTTCGCGGCACACTTTAAAAACAAATAAAAAATTTCTGTTGCCCTTCGAATACAAAATTTAAAATATATTAATATATTTTAAATAAATTAAAAATATTTCAATACATATTTAAAAGAATTTAACGTGTGTTAATAACGTACAACAATTATAGAATTGAAAAACACATAAACATTTAACATTTAAACATTTAAAAAAACCGATAAGGTATGACTAGTTTCGATTGCCTCTTTAACGGTAAATGTATATTTACATTTTAAACTATGAATAAAAAATAACTTAAATTCGATATAAACATTACTTATATTATTTTAGTAAATTAAGCATGATCATACCATTAAGTGAAAATGTATCTAATAAATTTCTCTACAAATTGGTTTATTCTCATTTTTAAATATACTTTCATAAAATCCGCGCCCAACCTAGCCATCTTAGCTATCAACGGTTTGAGAATTACTGATCTAGACTGTCAGTTCATTTCATACATATTCATGTAATTTTTATGTATATGGATAATGTATTTTATTATGTAAAACACTGAAAACATCGATGCAATATAACATATTATTCTACTTATATCACAATTAATTAAGAGTTATAATGAAGTTTTACACTTATCTTTAATTCGGATTTTTCTCTTATATTTTAACCTTGTTTCCTAGAAGGGAGGCTCCTCAAATTGCTAAGTCTGTATGTATTGTTCTTTCTTCTTCATTAAGTCTGTACTTTAAATTTTTTCTCGACAACAATCTACTAGTTTGCTGCCCTTTCATATGATTAATTGGATTTGAGCAACTTTAATAAATAAGATGAATTTTAGACCTTATTATAGAAAGCAATCACAAAGCCGGTACACCTGCTTATTTTTAAAAAAATATGTGACAAAAAATTGAAAATTTACAACGACCATGGTTTCAGTCAACTCAAGCGTGACTATTTTAAACCGTGGTCGTTGTAAATTTTTAAATTTTTGTCAAATATTTTTTTTAAAAATAAGCAGTTGTGCCGGCTTTGTGATTGCTTTCTAAGATATGAACAGCGCACGTAAGAGTTTTAAGTTTTAGACATTACTTCAGAAGATGGAAAATTCCTATTTTTATTAGTCAGATGTTATGATGTCAAAGTAGCTTTTGGCTTTCAGGATTAAAAAAAACTAAACAAAGAAAAATTAAAAATAATTTAAAAACAACATTTTAATGAAAATAGATTTTAAGTTCCTTCAAAAACATTGGAAGTCATACTGATTGGTTGGTATCGAATAATTCTTATTCTTGGATCTCCAGATTTGAATAAGTTATTGATGTCATCTTCAAGAAATAATTAATTCTTTTCAAATTAATTTTTCAATTTCCTTCATTCCTTTTAAATTTTAATTCTGAATTCTATTTTTTATAATTTTCTTCAATGTATAAAATATTTCAAAACTAGCTATTTTCCCTCAATTGCAAAATAATTCATTAGAGCGAAATTTATCTTGTAAATTAGAAATTTGTTGTAACAGGCTTTTCATTTCATAAAGGTAAAGTTCAATTCAGTATTAAAATGTTGACGAAGGTATTAGATTAACAATAAATCATCAGCATTTTGTTAGATCAAGTCATAATTAACACTTATAGTCATAAATCAATCACAAATCAAAAATCATACTTTATTATGAATCAAGATAATTTTGTTAAACAATATTTTAAACTAAATCACCTAATTTTTAGATTGCTTTAAATCAACTCATTAATATATAAAACACTTTATGGCAATGTATTTTAATAATAACAACAGCAACAATAACTTATTTCAATAATAATAATAATAATAATAATAATAATAGCTGTCAATATTTTTTACTATCTATAAGGATTACATCAAACCTTTTTTTTTGTAAAACAAAAAAAAAAAAAAAAAATAATAAAATAAATATTCTAATTGGAATTGGCATCTTCAAAAATGCAAAATATTGACAAGTAGAGATATAAAAAAAAATCTCTACTTTATCAAAATGTAGAATTTATCAAAAATTGGTTTTCGCAAAAACAAAAGCATGTAAACTTATCAGAACTGACAAAGGTGATGGAGGTTCAGCAAGTATCATGCCAGTTGCCCATTAATTTTGTCTATTTTATCTTTGGGCAAAGCGTGGTCTGTGATCAATAGTAACTATGTGTCTTCTACAAAACACAAACTAGGTGATTCGACGTTACCAAAGATGTAGAAAAAGGGGGAGAAAGGTTATAGTGACTGTATTCAACGTGACGGATGGCGATTCAATTCTTGTAAAGGTGCCAGGGGAATAATAAAAAAAAAAATACATTCATCCACCAATCAGCTATGAAGGACACCGTAGTGATTACAAATCCATTTTCATTGAAGACAGTATCATAGCTTCTTTACTTTCGTTATTTAATTTTGCTTTATAAAAATTTTAATTGAATGATATGTTTAAGTTTCTATTAACATTTATTTGTATGCATAAGTTTGGAAAAGTAAAAATTATTCCTTATAAATAAATATAAGTCTTCATTTTGTAGTCTACATCTCAATGAGTTGAACTCAACTCTATTTTTGCCATTAATTGATTCCAGTTGTTTTTGAAATTTTGGCTAACGTTTCGTGAAAAAAAGACTTTAAACGAATGATTTCGCTCCGAGATCTCTGATTTATGTTTATGTGTTTTTCTCCATCAATAACATCCTTTCCTGGTAAGTAGGAAATATTAAAATTGAATACTAAAAAAAATTCAGATGTACTAATATATTAATAGTTTATCGGGATTTCTTTTTCTTTAATGGGATTTGCTAACATATGAAATCTTAACAACTTTCTTAATAAGATCTTCAGCTTTATCCGTACGCTAATGATCGCCACAAATCAAGGAACAACTATAATGATGATTCATTCAGAAATTTTTTGTTATTTAAAAAATAAAGATTCACTTTAAGTTTCATCGATTTGCATTTGTTTTTTTAGCATTTGAGGACTTTTAGATTCAATTTAGTTTTATTATTTTAATAAGAATGAGAATATCGGTATTTTATTATTTTGTTAAAAAAAACCCATTTAAGTCATTCATTTACTTTTTTTTATTTCTTAATTGTAATTGGCTATAATATCTAATATAGTATATGAATAGCATCAAAACGCTGTACACAAAAAAGAAGAGATAAAATATTTAGAATTCATGTATTCTTGCTTTGATAGGGACAGTTATTTTTAAAGTTGTGGATCTTTAGAATGAGAATGGGGAAGTTTGCCCTACACTGACTAGAAGAGTTACAAATCAAAATGGTCGAATAAAATCTACATAGAAATGATGCTATAGAATAGACTATAAGGGGACTAGCAAAAAAATATAGTAAAAAATAAAAAAAAAAAATGGATATAAACAACCATCTGGACTTAAAAAATTGTGAAAAAGTACCTTAAACAAAACAGTAAAAAACTTCTTATCTATGTTCACACACCTGGAGAATTAAAAGATAACATTGAAAAATAATAACATAAAGAGTAATATAAAATAATAACATAAAAACGGTAAACCAAAATAATAAAAAATAAAAGACCAACAAAATCAATTAGGTCAATTAAATTTAATTAAATTTAATTAAAGAGAAAAAATGTAAATAAATTTCCCTTGCAGTTTTATAAGAGGGCAAACCAACTTTACAGTGTATCTAACAAAGATCCAAGTTATATATTTTTTTTTTATTTCAGAGTTAAAATAAAATATAGGAAAGATGTTTCAATTGTAAATCATAACATTATACGAATTTAGTTAATAAAAACTTTTAACTAAAAGTCGCAGAAATGTTTACTAAACTATAACAACAATAATAACTTAGAAATCTATGATCACGTGATCTTGGATTCTGAGGGATAATTTTCTCACCATCCGTGACCGCGACAGCTTTCTGCAATTGCGAGCGCGTCTCGGAGACCTCATGCTGGATCGTAACTCTCGTGACTTCCGGTTAACCTATGTAGATAAAAATGAAAATGTGAGCATCCTCAATACTATACCTAACATTTGCCACCTTTTTTGTATTTCTGTGTCTTATCGCTTCGAAGGAGATAGGGCCAGAAAAAACTCAACTTTTGTTTTATATGTTATATAGATAATAATATTAATAATAAAAAGAAGAAGTCTAACACTATGGCTTTGTTAATGTGTCACTTAACACGTTGACGACTAACGACGAGTTAACTCGTAGTTGAATGTTTAGCCAGTGAGACAATCAACTTTCTGTCTCACGCCAAAATATGAGATAACTCTAATAACTTTTTTTTTTTAAGTTTAATGTGTAGAGATATATATATATATAATAAAGTGAAGAAATACAAGGCTGCACCTCAGTAAACAAAAGGTTTTAAGGGTATATCTGGCTGAAGAAACTTAATAAGGCTGAAACAGCTGTCCCAGATTCCCGACATATTAGCTCAGGGTGCGAGAACCTTTTGTTTACTCAGGTACAGCCTTGTATGTCTTCACTTTATTTCTAATAACTGTTTTTCTTAAAAAAAAATGTTAATCTATATTACTAAAATCTTTTATTTCTCTGTCTGTCTGTCTGGCGCGATTTCCTGAGCGAATGGAAAATAGAAATAATTTTTACAATGAAACGTCCGTGATAGGAATCGAACCTATAACCTTCTGATCCGAAGTCAGACGTCTTATCCATTAGGCCAAGGTGACTACTACTCACTTTATATTGTTTTTTGACTTATGTGGCCTTCCCCTTCCCCTAATCAATAATGAATGAATTCAATCATTTTTTTTTTTGAATCTCAAGATTTTTTATTTATTTCTGATGCGTCTACTTATTTGTAATTCGAAAATGACAATTAGAACTATAATTGCCGAAATGTTGGAATATTTTAAATATAATATTCTTACTTAATCAAATTCTATGTGATATTGAAAAACAAGCACGTGTACACGGGAGAAGTTTGAATAAAAAAAAAAGTCAAGAAAGAAAGAAGCACTATTTCTATTAGATAGAAAACTGAGAAATCACTATTTGTAACTCAAAAACCACTGAAAGGTATCAATTGTAATTAAAAAAAGAGATTCAAGAAAGAAAGAAGCACTATTTCTATTAGGTAGAATACTGAAAAATCACTATTTGTAACTTAAAAACCAATACTACTTGTAACTTAAAAACCACTGAAAAATGTATCTATATTACTAAAATCTTTTATTTCTCTGTCTGTCTGGTGCAATTGTTGTAATTTGTGAAAATAGAAATAATTTCTACAAGTTCCCTACGGGAATCGAACATGGAGCCTTCTGCTCCGAAGTTAGATGTCTTAACCATTAGACCACGACGACTACATTCTGATCTCTATAAAAAATAAAAATATATTATAGATATATGATTCACACGCTGGTTCTAAAAGCAGTCGTGGATTGAGAGAATACAGATATCAAAAATTAAATAAAAAAAAAACTTTTACAAAATTTTAGTTTTAGTTTACTTGATGTAATTTGTGTGTGTGTGTGTGTGTGTGTGTTTTTTAATAAATAAAAAGTTGTTTTACGTTACATAAGCGAGGCTTCCGGAGCGAAGCGACGGGTAGCCGACTAGTTTTGTTAAAAAAATAATAAAACAAAAAATTAAAAAAAATAAATCAAAAATAAATAATCAATAGAATATTAAAATAATGTGACTAAATCAAAATGGTGTCAGGAACCAAGTTTTTTGGATAATAGCGTGTAGTCACTGGCCGAATAAGGGGAGGGGGGAGATGATGTGGCTGCAGCCAGGGGCCCCAATATTTTATGGGTCCCAAATTATGTAATTAAAAAATATACTAGAATTAAAAAGTTAACAAGGAATTCGCGTGGGTAAGCATCATTTTTGTCACATTCGAATTTATATATTTACTCAATTGCACTTATTGCTCGACTGCATTTAGTCGCTCGTATATAGTGAAAAATACGCAAATATATGCTTATAAACGCAATCGTTTCTTTTTTATTTATTATTTTTTTTTTATTTCTCCAATTTTATTAATACTTTGTCTGGTGTACGAATTATGTACGTATATCTGACCAGAATATGATCCCTTTTTAAAAATTTCAGGCCAAAATAAATTAAGCTTCAGAAAAAAAAAATATAAGATATAAAACATTGGAATTTCAAATCCTTTTTAAATATAAGAACTGTACTTTCTCTAAATACTTTTTAAGTTAAATGTAACCTTTATGGAAATTTCGAAATATTTTTTCACAAATTAAATATAATAAAACAAAATTGAAATTCAAGTTCACCAAGTCTTATGATTTTATTCGGAGGAGGGGATGGATTTCCTTTAGAAACCAATTGAATAGAAAGATCAGTAAGGACGAAAATCAGTGTTACATAAAATGAATGACTCCTTTCCATTTGTGTATTTAGTAACATAAATATAAGTAAAGCTTATATGCTATTTTTTTTTAGTAAGTAAAATTTTCCATTTTTTTTTTCAATTTCATTTCTAAAGATTACGTGAACTTGATTCAGTTTTTACAGTTTAATTAATAGGTAAAAACATAACTCACGTTTAAAACATTTTTCAGTAAAATACGTATAACATTGACCTACTTGAACCAAATTCAGTTCTTTGTGAACTGCTAAATATCAAGTTTAACCAAATCATATAGTCAGAATTGAATTGTTTCGTTCGGACGGAAAGATTAAACAAATCAAACATTGTAGATGCATTCGATTTCCACAATTTTTTAAAAAATTGACATTAATTCTAGTTTCCAATTACAAAATTGGTTTGATCTCTGCCAGTGTTGCATTCAGTGAGAAACGATTAAATATTGAATTTAACCACTATTCTCTATTGTTGCCGTTTACACTGAGTCTACATTCTCATATTGTAATGAAATTTGATATTGATTTTTATCTAATTTCAAATAATAAGTCATTGTGTAATTCATTCAAATTGCAAAGTATTAAAATAAATATAAAGTGTCAAAAATAATTCAGTTTTTATTTTTAAAAAATACTATTTATTTAAGAAGACGAAACGAGATCCATTTCTGCGGATTAATTTTCAATGAATTAATTATTAGTATTTAGCAAGTAATTAGTATTTTATTAAGAGATTAATTACTGTAGCAGTTTGAATATGGATGCAGATATGTTATTTGTGATTCAATTAGGAATGGGTTTTTTATCTTACTAAATTAACGATCAGTTTTATTTTAAAAAAATAAATTATTTGGAACTTATTATCAAAATTGATTTTATTTTTATGAAATGCAGCTTCGCACGTCTTTTCTTTTGAGAAATATTCTCTGGAAATAAGAGAAAAGAAAGATTCTAATTTTACATTCGATGTAATTTGTTTAGCCTAAATTGCTGCAATTTAGGAGTTTTATAGCACGTAATAAATCTGCATCAAATTACTTTCTTTAATACCTTCCTAAAGAAATGATAAATCTGAAAAAAAATTCCATTGATATTTGATAACAGTTTTATTTATGAAGAAGTAAAGTTCCTGCATCTACATAAAAATCGAAGAATTTTTTTTGGAAAAAAGTCTTCATCACTCTTCAATTTCGAGAAAATTCCTTTCAAGACCGTGTCGTAAAGTGATTATCGTCACCTATTCATATTCAAATTGGACAAGCGACCCTCTGCAATTGCGAAGGGTGATAGCTGTTATCTGAAATGGGAACACAGTGTTAATTTGAATCGAAATGGCTACCAGGTTTTGCAAAGTAGAACTTCTTAATTCCTTGATTTTCGACGTCTTGTAAGAGAACGTTTACTTATCTAAGAATCCGATTAAGCAAATTTCCATTTCACTGAAACAGTGTAAACAAATCTAGTTGTATTTAATTCTAAGAGTTTCTTACAAAATATGCTTGAAGAAGAATATCTTTTTAAAATATTCTTTTAAAAAGAATCAAATTTTGTATTAAGTGTATACTAAGGATTAAGTTCTTTAAATCTAAATCAAATTCTATAAATTTGGTACTTCAATAGATAATTTTGCAGAAATTACTTTAGTAACCGTGGTTTTAAATTATGGAAATTAATTTGTTAACACGAAATTTTTAAACTGAAACACTATCGCTTTTCTTTTGTTACTAAATTATTTGACTAACGTCAATTAGCAATTATTTAATTAAAACTTTAGTTTGTTAAGATACAGTCAATTTTTCTTTCTTTCCCTGCATTCATTTCCCTCCGTGTTATCACAAAATTTAAAACTAACAATAGGACTATTTAATTTAATGTTTTTCTGCTTGATGATTTTATTTCAACATTTGATTATGCACAGAAATGTGTGCTACTGTAAAAAGAACAAATTAGTAATTCAGACCGAAATACCTTGAGTCAAAATTCTCGCAGATTTTATTTTGGATATCAAAAAAGAACTTTGATAATGTGAAACACGATATCATGCGACTTCAGAACCGATTTAACAGAGAGAAACATATTCACTTAAAAGCGGTTCAGAAAGGTTCAAAAGGTTATCTGAGGCAATATGGTCTGATCTTCCACAAACTTTATTCGCGAGGAGGCAGGTGGTGGTTTTCAATGTGTCGCCCTAAGCATAATAAATTTTCGATGGAATTCAATTATCTATTTGGAAATCTGCATGAAATTAGTTTCACTCAAACATCTGCAAACGAGAAATCTTTCATAATTGAAATTTAAAAATTCTATATAAAGTTAAGGTTCTGAAGCTCAAAACTTTTGAAGCGTCAGAGAACTCTTCTGGAACATACGAAACAATTGAGGCTTTCGTAGCCTAGACAAGAACATTAACTTATTATTGAGCATGGGAAGTCTCACAATTCCATTTGTCAGTCTTGTCCTTTATTTGCAACATGTCTTTTTGTAAAAAAATAAAATAAAATGGATGAGACCAAATTATTTACAAGTGACATCCTGGAACAGCTGTTTCACGCTCGTTGGCGATCATCAGCCAGGAGAAGTCACTGTAAACAAGAAGGTCTCGCTACTGAGGCTG
>JAFIDM010009631.1:163473182-163568981 GCA_023159025.1 Thereuonema tuberculata | reverse complement strand
CCTGCGCAATGCAGACACATGGGTTTTCATACTAATATTTCATTGCTGAATTTTTCTTTGTTTATTTTATACTTTGAGGCACCACTGCGCTTCCGAGATATGTCTTTTTGTAGTTGATCTACAACTGATAGAAATAATTACTCAGACATTCCTTAGAAAGGATAATAGGAAATCTAGGAAATTTAAAATTCGTTATAAAGCAGAAATCAAATTATGCTAAATTTCATGTCCCTTCACATGTTTTGTCCTTTTCTCATAACCATAGGTGATAGGCCCGAGTGTCAGGGTGGAAGACGGGTCCTGTATTTCCATGTAAGGATCAGTAAGGATCCCGAAAGTTTCGTTATATATTTAGGGTGTTTTTTAAAGATACCGACAAACGTCAGTGACAGGTTCTACAAAGACAAATCAGTAAAAAATTTTCAATAAACTTAGGGTCTGAAATGCATCATTTATTCCATTATTCCTTTATGATGTATTAATGCGCGCGTAATACTATACGTAACCGTACCTAATGATACTGTTTACATTGTTGTATACATTCCAAAAACTATTAATTTTTATTGCACATGAGAATGAACGCAACAGTGTACAAACAGTGTACAAACAGATAATAATTGATGCAGAAAGGTGTTCACCAATCATAGGCATCAAAGTAATTATTGGAAATGTTCACCACCGGCTTAAATACAGATGTGCAAACGTCGGGATAAAGAACGTCTACTCCGTTGACAAATTCCTGGTGTGCTCTGAATTAGCTCAAAGCCGTTGTCTATCCTTTGTTCCAGCTGTACAATCGTAGACACGTATGATTGTTAAACAATACTTTTCACATGGCCCCAAAGATAAAAATCTAGAGAATTTAAATCTGAGGACCGTGCAAGCCAAGCAATAGGGCCGATCAATCCAACACTAGCTGAGGAAAGCACGGACTTCTTGATGAAAATGTCGGGTTCGGTCGTACATAATTGCCTTTTCGTTTCAAGATTAATGTCTTCCAACATCTCGGTTAGATTTGAAAATCAAGATATACTTCTCCATTTACGCCGATTGTAATACATACATATGACATATGACTGTCATTAAAGGTAAACTGACTCAAGAAAAGAGTTCATTGTTAACTATTCACATATTGTTAAACATTATAGGGTATGATCTTCACTTCGTTGGAAATAATACTAATAATCATAGTAGTAGATAATGTGAAATAATAATAATAATAATAATAATAATAATAATAATACTCAGAGTAATAATAAAGGCAAAGACCTGCCAAGCCACGACGCTTGGCCATTGAAATAATGGCCACTGGCACAAACTCTTGGACACATGTCTGGTTTTTTTTCGATGTCGATCAACCTCCACAAGCTTGAGCGAAATCCGTGCCCGTATAGCTGTGACCTCCCCTTGTTAGTGAAAACACTGACAAGTTTGGTGCTGCAATCAACGAGAACACAATCTCATTTGCATCCGCATTGCAGCAGAGTTCTGGGTATAAAAATGACCTATATAAAAATGAACTAGTGAATGTCATTCTTATCAGCTACGATGACTATAACTTTACCGGAACATGCTTCAATTGTGAAGCTTTGTTTACGAAAGCCATGGTAATGCTGTAGCTGCTATTCGGGAATTTTGCCGTTGTAAGAACTTGCTGCGAACCAATGTCTGCTCAAGCTGTGAGGAACATGATACATCGATTCGAGAAAACTGGATCGTTAGGAGTTCAACCTGTCAGAAGGGACAAGCCTATTACTGAAGATGTTGCAACGGCTGTTGTCCAGCAGTCAATGACTCATGTTACTGGCGCCAGTAGTGCATGTGCAGTGTCACAGCAGTTAGACGTATCGTATGGCACAGTGTGTACGGTACTGCGACAGTTAGTGCATTTTTTTCTGTAACCTCCCCAGCCAGATCAGCCGTAATCATCAGCTAGTTGCTACCGACAAGGACCATCGACTCATCTTTTCAGTAGGTGCATTGGCCTCTCATGCCAGAATGGAAGTTGATGTGTCGTGGTCGTGGAACATCCTGTGGAGTGATGAGGCATATTTTTATCTTAATGGGAAAATCCAGATCTTTCCCTGCACTCTCTTGAGGTGATCGTCTGGTGTGGATCCACTTCCACATTTATCATCGAGCCATTCTTATTCGAAGGAGTTGCTCCTAATCACCCCATGACCTGTGGGTCCTGGGACATTCTCCAGAATTTTGTCGTATCCCTACTTCAACAGCGACAATGCCTTGTGTCTACAACTTTTATTTTTATGCAACTTGCTGCGCCCCCACAAATTGGACTTCCCAAACAGCGTCGTTTGCGCCAACATTTCACCGATCACCGGGTGATTAGTCTATTATTTCCTATTTTCTGGCCGACACGTTCTCCGGAATTTAATCCACGTGATTTCTGGTTGTGGGGCCATTTAAAGAATATGATTTATCGTGAAAATGTTGCAAATTTGCTAGACTTAAAGGACCTACGCTACATGTGTGAAGCATCATGGAGATCAGTTGCGGTCATCCGTTGAACACAGTTGAGCGCTTGCAAATTTTACAACTTCATGATGAGGAACACATTCCTTACATCGCTAAGCAGTCTGTGCAGCAAGCATGTCTGTGCAGCAAACATTTTTGATTATGTTTTTGTTGATTATTTTGTTGTTTATTTGTTGTTTTTTCTTGTGTATTGCTGTAAAGCACCACCTATGGGAACTTTTTAGAACTATACGTTTTGTTTTTGTGTTTGTGGCATAATCCTTGTCCGCATTCCTTTGAATAGTCTGTATACAAATATTGGTATCAATCCGATTATTCGTTACAGCTACAGAGTGCTCTGAGTAGGCCAAGTTTAATTACGATCACCTTATACACAGAGTATTTCCGAAATTATGTTACAGAAGAATAAGATAGATAGAGGATACGAAAACAAACAGTTTTCATTAAGTAGCCTAATGTGTGTCCTGTTTTGCATCGACACGGCACTACCGTCGTTGCAGTATAGTGGCTAATAGACAATCATTCACGGTAGAGCCATTGCTACCTGCCTATTTGGAGTGTTGTGCATTAGAGAAGATGTTCAAAGTGACGCCTCTCTTGTTCTATATAATAGTGGCATCGCCGGAGCAATCGCTGCTGCACTCGTTTAAAAAGTTTTCTCGTTGCGGATGAAAGGGGTACAACAGTTGTTTATGAAGAATCCGCCACTCCGAGCTATGACTTAACGGAAGGCACGTGTGCTGATGGAGGGTTCATCTGCAACTGCCTAAAGAATGTCTTCCTCTACATCAAATGTCACAGAACGAAATCTATCTATTTAGGACATGTTTGGGAGCAATGAACCCGTCTCACGAAGTCGGTGGTCGAGCCGACGAAAAATGGTCTGAGCGGGATGTCTGCGTTGGGGTAATTTGCAGCACCAATCATCAACTGCATGTCCGGGAGTTCCATCAGACTATACTCTCTATTATCTGCTCGAATGTTGACTCTCTCATGACTGCGCTTTGAATGACTGTAGGTACAGAAACCAACAGACAATCACGCCCTCCTGCGCATGGTCAACAACCGAACACTAAAACGACTGTAGCGCCGTATCGGTGCAAGACCGGACACACTACTTTATGAAAAATGTTTGTTTTCGTATCCTCTATCTACCGTATTATTCTATAATGTAAGTTCGGAAACACTATATATATATATATATATATATATTGCATTGAAATACGATTGCAACTTCAAAGTAGTACATCAAACTTAAATGAATGAATAGCCATTGTAATTGTAGTTATCGAACAATATTTTAAATACACAGAATTGTACAGGCCTAGTTACTAAAATTCTAGTAATAATAAAAGTTTTTATTCTACTGCTCTTTTGTTTAATCAAAAAAGGAAAAGAAATGTGCATTCAGTGGACCCTTAAATTATCGGGCTTCGGCCTAAGTGGGATCAGCCTAAGTGGGAGACTGCTAAACTTATATACTAAAAAAAAAAATTAGCCTTATTAAAATAAAACATAAATTGAATTGAAGTAAGTTGAATTACTATTTTTGAAATTTAACAGGAAAAATAAGCAATTTTCTTTTAACCGAATTTATTTCATGTTTATTATACATTTGAAAAACTGAGTTATATAACCTTTCTGCAGCAGTTTCAGACTAGATTCTAGTAACTGTTTCTTGCCTAGATTATTTTTTTTTTCATTGAAGTATTAAAGAAAAAAAAGAAAAGTCTTAACTGCTGATCGATATCATCAGGTATTTATAACTGTACTTTATCAAAGGGAGAATTAGCGGCTTTCGATCGACCCTCACCACGATAAGGAAAGAAAGTCTGTAAATAAAAATGCATAATTGAAATATCGACCTAATTTAACATTTATATTAAGTAAGCGAATGCCTAGAAATTTCAGGGAATTCAGAGTCATGCACTACTCTTTTCTATATATAAAATCACTTTCTTGTTTAATATTGAAAACTCAGTTTGACAGTTTTGATATGTTGCAGGGTTTAAGTAAAAATGCATTAATTTATTTACTTGTTTAACATCTAACAATAACTGGCAACAAGGGCGTAAATAAATGGGGGGGGGGGCGAGGGCCCCCCCCCCCCAAAAAAAAAAGATGTTTTCTCCCCAAGTTTTTTTTTTTTTTTTGGTTGAATAGATAGGTTTTCATTGGTTTTTTGTTTTGGTTGAATAGATTTTTTGACCCGGCCCCCCCCGAAATAATAAAGGTATGTTGTCCCAACATTTTGTTTTTTTTTTTTGGTTGAACAGATAGGTTTCCATGGGGTGTCTACTTAATTATATTAATCTTGGGCCCCCTCCCCCCCGAAAATATATTCCATATACGCCACTGACTGGCAATAACAATAATCCGTCCTTAGTATTGTTCGAGCGTCGGTAACGTCATCTATAAAGGATGAGTCCTATAAATATAATGAGATAATAATAATAATAATCATAATCATAATAAAATAAATAATAATATAAAAAGATGCAGAGAATCAAAATGTAACTGAGCGAAAGCTTCACAATATTTTTTTTTTTGCCTCACACTTAATATATTAATATGTTTCAGCCACAAAGTATTAAATACAGGATGTAGAACATTTAGGCATATATAATTGGAGCAATGGATATGAAAGATTTTGTCTAGGCACTCTGCACAATTTTTAGGAAAAAAAAAAGCGGGGAAAACAAATGTGCTTAGTAATTAGTTGCTGTGATTTATTTCAAGGAATTATTTATCTTATTGTAATTAATGACATCGTAAGACTGATATTTATTAAATAATAAGCTATGTTGCCGTTAATGCACGCGAAAAGTAATTTAATGGAGCTAAATAGTAAATCGGTAGTCTCGTTTGATACTACACTAGATCTATTGACCATTCCCTCATCAAGAAAGGCTATATTTTCATATCACTGGATTAAACTTTAATAAAATGCACTTTAAAACTGTGATTACAAGCCTTCCTTAACTTAATAATTAATTGAAAATAATTTACTTTTATTGTTATTATTATTATCTGTACAGTTGTTGTTTCATTTGTTAAGATAGTAACATGCTTTAATTCGTCACAACTATTACAAATTGAAAATAAGTGATTTTACAAATACTTTAGATCCGATATCTTTTTCAAAATATCCTGCTACTATTGGAGACCTTCGAAATAAAAATTCTATGATGATCTACTGATTCTATATACGCTTTTCTTATGAAGAACAGCAAAGTATCAGAAAATTGAAAAATAAAAATACTCATAAATTCTGATACTGTACTAAACATTCCGTAAACACTGTACTAAACATGTTTTATATGCTTCAAGTTTTTTAATTTCTTTCCCAACAAATTTTTCGACGATTTCTTTATAGCTTAAATTTAATAAAAGAAAAATCTGAAACAATTTCATTGCAACAAACACCACTTAAATTTTTTTCTTATATGTATAATAGGAAATTATTATTAAGCCTCTGAAAACTTAACCTTCCAAGCTGTAGAACACTTCACTGCAACCTGGAGGAGCCGCGTTCAATCTCAGGCGGAGATCGGGGAGTTTTCTTCTTGCTGCATTCTCCTCCAACGGGTCCTAGGTTGTACCCAGCCCTCTGAAGAATAGCTATTGGGTTTTTTTCCCTGGCGGCATCGGGCTGACCATCCGACCTCAACTTATCCTCTTGGTCAAAAAACTCCAGGAGTTTTAACTCCTCCGACACGAAGGGCTACATAAGTCTGTAGTGGGATACTTTAAAGTTCAATCTTAAACTGAGAAACTTTAACAATTGATAATCAAGCATCTTTAATTCAGTCGAACAAATAATAATATAACAGACGAACAAAAACACTAGAATAATGTACTCGAATAATAATAATAATAATAATAAGAAGAAGAAGAAGAAGAAGAAGAAGAAGAATAACAGAAACAATTACATCACGCTCTGGATAATAGAATGATATACAAAAAAAAAAGACTTCAGCAAATTATTTATAGAACGAGTGAACGTTTCTTTTTTCTTATTGATTGAAGACCAGTGTTTATGGACCAGTGTCAATCATTCTTTCCTTTCAATTTCTTTAAGTGCTTGTTTTGCCACTTTTTTATATGTTTTCAGTTCTCTGTATGTACCAAAGTATGTAAATAAAACATATTCTTCCATAATTTACAAAATTTGCTTGTCTTCTGTGAGTAATTGCATCTTTTATTAGAAATCTGTTCACCATTCATTAGCAATCTTGTTTTCGAATCCTGAATGCCATTGGGTATTTTAAAACAATATCACTGACCTTGGAGGGTGTTAGGGGGTTGTGGGTAAACGGAATATGTATATATCATGCCGGAAGAGCAACCTAGTAAAACTGAGCAACTTTTACACGAGTCAAGTCCTTTCCTTAGATTTGGCAGCTTCCCTAGGGAAATGGCTGCCGTTACGTTTCCAAAACGGTCGTATCGTTGCCCTACTTAGGCCGTGTAGACAACGAGCCGTGATGCAGCCTTGTGATTTAGCCTTTGTGCAATGCTCGGCTGCTCAGCAGAGCAGTTGAGACGGCACTTAATGAAGCGCTATGGGTGCTCACATCTACTGACTACGAACTAGAATGTCACGTTCATTTCAGAGGAGGAACTAATTTTCGTTTGCAATGCACAAGCCCCATTGTATTGTGATGGTTCTGCCAAGTTGGAGTGTGGCTGACGTGGAAGGACGATTCAATATTGTTTTCTCAGCACTAAAGACTAACTATCCGGCCTCACAATTCGCAAATGCTCCATCAAGCATGAATGAAGTATTTACTCTGTCAACAATTCATAGACTAATTCATTCACATTTAATTGCTTTTCTAGTAATTTAATTTCAACTGCCGAAGCAAACAAGTGAAAAGACAAAATTGAACTTCTAGTAAAAGGAATCCTTTTATGGATAACCTTTTTTTTATTTAAAGACATTCTAATTAGAAGATTGTAATTAACTTACATTTAATTTTTTCTTTATTTAAATTTATAATAATAATCTTCTATACTTCACGTTCGTAATACAATGTCTGTCTAATTTCTTATTTATTATTATTTTAATATCTTGGTTACTATATTTTAAATATTAGACAAAAGTTATTTGTTTTAATATTGATACAATTATGCAAGTTGGTCTATAAAGTTAATTTGATAATTTAAACACACCTACAGTGATTTATATATTCATTAATTTTATTTAAAGTTATCTTTATATTTTAGTTTTTTAATAATGTAATTTAAATTACTTCTATTTGTAAGTGCTTCCAAATTCTTATTTTCTATTTTTTTGTGTCAAAAATAATATTCATAATTAAAAACGTTTCGAAATTATCAGGTATTATTGACTTTTTTTTTTTAATTTTCTTCAAAATTCGATGATGTTAAAAAGCGGTTTGTTTAACTTCTAATTTTTATATCAAAAAATCTGTTTTTAAAAAAATTTCGTCGGAAAAATTACAGAAAAGAGATTTAACCATTTAATTGGCAAGGGATGGACATTCAAGGGAATTGGCAAGGGAAATAAAAATGGACATTCTTGAAACCCAATTTTATTTAAATAAAAAGTTCAAAAATAATCTTAAACCTTGAAATTTTTTTATTATAATTTTCCTAAATCCCTTCCTTAATATTTTTTTTTTCACAAAAATTTCCAAAAAAAACTCATCAACAGTTTTTCAAATAAATGTTGATTTTTTTTTAGAATTCACACAATATTAATACTTAAACTTTAATTGGAATGGAAGCACATTTTTTCTCTTACCAACATGTTTAATATTTTTTTATTATAATTTTATTGTTTTGACAGTAGCTAGTAATACAACAGTTTGAAAACAATGCTAATATTTTTTTAAATAATACTTGTACCTTGATGATGATTGGATTGCATAAATTCGTATGAAATCCACACGATCTCCTAGTCGCAACGGTCTTGTTGTGGGAAAACCACGACTTATTTACAGCATCTGCACACGAGAGCGTCTAAATGAATGCTAAATTTTTCACAACTCCTTCCCGTCAGCTTTTTAAATATTTTAAGTTCCATCTGGGAATCAGGGGATCGATAAGTATGGCCTACTGACCGATAACATCACAAGAATTCCTCTGTAAGAAACTCATTAAGTAATAAAAAAAAATCTAACATCAAATACTTTATAAGTTATATTATCAAGAAGTTTAAAACATTGATGTAAATAGTTCAAATTATTAACTTATACGATAGGACTAGAATTTGATGTTAAAGAATGATAATGCTTTTGCGAAATCTGATTTTTTTTTCATTTAATAGAAATCAGCGTTGTTTCGATTTTTCACATCTCTTGTCATCTAAGGTTACCCCATTAAAGTAGCGCTGTTCTTGAGTCTCAATAATAAAAAAGATTCGTATTTGGTGGAAAGGCATTGCTTATATTAATTATATAATAATTATAGATGTAAGTTAGGAGATAATTTTAGCAATTATCAAGAAATCGAAAGCTTCACATAAATAGTTGTATTGAGAAATGACTAAATCATAGACAAATCATTGACTAAAATCCTGAAAGAACGTACAGCTTACGTTCTTTAAAAAATTGCTGAAAAATACAGAGTTTTACATTTGTAGAAAATTAATTAAATGCCAAAAACCCAGGTCATATGTAAATACAGTCATACCCAGGAATTGCAGAAGGTTCCCGAGTGTGTACGTAAATGGAAGCAATGTGTGTAATGTACTGTGATCGTCACGTAAGTACATAACAGGGTAACTGAGAATAGCACAAAGATGATAATGTACATAGCAGCCTTACTACTTTTGCCTTGAATTCTAAGTGCTATTATGAACTTAATTACTATTTTAATCACAAGAAAACACTAACATAAACATAAACTTAAACATAATGTTAATTTAATCACAAACAGAAGCAGCCAAATAGAAAGAGATGCAGAGCGAACTGTCTTTGGAAACGATATGATGAAATGTATGCAAGTAATGCTCTGTTCGGACTGCAAAGTACACAAGAATTCACAAAGTATACGTAACTTTGTATGGTTTTAATGCAATGTGTACGGAGTATTAAGTTTGAGTCCTTATTACTAAATTAATTTTAGTCAAAGAATAACAGCAAACTTAAATTCAAAATGGCTAACGATGCATTGCTAAACCCTACAATACTTCTATGCAATCAGGCAAAGATTTTTGAATTTCGTTTAATATTTCACAGATCTTTATGAAATATTATATGCAATAATACACAGGGTATAATTAAACATACAATTTCATGACAACACACTTTATTGGTTTTCAGAAAAAAAAATCATTTATAGCTCTGTAATACTACTATGGAATCACCTCCAAATTTCCCCGACAAAATAATGACGACAGTTACTTTGTACAGCCTCCTTGTTTTGTAACTAGATAGAACCCATGCTGTGGCATTCATTTTACTACGGCCTCCATCTCAGAAATTGTAATTTCATCCCAAGAATCTAGAATAGTCAATTTAGATTCTCCAATAGAGTTAAATTGATGATTTCTGTGATATATCCGGCGTGTTAATTCAGTCCAAAGGTTCTCTATTGGATTCATATCAGGGCTCAATGCTGGCCAATCCATCACATCAATTGATCTTCTAATCTTCAAATCACTTCTTAGTTGATACTAACTACGTGACAAGGTACGAGGAGTTGTCTTGCTGAAAAATCCAAGAGCTGCCACAAATCAATGGACCAAATGGAATGTATAATAATTCCTAGTACTTTTGAGAGTTAAGCCTTCTATAATAAATGCAATGTAAGCCTTTCCTCCGGCTTGAAATGCAGCCCAAAATCA
Source organism: Thereuonema tuberculata (assembly GCA_023159025.1). Taxonomy (NCBI): domain Eukaryota; kingdom Metazoa; phylum Arthropoda; class Chilopoda; order Scutigeromorpha; family Scutigeridae; genus Thereuonema; species Thereuonema tuberculata. Next base: position 163,558,669 of record JAFIDM010009631.1, on the reverse strand, counting down.
TTTCAGATCACCACCGAAGTTCCCACTGAACTTAACCTTCTTCTCCTTTCGCAGATTATGCCAATAGTAGGCATTTCTGTCGGAGCCGTCGAGTTGAACTTTTTTTCGTCCGAAAACAGCACATTGTTTCATTGTTTGTCCCAGGTCATGACATTTCGAGCCCACTTTTTATCTTGCTGCTTTATGGGCTTCGGTAAGTTGTGATTGTTTAGCAAATATCATAGCTCTTGCATTGGGATGGTTCTTCAAGCCTCTCCAGACTGTTTGATGGGACATTGCTTGAATTTGTCGCACAGACTGTTGTTCGTTAGAGGCAAGGTGGAAAATACGCTGACAATCATTTTCACTTCACATCTTTTTCCTAGATTTTCTTTTAACTTTACCATATTCATCTCCTTTTCTTAGTGCATTATCTACAGCTTTTTGCGAACGTTCAATTAGCTTAGAATTTTTTTCTCTGCGACTTTTCTTTTTCTGCGTTTTACCTCCTGGCATTTAACGAGTAATAAGCAGATCTGATACACCTCTCAAAAACGATCATATGATTTTGTAACAAACGATCATATCATTTTGATTTCTGTCATTTGAATACTTACCTCAGTTTATACAAAATTGTAATATGCGTGATTCCACAGCAGTGTTAAGGGATGTGAATGAATTTTATTTTTTCTGATAAACGGCAATGGGTGTTGCTTACTAACTTTTGTATTATTGTCTACAGTAAATCATAAAGATCTGTGAAATACTAGACGAAATTCAAAAACAAATTGCTCCATTCCATAGGGCTATTACAGACTTTAGTTTTAGTCGTTTTGCGTCAATGAAGATAATGTTAATTTTTTTTCTCTTCAAAAGATTTTTTTTTAAGTTTTCATCTTCATGCTCAATTTTTTTAATATGGGAAATTTTCAAATACAAAGATAGTGTCTTTTATCCATATGTAATACATATCATATCATATCATATGTAATACATATCAGTCTTCATGAAGATCCATCCATTGGTTTAAAAATTATTAATATTTGGAGTCACGCATACAAGCACAGACATGCACACAAGCACTCGGACAAATGGACGCTTGAGTCTGAGTTTCTTTAGGAATGTAGGTTAAAAAACGTAACTGTCAGTTTAAAACTCAATAAAATCTTTAATTTCCTTAAGGAAAGCTCTAAAAAACATAAATTAGTACCGTAATCAAGTTGAGGACTTTTTACAACATGACTAATGACTTCGGTTGTCTTTTGTTACAATGTTTCTAGAATTGCAATTTTTAAGTAGAACAGTTTGTATTATTAACAGTAGCATCAAATATTGCATTTACAAGATAAAATCTTTATAAAACTTTCACAAATTCGTTTACTTCACAAGATTTGATTAAAAGTAGGCTAAACAATAATCTGAATAATTAATTTAGCTTGTCAAAATTACTTCATGAATATTTTCTTTCTATTTGAAGTCAATATTTCTATATTTAACTGCTTTATAATTTTTATATTTCTAATAAAATCCCATTATCTTCTATACGATTCGTCGTTGTGGCGAACTTTTTCTGAATGGTTGATAACAGAAATTTACTGCTTAAAATATTTGTTTTAATTAGGCCTATATATTTCATTTATTCCAGTAAAAGTTTTGGGAAAAATGTAACTATTAACCCTAATCCTAATAAAGTAACTGAAATGTCTAAAATATTAGAGCTAACAGTGAGGATTAATACATTCACTGTCTCAAAGGACAAACACGTGATCTCTTCAGTGACGTAATTCTGCCCCACTCTTTTAGTTTCACATATAAAAAAGTCATTTGTTATATTTGATATTCAATTCGAAAAAAAGTTTAAGAATTTCATAAAAAAAAAAACTTCTCAAGAAAAATGAGCCATTATACAACATGAAAAGTAATTTAAATTAATCTTAATCCTAATACAGTCATTCCTCGAGTTACGTCCAGGTTCCGTTCCATCCATAAGTCGAACGGACGTAAATCAATACATTAAATCAACAGAGTTATAGGGGTTAGGGACGTAACCGTAATTAGAATACTGTCCCAAACACTGTATATTTCACTTACATTGGATTAGTAACAATTCTTATTGATAAAAAACAAGAACATTAGTAATGATGAAAGAGAGAAGAAGAGGCCGTAATATTCACCAAGGCTGCTGCTGAACTTTGTAGTTTTAGATTTAAAAAAAATCTTTTTCTTTCTAGTATATTTGTAGCTTTTTTGTTGCTTCGTCACTATTGTCGATTTAATGGAAGCAGATCCTTTCACAACCTCTACGATTTTATTATTATTTTTCAAAATGGTCGTCACTGTAGAATGAGACCATCCGAAGTCATGTGCGATCACATTGATGGGCTTACCAGTTTCATGTTCCTTTATAACTTGCAACTTCGTTCAAGATCAATTACTCGCGTCTTTTTCTGTGATTCTTCACTAGGGTTTTTGATTGGGTTGTGTAGGGGCCATGTTGCACAAAATATCGCGAAATATTTAGCAATAAATATACATATAGCGTATTTCTCAAACACAAAATCAAAAGAGGAATTGTTGAAGACACTTGCCGACTGCCGAGTAATCTGTGCATGAGACATTGTTGCTAAATAGAAACCTTTTTACTTTGCTCTCGCTTTCGTCTTGTTCGAAAGTATAGTCGAAAATATTATTATTATTAACATGTTTTTATTAGCTCGCTTTCTTCGATGTCTGTTTGTTCGGTACAAATTTTGCAATTGATTTTAAACTAACTTCCCGATGAGCTAGCGACTTGAAACTTTAAACAAGCTCAGAAATGGATGTCTGTTGTTAGGGAACCCTAATTCTTCGGATAACAGGTCGAAGCCGCACGGATCGTCTGCTCTGAGTTGCCGTGCATTACAAGGCAGCGGCTGTTGTTTTCTTTTAATTTATGGTGTTTAAAATTTAAATTCGTGTTAAATGTTTAAAATCGATTGAAAAATTGCATACACACAAGACTAAAAAGCAGAAAATAATTATTTTAAAAAATATTTTTTTAATCCACCACGTTTTTAAGACGGACTAAAAAGTATAAAATAATTAACAATAGTATAAAAAGTATAAAAAATATAACGAAAAACGTGGGGCACAAGATAATATACACTCCATCCATACTATCTCAATTATCTATTGCATGCGCCCCACGTTTTTCGTTATACTTTTTTATACTTTTTATACTAATTATTTTATACTTTTTAGTCCGTCTTAAAAACATGGTATATTAAAAAAAAAATTTTTTTAAATAATTATTTTTGATTATCTTATGGATCACGGACGTATCTTCGAGCGAAAGTAACTCGAGCGGACGTAAGTCGAGCGATAACTGTACATTGCTACTCACAGCCTCTTCAATAAAATGGATGGAAAAAGAAGCAAGGAGTAAATAAAAAAATATTAAAAAAATCGTAGGATGGAAACAGTTTGTTATGCTAAAAATCAAGAGAACATTATTTTAAAAATAACACTTAAAAAAAATATCTAGATCAGATGAAAATGTAAATTTTATTATATCCAAAGCACAGTATACTGTAAAATAAGCTTATTTCGCTAAATAATTGTGCTTGTTCAAATTAATAATTTCTAAAATTCAAAATCAGTTCAAAGCGAAGCACCTAAAATTTTTCGTTTAAATTGTGTGGGCCAACTTAATTTATTATTAAGCTGTTTTACGAATGTAATCAGAGATTAAATATTCAAGTGGTATAAAAAATTATTTTCCTAAGTCAATATTCTAGAATTGATCTTAATTATTAAGAAATGAATAGAAGACAAAAGAGAAATAGTGAAGTTTCGAAAGCAAGTCTCGCCGGTAATTACGAAAAAAAAACCATCAACTTCTATTTCCAAGTAAATATAGTAAAAAAAAAAAAGCAATCGATCAGCATTTTAAGGGATGCCAGGCCAGTGGAATCCGCTGAATATTCTGGAAGTTAGTCCTGCTATAACTCACTGTCCGTTTGGTAGTTCTGCATTCTGGTGAATATTCGTGGCTTATACATAATGGAATAAGTAAAACCAAAAGCTGACAATCTCACGACTGACTTCGGTGCTTTAATGTTATTATTGAAATGAGATAACGATCAGTGCATTTGTACAACTATATTCTGTTTCTAATTTTAGACTGAAAACTATAAATTAAGCAAGCAAATGAGGGGAAAAAAATCATTCTTGACAGTAATAGATCTCATTTCCTGTTATATTTTGTTACGAAATACATACAATAAGTACATACAAACGAAAGTTATTTTAATGCATGTTCTCTAAGCCGTAGCTGTTTAATACTATCTCTAATATCGATCGCACACACATTCCAGTTGGATTTATGTTAGTAAATTATTTGTTGTAAGGCAATTCTACTATAACATAAAAGTATTTACTCTTTTTACTTTTTTAATATATTTTATACGGAAAAATGTTGAAGTTTATTCGGTAGACATTATCTTATATGATAGTAACTTAAAAATAATAATTATATTGTGATTTATCACAATTTGGTAATAAGAGGACAATTGGATTAAGCCGATGGCTTAATATCGCATGCAGTGCCCACTTTTCGTTGTGATAAACGGAGAAACTATCCCAATTTTTATTAAACAATAAATTTTCAAGTATTGCTTTGAGATAACAGTGCGTGTATCGCCTGCTTGTTGTTGTACCAGACAAAAACTTTGTCGACTGAAGGGAGGTTCAAGTTTTTAAGTTAAATTTTTATTTCCTGCACCTCTCTTATTTTTATTTTTTTTTATTTGCTTTATTAATATTTACTTCTACTTATATCAAAGTATTCCACTACAGGCCTATGTGGTCCTTGGTGTCGCGGCTGGTAAGATATTCCGTGACCAAGTTGAGGTCGGAAAGTCTGACTAGCCTTACACCCGCCCGCCTTTAACTCCAGGAAAATAAACCGGTCCCCATTTTGACAGCAGGTTGAATGAACCCTGGAGAAGAAACATCAAGGGAAGAATCCTGGGAATGTAAGGGGGCGTCCATTAATTACGTGAGCTCAAAATGGAGAGGGTTCCGGCAAAATCTGACCAAATCTCATTTAAAGGGAGGGGGGGGGGGGCAATGAAACTGTCACGTCAACTTTTTCATTCACAGAATATACATATTCTAACAGATTATAACATTTTGTAATATTGTTTATGCCCGGGATTCCCCGATTTGAAACAAACCCCGCTCAAATGACGATAGGCTGGAGTGGCTGCACGAAGGGGATATAGATACGTCTAATGACTGTCCTCCTGTACTACCAAAAGACATGGAAATAATGTGTCCAATCATTACAATAGAGAAAGCACATGAATGCCCCTAGAGTGAGTGAAGAGTTAGGGAGGGGGGGGGGGGGGGCAGCCTCAATTTAATTTAATGAAATTCGTTATAGTGCATCTTAAACATAGTGTCATTTTTCTCCTCTTCTTTCACAGAAAAAATATATTTCATGGAAGACATCAGTAACGCTTTAGGTAGGCTATTTAGTGGTTTGAAGCAAAATACATGAACATATCAAATAAATTTAATTATTTAAAAATTATAGGGAAATCTCACGTGAGGGGGAGGGGGTCCCACCACACCTTACCAAATCTCACCAAGGGGAAGGGGGGGGGGGTTCAAAATTTTTTGTAAAACACCTCACGTAATTAATGGACGCTCCCTAACCCGGCTCCTCCAGCTCGCAGCCCAATGTTTTATCACTGACCCATTCTTTATAATTTATCAAGAAAAATTCAGAAAGCTACGAAACTTATTAATACTCTACAGCCACATTGCAGATATACTGATATTGAAACTATTGATCATAGGGATTCTTCGAACTTTGATTAAAGCCACTCAACTATTTTTTTTTAATAAACCAATCACACTGCTTTTTATCAACGAATCAACTAATCGGATTTAATTGATCCCATAATATAAAATCTCTTCAAGAAAAATAAATTGTGTTTCGTGGTGTTGTTACAGGTAATCCATGTCTCTAAGGAGTCTAAGGATCCATGTCTAAGGAGTTAAAAATAATCACTAACAATTGTGGCAGATTAAAATTATTGTAATTACAAATAAAAAGTTAATTATTCAAGTTTTCTTCTTGTTTCCCATCTCCTATCAGTTTTATTTAAGTTTTATATTATTACTTATCTTATAAGAATATTTTATATTTCGATTACATATTTATTTTTAATCTACTACTTTTTTTTTACTTTAACATTGGGTAAAATTTGGATCGTAAAAAATGCGAGGTTAAGAAATAGTTCAAGACGAGGCTGCTGAAGGGGTGATTTAAGTGGCAAGATCATAATCACTAGCTAATTATATTAAAGAATAACTGATTGTTTCAAATAGCATAAAGAGTATAATTTCAAATCCCTGCCCGACTGATGAATGATCACGAATAATCACGATAATAATCACGAAACTCCGCTGCTTGAAGATACTGTAAAAATTTAATATTGAAATGTTGTCGTTTAAAAACAAAAGTTTACAAACTTAAGGGACGATTATGTGGATTGAAGATTAATTATTGATCTTCTGTGTTGAAGACTAGCATTTAATAAAAAGCCATTATATTAAATATGAAAATTGTTTCCTTTTTTTCTATTTGAATTGACTAAAGACTTGCAAAGTTACAACTGATTTCATTAATTTTCATTAAAGTAGATTAGAATTATTACTATAAAAAGCAAAGCCGTTATTTTGTAAGCTTCTGTAGGATGATTACCTTTCAACTCGAGAATAAAATGTATACTTTGAAACCAACATTATTGACAGTTGCCCAATTTATTTATTTTTTTTGAAATTTTCTGCAGTCTTTCCATTTCATTATTCCTAATTATAAATTTTGTGATAAATTATGGTACATATTAAGTGAATTTGAATTAAAAGCTTATTAATTAACGTTGTGACACAAGTAATTTTGCTTTCAGATGGCAAAATTATGCTGATTGTAATATTCTAATAGTTGCTATTATTCAAGTACGATTTGATGATTAAAATATTATTATTTTTATAACCTGAATAATAACCAATAGTAGTTAATCGTTAGAGCTGAAATTCATGGTTTTCAAGTTTGCCAAACTCCTAGCTCAAATATTTGGAAAGCTGCAGCAATTTTTTAAATTGTAATAATTTTCTATAATTAATCAGTGAGGACAAACGTGGCAGATGCACTAGCTATTAATTGCTGATTTATCTTTTTACTTGTTTAACACAAACTTTACCCAGTATTTCTTCTATAGCAACATCAAGCTATACATTCCGAAGTCCAACCATTAAATTATTATAGCGAAATTTAATGGAAGCTTATGTTCTACGTTCACGATAATACACAGTGAACGAGGATATTGAAAGTTATATCTACATCAATTATTCTACAATTTGTTCTAATAAACAAAAAATTCCTCCCAGTTATTTCTTTCAGTCTGAAAATTGTTTAATTTATTTGAAATTTGTCATTTAGCAGCATCGGTCTTATTTTTCATCGAAAATTGGATTTATAGACTTCCATGCTACATAAATCATCTTATTTTGCACGTTGTAGGTAGTTTATATTATTTATGTGGCGCTTCTTTTTAGTGTCAAAACATAGTGAATTATTGAAAAACATGACCCGGAAATATTAAGAAGAAAGTGAATGTTGTATATTAAAAGACACAACAGAGCCATCGATTGTGGGGAATTTTATTTTCCCACGACGTTGCGTCGTAAAACTGCATTTGTATCTTATTATCAAAGCTCACAACAACGAATAGGGTAGTTGGATGCATAAATGAACACAAAACGTGTCGGTCGAGACACACGAGAACGGAATCGCCGATATTTGTACTGTAAACAGATGCTCTACCTTTTAACAAAATTGGAATTGCTGGTCATTTTATCGACAGGAAAGGATGTCCTTGCTAAGAATTGATGGAAGGAAAGGCATTCGTCCTATTGAATTACAACCCAATGGAAGAGTCCATTAGATAGATAAATCCCGAGTGACAGAAAAAAGAATCCAGCTGCCTTCTATTAAGACAAACTAATAATGAAATGATAAAGAATTTTGAAGAAAAATTTAAATAAAATTCTTACATTAAAATTCAGGCAATTAATAAAACCATTATTCGAATTTTACATGACCTGAATATTAAACTAATCTTTTGAACAGTAGAATACTCTAGAAAAATTTAGTGTTCTGCTATAAGTAATCAAACGTGCATATAGCTGAAAACTGTAAATAAGTTTCAATGAATAGCCTTATTGACTTAAAAGTTTAATAGACATTAACTTACATTTTATTCTTCTTTTTCTAGAGATTATATTAGAAACAATGCTATTCACGAAAAACAAAAAAGAAATTGTAGCACAAGTTGAACAACAATGAAGCAGAGCGAGGGAATAATTTGAAAACCTAAATACTGTTTGGATATTATTACTTGAACAAGAATTAAGTATGCAAGATGCCCTTAAAATCAATCAATTTTATCGGAATGTTGAACATAAACTCGTAACAAAACACCGATAATACTCTTCAGAAATATAAATCAAACTATTTAACAATACGATGTCAGTGTAAAAAAAACAAAAAGTAACTGACAAAAAAAAAAGAACAAAGAAATATAATTCATCTTAGGCAATTATTTTTGTTAAATAAAACCATAAATAATATTTTTACCTAAATATTATTTATAAGGGTCATTCAAATGAAAATGAGCCAAAGGACCCAATAAAATGTCGAATGGATTTATTATGGGATTTTCGAGATAGCCAATTTAGTGTTATGACACAGTGACAGGTGGCGCTGCGATCGTATGACGGGAGTAGCAGTCTGCTTTTTGTCAGGACGTCATACTAGAATATTGTCCATGATTGAAGTCATGACTGAACAACGAACGTTATCCGTTTTTTAGCCGCATGAGTAACGTGTACCAAAAAATGCATGTCTTTGTCATGTGCTAATGAATGGAGTAAGTGGTACCGAGAGGGGCGGTCATCGTTTGCTGATGATTCGAGGCCAGATCAATGATCAACACTGTGCGATCAACGATGCTTCTTGGAACGGAAATTGACAGTCTCATTCGGGAAGATAGAAGAGTCACGGTGGAAACACTGGCCGACAAAGTTGAATTAAATGTTGGGAGTGTGCACACCATTATCAAGGATTCCAGAATATTTGCGAATATGTGGGTGCCACACAATTTATATTCTGTGCAGAAAGATATTTGCGTGGGTCTTTCCCCTAAAACATTTGCTCCGATATCAAAAGGAAAGTCTCTGTTTCATCGACAGAATCATTGAGGAGATGAAACGTGTCTTGCTAAGAAGCCTTTAGATTCTTTTTTCATATGAATGATCCTTATATTTATCTCTTAATGCCATTGGTTATGGCTGGAAATAGATATCGACTCTATTCTTTTTTGCAAATCACTTATTTATTAAACTATAGATTAGCCTTATTAAACTATGGAATAAAAAAAAAAATTTCGATATAGTTTACAGCTTTAAATTTATTAATTTAAGTTTTTACCAAAATAAAGAATAATAAAGTGATCAAAGTTTTAAAAGTAATTCTATAATTAGAGTCAAAATAATGTATTACATAGTTATTCACAATTACTTTAACAATAACAGCAAGAATTCGCAATTCTAATTTATGAAGAATCTACATTGTAATCTTACATACAATAAACTTATAATCAATACGAATAAAGTTAAAAAATTAATCATTAATATTTTTAATTCACTGAATCTTAAAACAACAACATTCTCAGAACTGAAAATATCTCAAAACTAATAAAAATAAACTCGGTAACTTAACATGTACTCTTTGACTTAATTTTTCTCATAGTACACAGTAGGGAAAGGAAGTAGGAGAATAACCCCAAGGAAAAGGAATGGTAGCAGAATGAAATATTCATTTGTTGTAAAAATGTAAAAAACTGTTCTTTTCTTGCCTGAAACTAATTTTCCAACTTACAATGAACTTCTAGTATATTTCTTATTTTTATTTAAATAAAACAGAACATGTGTATATTTTATTTTTTACTAATAAGTTGAAGGTTAATTACATAATAGTTTTTATAGTTAAAATTTTTAATTTATTTTTATTTTTCTAATTTTGGCATTTAATTTCATTTTCATTGAAGACATTGATATAAAAAAGTTTTGTTTGATATCAATATTTATCATTGATATGATTGCGAAATATTTGTGGACAAGAAATTACACTGAAATCACTTCAGAAAACACTTCAAAATCTTAATTACAAAAAGAAAGTTTGGAATCTATTTCGCACGAAAGTATACATTAAAAGCAGTAAATTCATCCTTGTTAGCAATTTTTACTAGTCTATGGTGAGTCATTTAACATGAAAGCTCAATTTGTGAAAATCAATTTGGAAACGAATAAGAAAAACTCTTTAACAGTGCAATAAAGACGATTCTATATTTTAAACGAACGTTCTTTCTGCTTTGAAAGCCCAAAGATATTAAGAAGAAGATTCTCTTAGATTCACCAAATTATGTGAATCTGAAGTTAGGGAGAAAAATGCTTGCTCAAACAAAGACAGGCCTCTGTTTCATGAATAAATTTGGCAATGGGTTCGAAGCGCTTACGTGAGCGAAATTCAGCACCCAAAAGATTAATACTAGTGTCTATCTACGGAGGCATAGACTCTTCCTCAGCTACTTTGGATTTAGCATATTTTACGAATAAAAAAGGGGAAAAGAAGAAATTAATCCAAAATCATATGAAATGGAAGAGCGATTAATGTTCTGGAAAATGTGAATAACCCAGGATGAATTCGATAGCCAGAAATACCTCAAACTGGAAACTAAATCTAATTGTATTTTCCGTCATTTAAATTGAGAGAGTCCCAAATGGCAATGAAAGTCATAACGGAATTTTGCCAAAAAATAGTCAAAGGTAAAGAGAAAAAATTTAAATCTAAGACATTTTTATCCTCAGATTTTTTTATCCGTTTCAGAGATATATCTACTTGCTAAATCTACATAAAACAAATTTACTTTTTTTATTTAAGTTTTATGTTTATATGAGATATAATATTTTTTGGTTTTAATTATTTGAACAGTTAAGTTTCAATAAAAACAAATTCCATTAAAAGAATTATCAATATTTTAAAGAAATATAAATTTACACTTGAATTAAATAATTTAAGTGTAAATTTATATTTCTTTAAAATATTGGTAATTCTTTTAATGGAATTTGTTTTTATTAAAACTTAACTGTTCAAACTTAACTATTTTTAACGCTCACCTTTAATTAAATAGATATAGTTTAAATTATTTTAATTCATTATATTTCTTCATTTTTAGGTAATGAATTATAGATAAGAATAACTTAAATATATTTTTTAATTGTGTGTTTTAATTATTTTCGTAAATTAAAGTTTGATTTTGAAAGTATGCAATCTTTTTGACTTTTGATTAATCTTATAAAATATTTGTTAAAAGTATAAATAATATGTAAACCTATTATCATTGTTTAAGCCTATTTTCAATGTCTAGGCGTAAACAATGAAAAAATAGGTTTTAGAGTAATCATTTAAACTTGCTTTTACTATCATTTTTCAATAGTTAAATAAACATTCCTCCGAAAGATAATTGTAATACAGTTTTTTTAATTTAAATTTTCCCTTTGCCTAGTTTAATTTAATGAATAAAAAGAATACAAAGAATCATTAATAAGAGGAAATTATATGAACAAGAAATAAAAAAAAAATCATAGCATGACTTGAGATAAATGCAGAACCAGTAAAAGCAGTTTCATGCAGTGAATGATACTGCATTCCATAATTAAATTCTTGGATATCTATCTCTAATGTAGGTGCTTTGGTTTCCTCAATTATCGATCCGTAAAGCTTCATTGCTATCAACCGCATTTGTTTGTTGTTTTTTGAAAGTGAAATAAAAAATAAATTAAATGTAATCGAAAAGATTCTAAAAACAACTCGGAGTTCTTTTGCTACGAAAAATTAGATTTTTTTAAATCTGTTCATCTTTTGATGGTAAAACGTTTTGAAAAAACACAAGTAAAAGATTTTCTCCCGTTTGTTTTCCTGATAATGACAATTATGATGTTTGACTCAAAGCCATTAATGTATGCTTTTATCTAAGAGTAAAAACATAAATAAGGTTTCAGTAATAGTATATTTTAAAGCCGGATAGTTTTTTTAGAATGCATGGTTCTTAATCTTTAATCTAAACACCATTCGTTCTGAAAACAGATTCTCGCAACCCTATCATTGCAATCCTATTTGTAGAATTATTTAAAGTTAAGATATTTTATAATACATGATCTGAAACCTCAGTCGGAGCTTCTATGTATATATCATCATCATCATCATCATCATCATCATTTCTAGCTATTTTCATCAACTGCAAGATGAAGGTCTCTCCAAGTTTTTCCCCCTAGTATTTTCTGTCGGAAGCTTTCCTTTTACAGTCGAATCCAACAAAACCTTTATCCAAGCAATTGTCTTGTATTGGTGTGCTCTTATTCCTCAGGATCAGTTTGAATTTCTATTGTGATCGTTTGGACTTGCTTGATATTTTCTGCCCGATTCTATTTTATTATAGCGAGTATAATGTCAATCACTCTGATTTGTCATCTCATCCAAAAATTTTGTATGCAGTAACTTTTTGAAATTCCTAATATTCCTTATATTTCTTTGTGTAATCCATGTTCATTTGTGTAATCGAATCTTTGTGTAATCCATACACAATTTCTTTGTGTATCCAAGTCCATGACTTTGATGAAACAAAGTATGTAGTTGCTTTTTTCGACTTAATTTATGTTTGTATTTAATTTTTGATGATTTTACCTTCTGAAAAATTGTGGACGTTTCCCATCCAGCAGTTGGCTGTTCCTCAGGTTAAGATCAAATATTTAGTTTTTCAAACCCTAATCTAACATGTAGTTGGATTAAATACTTCACAATCGGGAGTACGACAAAGAAGTTCATCATCTTTACAGCATAATTTCCCTGGCAATTGCCAGTACATTTAATTTATAACTAAAGGAAATCGTGATACAAAAACATTCCTTTTATCTGTTAAAACGACTACTTTCACATAAAACAAATTTCTGTTTAATAATTAAATTATTTAATGCATTTGAATTGCATCACTAAATTTTACATTTACGAGTATTTTTACTTAAATATTAAGTGACAGCTTATGTTTAAAAATTAAATAAAGCTTAATTTAAACTTACTATAAATTAGGTAGATTAATTAGGTAAATAAATCTAAAAAAAAGTATTATTTCGTTTTTCTATTGTCTGCACTTTTCTTCAAATTTAGACGATATCGACTAGTGATATTCAATAAACTATGCACTTATGGCTAAATGCAAGTTCAATCTCATCTTCCTACACGAGTGAAAATCATAAGGAATATCTCTTGATTCTTTAGAGGATATGGGAAACCCATCAATTAAATCTTTTTTGAAAAATTCTTCAATTTTATGAGCTTTCGAGGTATTTGGAGATTACAGATAATAGTAATTCTCTGATCAAAAACAATAGTGAAGTTAAAAATATATTTTTAATAACATTAATAATAAATAAGTTAGTCTTCACTATGGGAAGTATGTGAAGAAACAAACGAGAGATCGCTTCATCGTGTTCGGATAATAAGTATTTTTATTTGAATAAATATGATTTCTAAATTATTGAAATCTTATTAGAGTGGATTCAAATTGAAATTAATGAGTTGTTTTGGATACTAAATTTAGACTAGCAGGTTTAAATAAAATGAGCAATTGCAAGGAAATTCTGTTCGTTTTACCCAATATTTTGATTTAATAAAATACAAGATTCCGAAATTAAATACCGAGAATAAGTGGCAACGAAATACTCAAGGTACAGATCGGAACAACGTTTCGATTTTCCAGTATTGCTAAACAATGTCAATCAATCTTAGACAGGTTTCGGAATTTCTGAGTTGAAGAAATTTATATGAAAATTAAAAATTATTAATAGCTTATTTGTACTGCTATAAAGCAGAATACTATTATTACACAAACGAAATTCAGAATAAAAATCAGAGCGTATTTACGTTTTTTCTCAAATATATAAAATTCAACTGATGCGTTAGAACACGAATACAAAACTATGTAACATAAATACTTTCTTTCTTTTGTGATTAGAAAGAAAAAAAAATCAGAGATTAGCTCTATGTAATTTACAACCTCTAATGAGTCTTTGTGTGAAATGATTACATTAAGATTTTTTGTGACATTTTTGTGGCTGATGATATTGGTTTTCTTCAGCAATATAAAAAAAATGATTTACAGCAATTATTAGTTTATTTCGTAATGCGTTCCAACTTTCAATTCAGAACTTCGGAAATTGGCACATTAATAAATTGTTAATTAATCATGCTCTAAAAGATTATTAATTTCCCTTTATCGGATTTTAATAAATTACTGAATAAAACAATCTAGTGTGATTTTTAAGTACCAATTATCTTACAGATGTAGGAATGAGATTTAAAGATTTTTGGTCTTGCTTTTATGCATTCTGCAAAACATCGGTGCTCGGCAGAAAAGCCAACTTCGGGGTGCTTTCATTTGCAAATAGATATACCTTTTTTTATAAGACGCATTTTATAAAAGGAGTCCTGTTGTCTCCTTTTAATGTAGTTGGAAGTAGAAAGGAGAGTACAAGGTAGCACTGTGGTATTCTAAATGGCCAAAAACAGCAGGAAGATTTGGGATCCATTATTTAAGAAGAAAGACTTACCAAACAACCTGACATCTATTTGTTTTTTCGTGCAATTGCTGTTACTGTTCATTTATTGAGTCTTTTGCATTTTTATTTAAATATTTTTGAATTTATATATTCATTAATATTTAGAGCCTCCTTTGAAAGGGCAAAGGAATTAAAAGGAACATCAAACCCTTATCTAGGTTTTAGAACCTAAAGCCTTGTTACCAAATTTCCAAAAGGTGCTAAGACCACTACTTATTAGTGATTGACCTAGTTACGAGGCAATAAATAAAAGAAAATAGGAAAGAATCAATTAGGAATATATTCTTCTTAAATAACACAAAAAAAGAATGAAAGTCTCCTAATTAAGTTACAGTGTCCACTACAGGCCTATGTGGCCCTTGGGATCGCGGGAGGTAAGGCTCCCGGCGTAAGTTGAGTAAGTTGAGGTCAAGTGTTCAGCCCGACGCCCACCCGCCTTTAACCTCCGGGAAAGAAACCTGGTACCCATTCAACAGAGGGCTGGGTAGATCCTAGTACCCGTTTGGATTAGAATTCCCATCCACCGCCCAGGCTCGAACCCGACATCTTCAATCCGCAGCCAAGCGCCCTTACCTACTCGGTTATCGAACCCACAGAGTCTCCTAATAGTTATTTTAAAAATTAAACCGATTGTAATCAAAAATGTGGGTCTTAATACAAGATGTTAATGCACATGATAACTGATTTTAGAATAAAAAATTCAATTTAGAGATCTTAAAGTTTTTAATAATATATAATGTTGAAGTATTTACATACTATTTTTGTGTTACCTGCATTACTTTTTATCTCTTTCAAAATTTAATCGAATAATTCAGTTAATATTGAAAGTAAAACAGATAATTTATAATATGAGGAACGATAATTACTTATTACTTCTCTTTTACTGTATTTAGTACCTTTTTCGTTTTATTTAATAAGATGATTTGCGTCATTGATTCTTCAATTAATACTAATAAAAATGGGATTTTAATTTTTAAATTGAAGTTAACTGGTAAGTGCTTTAAAATAGCACGGTCTAATCCAGACGAAGTAAATTTTCTTTTCTTCTATTCAATTTTTTTCACTACCTATATCATGTATCGCTATTTTTAGTTTCCTTCTCTTATTCTTCAATAGCAGATGCATGACCTTGCTTCGTTTTTTCTAATGGCATCTTTCCATTGAATTGCGTGATGAACTGTAATTATGCAATGAATTCCATAGCGAGGCCAACGGTCCTGAAATCCGCCCTGCGACAGTCAAGAGACACGTGACAACTTACATATCAGTCCATAAGAAAATGAAATTCATTCACAATGAAGTTTCGTCATTTCCATATTTTAATCGAACTGTTTAATGACCCAACAGTTCGATTTAAGAGACTTTATATTTTCATTATTTAATTGATAAGGAAATCTTTTTCAAGAATGTAGCTATTAATTAACTTAATGTTCCCATTCTGTGGTAGGCGATGTGTAATATACTAACTCTCTATAAAGTTTTATATAATTTATTATAGTAAAGTTTCCTATTGTAACTTACATTTAAAAAATTCTTATGCTAAAAAAAAATCTTGTTTTATAGAAATTTTTTGAATAGTGCTTTTGAATTTAAGGAATCATAACATATTTTGCTTTCACATATTAGAAGTTATTTATCTCACTGATCATTTGAACCTGAAATTTTATTTGAGAAGTGCACACATTTTTAAAACGTCATAAAACATGAAAACACCGACAAGTGACATCATTGAACAATACAAAAAAAGTAGCTGTACAAAATTGGGTTTGTTAGAATGAAATATTGTGAAAACTATGAACATTTGAAATGTATCACATTAAAAAATAAATGTATTATTCTTTATATTGAAGCGACTATAAATTATATGCAAAAAAATATTAATATAAGGTAGGTTGCCCAAATAAGGCCCGGTTTCAAATAAGGTCCATCTTTCGTTTTATTAATAGAACGTTGACATTTTACCAAGATTAGTTATGTTTCAGACAGGTCCTGACTTCTAGCGGCTACACCAAAAATTAGGTCCGTTGAAGTGGATAATTTCACCATGTTTGTTTCAGTTGAACATTAAAAGTCGCCCGAAGGTTTTGTCATTACTATTTCAACTTAATTTGATAAATCGTCTGCATTTTTTGGCAACTTAATATACATAAACATGTGTTATGTCATTTTAAAGTGTGTAATGAGTAGAATAAGATACTGTATTTGTTATTTTCCAGTTGACGTGCATTTAAATACTTTTTAGTAAAACAATGCATGAAAGCGTGGGTTAACAGAGGGCTCCAAATAAGGCCCTCCATTCTATAACATAAAGTAATTATATATAATGAGAAAAAATATAACAAAAATCATCAAAGCTAGTTTTAAATTCAAAATTTTATAAATTAATTACTAATTAACTATTAATTTGTAGCTTAATATTTAGTCAGAACTAAATGTTGGAAATTGGCAGTTTTCACTTACAAGCTCTTGTCCCTGTGGGCGAGTTTGCCTGTGACTAGTAGTGGGCCTTATTTGGAACAGGGGCTCCTAATAAGGCCCTTCAGCTTTATTTTTAAAACTGTGTTATTACAGAAAGAATTTCAAATGCCACTAATTCTAAATTTACTTTTTCATAACAGTACACCTTAAACTACCTTTCAAGACAGTTTTCAGAATTTTCACTCTTGCAGTAGAAATGTAAAAAATCTTTAAACGTTAGGTGGGCCTTATTTGGGCAACCTACCTTAAATAATTAACTGGCTATCCGAAATAGAATAACTTCACATTCAATAACTTAACACAATTTTTTATTGCTTTATTTTCGTTATATATATTATTACTGTAGATCAATTTCACATAATTGTTATTTCTTCAATAGAAACAAAAATAAAGTAAAGTAAGTCTACTGCGGTTCATGCTTTTAACAATTCAATTATTTGTGGATTGTGGTATAATTGTTAAGATCCTAAATAATTCGATACTTATCGAAATGAGTTATTCTGGCATAAAGTTTCGAAACTTGGATTCATCAATAGTCAGTACTTTAACCTTCCATATCTTACAATAAGAACATATGTGTTCCTTCTATTCAAGATCACCAATTCTACGTGCTACAGCCGATTTTCTTGCTGATAAAGCAAGTTGTTGGTTTTTTTTTTACTAAAGTCATCGAAAATCGTTGCATTAGTATGTTTTCAATTAAATTTATAGAAAAATAAATTTTATAATTACTTTTCTATTTTTAATTAATTAACACAATTCTTTTTGTCTGACCGTGTTTTTGAAAAACCGAATCTGGCATTGTCTTGATAAATGAAAATATGAAAAGATAATTCATTTCCATGCTGTACTCTAGATTTTGAAACATGAGTAACTTTAGCTGATGAAGAACAAATATTTATAATAATGTTTACTAAGACAAAGAAATTTCTCTTTGAAAAAATCTATTATAAATTATTAAGATACTTCTAAATTATTAATATTTGCTCGTGTAAAATCATGCCTATTCGAAGAGTATCTCATGAAAAGCTCTACATCCATATCTTGAGTTTTCATTCTTCTTTTCGGTTGGTGCCATTCTTATAAATAAATGCCGAATATGACGAACTCGACATTTATATTGAAGTTATTTGAATATAATGATTCTAAAGTCACTAATATTGTAAAGATAGAAATTTGTGGACTTAATTATAAATATTGATTGTGGCGAATATGGTTTATACATCTCCAAGTACCATTATAAGCAAAAAAATTCACTAAACGGTGCAGATAAATATTGGACAGCTTGCCACTCTTAGAAATTAAGTCAATGCAATAATGCGAAGATAAATAATGAATCAAGTCTTATCCTTGAATTTTAATAAATATCGGTAACTTACTGCAGTTTTATCGGATTGTCACAGTAAAGAATAATTGATTAATTATTCGTATTCTAAGAACAATTTTGACACCTAAAGTAAGATCGTAGAATTAAGTTTCATTACCGATATTTTTAGGCTTTTCTAACGAAATTAGAAATTAACATATTGAGAAATGGAGTAAAAATATATATATTATTTGTAGTATAGCATTGCAATTTCTATTCTGTCATCTTTAGATCGAAGTCGAATTTTCCCAAAATGTGTTCAAATAGTTTCCAACGATCCTATGTGTAGAGGAGAAGGGCAAAAATAACATAAAAATAGATATTAAACTTAGTCTGGAACTTTATCTTCACCTACCTTATAATATGAACTAGACTTATACTTAATAAATAATTAATATAAATAATATGGAATAAATATTTTTACTGTAAGTAAGATAGTAAAGCCAGAATTTTTTCAAAAGAAAAGGAAAAAAATAGTTGATTCAAATTTAGTGAAAATTTTCATTGATTTATTTAATATTCCTCAGTTGGAAAACAGAAAAAAATGATGCTTGAAACGAAACGAAAGTTGCGGTTTCAATTTCACCAATTACTGATAAATTATTCCAACGAAACAAACAAAAAGGCGTTTTGTATATACAGTGTAACTTGGATAATTCGACCGTCTTTAATTCGAAATCGTGGTTAATTCGAAGATTTCTCTTAGTCCCTTGAACTTCTTATTAAATCAATGCTAAATAATCGTGGATAATTCGAAGTTCAACTTCCTTAATTCGAAGTTTTTTATAAAAAATTTCGAACCATACCGACTTTTCGGCGTTTCATCGTTAAGAAATTCGACACGTGACAACTTCCCGCCACCGTTCGACACGTGACGCCATTCGACACGTGACGCTTCAGACGCCATTCGAGCTTCCTGCTGTCAGTGTCACCATGTCTCAGTAAACCACGCGTGTACAAGAATTTAACGTTCGCTGAAAAGGTCGCCGTCATTCGCGAGGTGGAAAAGGGTGTGAAGAAGAAATGCCAATCCCTTCATCGTCGGAGGCGCTTTTTCATTTGGGCGAATTTCGTCGGTACATTGAAGGACAAACGAACGTAAGTGAAGCTGTTTTCCGTTCACTAAACATGCTTGATGATTTTGCTAATCTTAAGCGACTGAATTCTACAAAACAATTCTACATACATATAGTGTTTAAGTCTTTCATATCATGATCTTTCTGAATAAATATTTACTTATTGACAGAATAATCTTTTCAAGCATTCAGTGGACCTGAAATTAAAGTTAAAAGATGTAACTTCTTTAATTCGAAGTCTTGGATAATTCGAAGTTTTATAGTGGTCCCTTCAGCTTCGAATTATCCAAGTTGCACTGTAATTTACAAATGTTTTGTTTTATTAATTTGAAAGCCATGATACAGAACGAATTTCAATCGTAACATTTATGTCATCTACATAAATTAGATTTTATGAATGTATTTGAAATATATTTGGCAAATGTTAAAATGCATTTTTGATATTTTTTCCTCTCTCTTTTCCTTTATAGACTGATTTCCTCTTTTTTGCCGAGGCCAAGTTGGTTTGAACTGTGACATTTTATTTTTGAGATTCCCATTTTATTCGATAGGGAATAGCATTAGCGATTCTTGGCTTTTCTTTCTACGTGAATCGTTGAATTTCGCGCCTTCAATTTTCTCTGTAATTTATTATAAAAAATGAGAAGTAACAAAGGCGGCTATTCTATGACACAACTATAATAGTAGTTAAAACATTAAAACATTCTTTTTTATGACAGTAATCACTTAGAGCTTCCAGTATAGCAAAGCAAAAACGTTTATTTTTAATTAATTAATTGTTTTATTTTTTTTACTTTTTCTTGAAAAAAATTCTAATCTGTAGATGTGTCATAATTTCCAACTAGAATAGTTTCTACAATCAGAATAGATGTGTTCTTATCCAATTCTCATAAAAATGAAATCTTATTAGGATTATGCACGATGACGTAGTAGATCATACAATGACGTCATTTGGACTTAGTTATCTCGCATTGGCACTGTTCTATTGGAAGATCCCCAAAAACCTCAACCCTCCTACAGTTCGGTCTTCGTCCATGAATTTAAAAAAAATTCTGAGTGGGGTCGGAAAAGAATGTAGCGGAAAAAGAAAAGGGAAAAAAAAACTTTAAAGAATGTAAAGAAGATACAAACGACAAAACTGCAGACCCACTAAACTTATTTTTTGGGGGGCAGTTTAAGCATCTTTTACAGTATTTACATTGCCCTCTGTAGATCGGATACATCTTTAAAGATAAAAAAAAAAACTGAAAACAAAATAACATTTTTCTGTTTAAATAAAAAAAGTAAACATCTTTGTTTATCGATTTCCATAGAATTCTTTAGGGTGATCTTTCTACAGAAATTTAGTCTTTTGTTAAAAAGAAAAAATGCTTGGTTTTTGGAGTTTGATTATTTTTCTAGAAATTTATGGTTGCTGTATTTTACATACATTGCTTATCCTTAAATCTTTTAGTTTTCATCATTATTTTTGTTAATTAAAATGAATAATTTTGAAATGTTATTAAAAAGTTAAGGATTACATGTAAATCTTCTAAATTTTTAATTAGAAAAATATATCACCTTGATTACATTTACATTTAAATCCTTGTTAATTGATAAGCCAAAACATGTTTTGTTAGTAATAAAGAATAATATGAAAAAGTACAATTCTGTAAACCTAAACCTATCTTTTTGATTTAGATGGAACTCGTCCCGAGTTATGGATGTCCCGAGTTATTCATTTTATCTTTTTACAAACTTTGCATAATTTTTCATCATGCTTTATTTCATCTTTGTTATGACAGTAACATTACATTCACACTTTTACAACTAAGAAAACGAAACTATGGATGTTATCATCCCGATGCAGAAAACATTGTTATGTAGTGTTTTGTTACGGAATATAAAAATATTTTTAAAAATTTACTATTTTAACAATATGTTAAAAAGTAATGTTTAAAAAGATATCGTAATCAAAATAATTTATGAATTAAAAATCAATAGTCCAGAAGATTCCATTCTACCATAAGATTCGTGGGTACTACACTCCCGAAAAGTGAAGAATCACCAAAGACAGGGGAAGAAGAGAAAGAGAAAAGAGAAAGGGAAAAAGGCCATGCCGTCCTTACGATCCGAACCCAGTATCACGCATAGGATTTGGCCACCGCTTAGACTGCTTGGCTAGTCCACAATAGATGCTCAAAATTTGCATTATCTGAATAGATATCCATAGAAAATGAATTTACAAAGATATCAGCAAAAAATCAAGAAGGAACCAGGGAAGTGCATAAAAATGGGGTATAAATCGGCTAAGCTAAAATTGGGAAATAATATTTCAATTAAATAAATAAATTTAACGTGCAGAAAATATTTGTTAAAATGTAAACCAAGGCTGCACATGAATAAATAATAAATAGTATAATAATAAAATAGTTTTCATTTTCACAAATACTTCAATTAACTTCAAAATATTTTTAAATTCTATTCATCATTTCTGCCGATAATTTAACACTTTATCTTCTGTTATATCTTATAATAAAGTGGAAGAGGCATTAATTGAAAAAAAAAACAACTTGATAGTGTAAATACGCTACAGTATAAGTAAGTATAAAAATAATAATAACATTAAAATAAAAACAAAAAGCATTAAAACTTAATCGTTATTGTTATTTGTTATTTTTAGAATGTTACTGTTATTTTTAAAATGTTTAAAAATTAAAGATTAACAAAAAAAAAATGATATTATGTGGGGAGGGGTTGGGTTTTTTTTTTTTTTTTTGCTGAAAACTTTCTTAAAATTAACAATTTTTATGCATATTAAATTTATAACTTAAAGAGGCTTTTTGATATTTGATTGATGTTCTGCACTTTTGAGTATAATTGTTAATTGATTATTAATTCTTTTGCTAATTGATAGAAGAGACTCTTAGTATTTTATATAATAACCAATTGGATACTTAGATAATTAAAATAATATTTCTAAAATAATATTTTAATAATATGAATAAGTGTGCTTGCTGTGACTTCATTGAATACTTCTAGCAAAACAATACAATAAAATAGTGTAAAAAAGAGGAGTATTGATTGCTCCATTATTTGTTACCGCACTTTGTGGCCCAGAAATCACTGCCATAATTTAACGGCAAGTAGTCTATCCTTCACCAAGTGCATAAGCAAAGAGCACTTTAGAGTCTCCCATGCTTTATAATACTGATCGCAAGGCGTTTGACAAGTTCTAAATTCCAATCCATTCTAGAATTCACATATGCCACATTGACCCTCGATCATCAGCAAGTGAGGAATGGATGCCAAAACAAATTTTCAAACGATGACTGAACACTGGCGAGTTGCCTGGTAAAGCAAGAGAAAAAAATTGTTTTGTATATATATATATATATACCCTTTCCCTTTCACCCTTTCCTGACAACCTTCCAGCAATTTCAGATATTCTGTTTCAGTTGTTTAAAGCTCAAGTTCGATAGCTTTTGCATTACAATACAAATTCATTAAAACTGTAAGTTTTCTTACTAGCTTGTACAAATTAACGGAGTTATTGATTCATTACAGAAACGACCTGTAATAATATTACGTAAACCATACTCTTCACGTAAATAACAATGTTATTTATATTATATTGGAGGCTAGTAGTTGATATTAAATAGAATCTATAAGTTTTCCTTTTTAATATGAATATTTTTTATTTATTTCTTCTGTAACACATTTTTTTTTTATGTAAACTCCACGATAGAATATAGAATAAACCTTACATTATTTCAATAGTAAGTAAAACAATTGAAAGGTATCTTAAACCTTTATAACTGTTACTGTAGTTACTGGAATGTATTGATAAAGTTTCTTACCATGATTTTTTTTTAAAAAGCATCAAGATTTTATGTACTTATTAAACTTGTTAAATAAAAAATTAAAATTTAGTCTTATACATTATTAAATATTTCATCTGTATTCATCCTTCCTTTAGTGTTTCCTATACTTGTTATCTTAAGATATGACAATAGTGCGCTTGTTACCAAATTTTTAAAATTCTCGAATTAACAGTAATGGTTACTGTTACTTGCTACTGTTACTAATGGTAGCAGTAACAGACACGATTTCAATAGTTATATATATATATATAAAGAAAGGTTGTTTGTCATGTAAAAGATTGTCATAAAAAAACTACGTGTGTCAAACTATCTCCAGTACATTATGAACTTCAACACCAATGAATAGTACAAGATCTAAACTAGAGTACAAAGTATATTGTTGCATGTGTAATTAGACGGAAATAAACACACGGAACAGGTCGAATACTTCTACCAATCTCTGCAAGGAAAGCCAGCAATTATAAGTATCAAATCCATATTCATTCCTCAACCTTCGTCTAGTATTCATAATATATACAAATTTTTCTTACCTTCTTAATTTATTGAGTTGTTATAAAAAATACTAAGAAAATAATAATAATAAGCTCACTCATTATTACTGGTTAAAAATGACTTGAAAAAGAAAGGACGTAATTTTTCCTTTCGATTTTTTATAACATCTGAATAAATTAAGAAGGTAAGAAGAATTTGTATATAGTCTGAAGCCAGTAATTACTTTGAAGAAGATATGCCTCGAACTTTTGCCGCAAACAATTGTGATGTGATTAAAAGATGCTAAATCTTCACAACTAAGGATTATCCATTGGCCTACCTCTTAATTTACACAGATTTTTCTCTACATTTCATCCTATAGAAAGCAATTTCTGTTTCAAGTTATTTTATTGGCCGATAAAGGTTTTTAAACTTTTAAAAAAATCTTGGATTCAGAGTAGAAATCATGACACAGTTTAAAGTGTCGGAATTAGGCAAACTTATTGATTCAAAGTTAAGTTAAATCAAAATTATAGTTAACACATTAAACATATTATGCAGTATTTCATTTTAAAAAAGGGATTTATGCACAAACTGGATTAACTTCCGTTAATTAACTGGATTTTTAACTTCCGTTAACTAAAAGTTAGTGTCCCACTACAGGCCTATGTGGCCCTTGAGGTCGCGGGAGGTAAAGGGCTATACGCACTACTCCGTCTTCCGTTATGTTTCCGTAACATAATTGCTTAAGTGACGTAGATATGTCTTCAGGGTCACAAGAATGGGGAACAATTACGTGAAATAAAAATCACATTTAACCATATATTTCTATTAATCTATATTCAAAAATTTACCATCCTAAAAATTTCAGGTAATTGTTCCCCATTCTTGTGACTCTGAAGACCTAACTACGTCACTTAAGCAATTACGTTACGGAAACATAACGGAAGACGGAGTAGTCGTATAGCCCTTAAGGTTCCCGGCGTTCCGTGACCAACGGGACTAAGTTGAGGTCGGGTGGTCAGCCCGACATCCGACCGCCTTTAACCCCCGGGAAAGAAACCCGGTACCCATTCAAAAGAGGGCTGGGTAGACCCTAGGACCCGTTTGGAGGAGAATGGAGTATGGAAAAATCCCAGGCCTCCGCCGAGGTTAGGGGTCGAACCGTGACCTTCAACCCGCAGCCAAGCGCCCTTACGTTTTGTTATGTTATTTTATGTAGTGAATGTGGGTGGCAGAGAAGCGAAGCACTGCGACCGGAGGTCTATTGCCAATTGCCCTTCCCCACACTTCCGTAGCTACACTCTTGATGGATAACTATCCAGGACGCACATGTAAGATGAGAGCCAGACTTTGCCTCCTAAGAAGAGAAACAAACGCTGACGAAGAAAGAAACATCCAAGTCCTACGCCTGGATTCGAACCTAAGTTCAGAAGAGTCAGTCTCATGGCAGGCCGTTGCCTTGACAATAAGGCAGTGCCTGAACGGCTTAATGACATAGTAAATGCATTTGCAAAGCCCAATAAAATTCTGCCGTCATTTGACTAACATTACTCTAGTAAACGGTAATTGTAGATCAGTGTAGAAAAGGAATGAGTTTTAAAATTTTCTAAAAAATAGAAATCATTGTACGAATCATTGTTTGTTGAAGTGCATTCTCCGATACGGAGGTAAGCTCCCATGGAAGGATCCATGAAAATACTGTGGCACAAATACTACGCAAGGGTCCCAAAAACCAAGCGTAGGGTTGGATGTTTTCCTTCTCATCTAGAAATAGATACTGAGGAGGTTTTCCTCACTTCCTCAAAAGCCATTATGGAATGGCTTCAAATCTTAAGAGAAAGTGAAGAAGAAGCACACAAACACAGGAACATCCATGCCGATGCAGGGATTCGAACCCAGGTTCAGATACATCATCCTCATGACAGGCCGCTGTCTTGATCTTAAAGCCTGAACGGCGGTACGAATCATTATGTCATCATCCTTCACACATTTTTTCAGTCTGTGTATTTATTTTCATTTTCATAAAACAGAAATTATAAATAGTGTGGCTACTAAATAATATGACTGATATTTTTCCTAGTTATACATCGTCAACAGTGTAGCATGAAGTAAAACTTTGGTATTTACTGTGTTACAATGTAAATCAGGACGATTTACATTGAGCAGTTTCCTATTAGTATCATTTTAATAGTCATTCAATTTGCAATAGATGTTTTTGGAGAACTTCGCCAATAATTTGAATAACTGCGCCGGATGGAGTTTAGTGAAATTAGGCGCAAAGGAAAACTTTGTTACTTGACGGCACTAGTTAATTGAAGACGTTCGTAGATCGGAAAGAAAGCAGTCTTAACTATCGAAGACTCTTTCTACCTCTTGACTTATCACTAAAGAATTCTTATCACTTTCTAATAATTAAGAAGGCACCAAATGATAATATTCTGACGATAATAGAGTTTGAGAATGAGAAACCATCTGAAAGACATTGTTTTGAAACAGTTTCAACAGCGGTTCCATTTCTTCCTTCATCTTTTTCTCCATTTTTATGCATTCAAATGGAGATTACTTTGAGCATTCAAACTTAACTACAAATGTTTTTTTCAATGGTATTTTCATTTTCAAATTTTTTCTCATTGTTTATAGTGGTGTAGGATAAGACAACGTCATTTGCACTATGTTGAAGATCTCCATAATGTAGATGTAACAAAATAAAAAAGCCGACGTTCCGTTTGTACTTACATGAAGTAGATTAAATTTTAATTTAAAAAAAAACTAATTTCATAAGACGATTGTGAATACATTTTGACGATTAAGGAACGTTGATATTTCTCGAATTGGAAACAAAAGCTTCGTTCTCTTGTCTTTGTAAACATGTGGGCTTATCCCTTGCTTTCTTTCAATATCATATACAGTTTGTTTCAGTTCTCCTTATTCTTTTTCCAGAACCTTTTTCATTCTGTACTGCAAACAGAAGCTTTTCTTGCGTTTTTTTTTTACTTTCTTTCTCTGTTTCTTTCTCTTCTTCTTCTTTTGACAAATCGCTTCATCCGATCGCTTGGTGGCGCCAAATTCTCCTGTAGACGCCATTTTGAAAAAGATTGTGTTGCTCATGTTTATCTCACTATTATTATATTTAATCTAAAAATGTAATTAGATTAAGCGTGCATTCATTTAGCCTTAAACGCAAGATTAATAAAAAGTTAATCTTAAGTCTCTCTAAAAATATTGTTTTCATTTGTCAGTTCCCGTATATTCCATTTGTATTATCTGAAAAATTGAGAAGATTTGACTGCTTTTTTCAGTTAGATCTTAATTAAGTGGAATTAGTACAATCCTCATTTTTTCTCAACTCTTTCTTTGCCATAAATGCGACAAGATGGCGCAAATACTAATACTAACAGTAATTTTTTTTCAGTATTCGATCGGTGTAAAAACTACTGCAACTTCAGTATCGTTGTGATTAGAAATCTGGAATTTTGAATGATAAATGTGAAATCATTGTAAATTTTAAAGCGAATTTGATTTACATTGATAGTTTTCAGATATTTTTCAGACAAAAATATTAGTTATTTTTAGTAAGTTTACAAAAACTTTGCAGTAGTTCGGCAATTGAAAATTATGATTCAGAAAGATTTTTACAACTTTTAATTCAAATTAAAAAGAGATTTTTTTTTTTAAATGCTCAAAACTGAAAATCAAAAACCAATTTTATCTTTTTAAATATCTACTGAGAAAGAAAATAAAACTTATTATTTAAATACCTTTTAATTAGAACTTTTAATGTAAAAAAGTTGTTCTGTACATTGTTCCGTAAAAAATATGAAAACAATTAAGATCAGAACGATTACTTTCTTAGTTGCAAACTTGAAATAAACTTTTTAATAGATTTTAATTGTAAATAATATTTAAAAGCATGATGTTTCTTTGAATTTTTCTATTATGAGTTACTACATTAAGCATTTAGAAACCCTAATAATTCCTAGAAACCCTACAATAATTAATGCAAATGACTAAATTATTTTGATTAATTTCAGATTTATTTGCATTAGTACAATTCTTAAATTTTATTATTTTTTTTATAATATTTTCTTTTATTTAATTTTTTAAAGCATAATTTTTTTGTATCTCTAGTTGTTTTAATTTTGTTGAATCCCTGCAATCTTTAATTATTTATCCAATCAAAACATTTCTTTTTTCCTGAATAAACGAGATTCTTGATTAATTAAATAATTGATTTTCCACTCTGCAGCTTCTCATGAATTTTTGTAGTTGTTCGTTCTCCTGTCTTTTCTCATTTGTTTTGAATTTGTTTAGTGTAGAATGGATTTTAGAAGAAAAATCTGTGACCTGCACTGTCGAAAAATTAGAAACAGCCTGAGATCAGAATTATTACATAAAGATATCTGCTAACTTCAATAATTTTGGATAAATTCGGAGAGGATTTTGTCAAACCTAATAAACCACCTCACTTTATGTTATTCAAAGGTTTAAAATATCTTAGTTGCATTCAATGAATAATTCTAATATTAAATTTCACAGATTCGGAAAAACTTTCTGAAATGAAACAGTTCCTAATATAAATGTTGTCAGAAAGCAGCATAATTGAGGTACATCTGCATTATAGTTCCATTAAATATTTTTTCCTATTTAACCTTGTCTTTTTTTCTTAACTGTTTTTACTCTGGTTATGAAATTTAAATCACAGTTAGTTAAACGATAAGACATCAACATACTGTATTAAAAAGATAAGGCTCTGATATTAATGATCACAAGTTAACAAATTTAAAACTTAAAAAGTTATTGCAAACAGAAGATTTCCTCAATTTAATTTACTGTTCTTCAAATGATTCATGTATTTCTAAATTTAAACAGAATGTTTAAATTTTAGGTTATTTAAAATGTTTTTACAGAATTCTGATTATATTGATTCTTAATTTGTTTTCTTTCTTATACGAATAAAGATTTTAAAGTAGTTTTTTTTTAAATATTTTTTTTTATTGTCTTCTGATTCAAGTTAGCTAAAGTTGATAAAAAAACGAAAAAGAATTTTTGTTAGGACCACTTTTCTTAACATCATTTCTTACTCCTTTGATGACATAAGTCTTCGCTAGAGGACTATCATTGTGATGAACAATTCAGACTTAAATTGTGAATTATTGTCCAGCGACGGCAATGCTTCTGATTTAATAGCATTTTCTTGCATTGGGAGGGAACTTCTGTAAATTTTCTCTGACGCTGTTGTATCGCATTGCAAATGTTAAAAAGTATGTCAAAGTAATTGTAGTAAAATTTAAGAGCATTAATCATCATTGGGTTTAAGAGTAACATTAACTGGAGGCGTAGAAACATTTTATAAAAATCTACAAGGTCTTTTAAAAAATTACATTTATATTCCTTCAAATTACGCATAATAGTACCTATGAAAGAAAACTACAAATATGAAATAATATCTGTGCTATTCTACAATTGGTCTGAGGTAAAAATTTATTAAGTAGTGGGAAAGGAAAGTGGAAAAGCTCATGGTGTCTAAGCAGTCACCGATGTTGATCAAAGAACATAATGCTTGCAATTAAATGCAACAATGAATGGTAAGATTTCCTTGTAAGTAACAAGAAATCGCTAAAACAAAAATATATTTGATCACCCTGCAATTTCTTTTGTTCTCATATCTACTATCTACTCAATTTAAACTAAAAGTTCTGAACATTTTACAATAACAAAAACAATAGAATTTATTACATTATTTGTCTCTGACTTAGATTTCTACTCTGTCATTTTGAAGAGTGCAGATTGATTCGACTGACCGTGAATTTTATTAAAAAATCCTATGTCTATCATTACAAGTAAACTTTAGATCTTGAATAACAGCTTGAAACTAGATGATACAAAACAATAAGAAATAGGACTCATATTTCAAATTTTTGACACATTTGAATGTAATAATAAATGAAAGCATTACACTTGGGATTATAGATGTTAAAAATATAAAAAAAATACATTATAAAAATTTCATTATAGAAAGAGATGCACATCGGTAACGAAGAAATAGGTAATGAAAAGCTTGTGCAGAAAATGAAAAGATTGTGAGGCTATGTTTAAGTAGAGGAGAACATGTTCTACTCGAATACAATTTTGCAATGAATCTTTCGTTCGACTGGTTCCTGAAATGGCCTTAAACATTCACATTATTTAAGACGATCGTATCGCTCTTTAAATTTCTGTTAATATTACAGTAACAATAACTTTTTATAAATCCTATAAATCCAATCTGAAAGCGGTTATGACTGAAATCTCAGAAACCTGCAAGAAAGCAATCGTAAAAAAAAATACATTTCTTGTGCAACGATGTTAAAAAATAGAGCAGTTAATGGAAACCAAACTTGTGTGACAGGCTTATCATCTCATGAAAATACATGAAAAGAAAGCTAAGTACCTCTGCATAAGTAAAAAAATATAAAGAATGTTGAATATCATTCTCTATCTAGTTACAGAGCATTTGCATCATTTAAAACGAATTCGATATATAAAACGGTTTGATTTTTATAAAATACTGTTGGATCACTATTACGTCGTTAGTACTTAGAAAATCTTGTACTTGGACCATGATTGAAAGACATGAAAGACAGCTACGCAAACTTTGCTGATAAGAAATATCAATTTTTCGTTATCAATGAATTATGATCCTACTGATGAAGCTTTGCTCGAATTTGGTATGAAAAAACATGATTTAAATAAATACTACTTCTACTCTCATAACATTAAAAAAATATATTTTTTAATGCAAAGAATTTTCGAAAGCATATTCCTTGCTTCCTTCTTCAAGTTTGTTTGATAACAATATGTTGTCAGTGAACTTACATTGCGTATACATAGTTATCAACAATCATAATACTGCAATAACATCTACATTCTTACATTAATATTACAATAATTGATAATTTACAATTCATTGAATTCATGAATTATTACAGATTTTTTGTTTCCTTTGAAGCATTTTTTTACCATTTCATTAGCTAAATACAAATATACTCTCTTCTAAGCCACTACTTTTATTGAAATTTAAGTTCTTGGTATTTCTTATTATGAAGCTCTCCAATATTTTCCTAGTTTTACAATCCTTTTCTAACATTAAAATTTTGACCTCATCGTTAATCCAGTGGCCCGTTCGAGAACAATGATTAGCTACATCAGTAAATTATCAATTATTGTAATATTAATGTAAGAATGCAGATGTTATTGCAGTATTATGATTGTTGATAACTATGTATATGCAATGTAAGTTCACCTGACAACATATCGTTATCAAACAAACTTGAAGAAGAAAGCAAGGAATATGCTTTCGAAAATTCTTTGCATTAAAAAATATATTTTTTTAATATTATGAGAGTAGAACTAGTATTTATTTAAATTATGATAAGCAGAAGAAGAGATTTAAAGAAGACATATGGATTAGTAACATCAAAAAACATGTCTGGCTAACAAATTAGTAAGTTACCATTTCTGAACTACTAGATTTTCTAATAATCGATCCAGTAACATTTCTACTATTTGATGTAAAGAATTATTTTTTTTTTTAAAATCTCAAAAGACTGCAGTCTTTTTCTTGTGACTAAGCCTTTCAGGGAAAGAAAAGGTTTTATCCTGAAGTATTCCTCTCAATTTAAACCAAAACCGGTGAAATAAATGAATACCTAAAAAGCAAATTTAACAAGAAGATCAACTAGTAAAGAAGCTGTTTATTCTTTTTTCATCAAAATATCTAAAATAAAAAAGAGGTTTACATATAACGAAGCAAATTGGTTTTACTTCGCATATTTTTTTATATACGAAGAAAAAATAACCTGTAGAGGTGACACGGAAGGTAAATCGGTCCCTGGTACTGACTGTGTGTGTGATGCGATCTAAAGGATCTCATTTCATGCAGTTCTGCATTTTGAAGAATCAATGTATGGAAGAAACCATACAAGCCGATGGGTCGATAGTGATTGAATCGACTATTCAAATCACAGATGGAAATCTGACGGTTTGCTTTCTGATCTATTATTTAAGAGAAACTATTTTTGCTTGAATGCTAAAAAGAGAAGAAAAATTTTGATTTCAAAATGAAAGAAAATGATTTCCTTAAGAAATCGTTAGGTATTTGGTTCTTTATCTAAACTAATAAAAACAAGTAAAAAAATAGAAACATCAAAAGTTATTGTAAATTATTATAAATTAGCAAGTTATTATTTAATAGTACATGCATTATCCCACAATGAAATGTTGGAACAACTTTACTATTTACTGGCATACTGACGTCACTCACAAACGGCCGAAAACCAAACAAGATAAAACGATCCAGATTTCACCAGTGGACAAGGTAGATTTCATGAACACATAATAAGTAGATTTCAACTTCTCTATCATGTAGGAAAAGTAAAATTGAAGTTAAAATAAATTCAAGTAGTAAATAGAGAAGTTACAATAAAAAAAAAAATTAAAATTTTTTTAAAACACAGAATAAAATCCACTTATTAAATAAAGCATTTAATGCGTCAAACAAAAGAAATATATAATTACAATATAGTTACAACGGCTAGCCTTCATCAGTTTACCAAAAGTCTGTGCTTTTAAAATCTATTAATATAGTATTCAGTCACACAGATCCTAGAAGAAATAAAAAAAATGGACAATAAAAAAAAAATGAAATAAAGACCAAAAAAATAGAGCCAAACATTATTCAACTGAAGTTTGAAACACTACTCATTAAAAATAAGATTGGAAAGAATCTTTTCCAATAATATTAAGCATTTTCCCGTATGAAGAGATATCCTAGTTATTGTTTGGATTGCCTTACGAAAAGTTCTTTATCCCTTTTCATAAAGTCGCAGTATCACTTCTTGCCTGAGATTTCACTTTTCACTTACGTCTTTGTAGTACATTGCTACATTTTGAAAAGCATTATGAAATCTTCAGGAGTTTCTATATTTTCCAACACTCCGCAATAAAACCTGTTTCATGGATTTGCTCCAAAACTAAAAAAATAGAGATTGAAAACATTTACTAACATTTAAAAAACATTTAAAAAGGTTTCTAAATTTACAATGCTTATTCAAAATAAAGTACAGGAATTGGTCCACTCAGTGGCGTATATAGAATATATTTTCGGGGGGGGGGGGGGGGGGGGAAAAAAAAAAAAAAAAAAAAAAAAAAACAAGGAAAACCTATCTTTTCAACCAAAAAAAAACGTTGTGAGGACATACCTTCATTATTTCGGGAGGGGCCCGGGCCCCCTCGGCCCCCCCTTATATACGCCCCTGGGTCCACTGATAATTGTTTAACTGTTTTTGTGCACATCATTGCAAATAAAGCAACTAGCCCACAAACATAATAATGTTGATAAAATGAAGGTAAATGTGTTTTCTTGCTATAATAATATAGGTATAAATTGCGGAACTATGCAATTTATATATTGTGAAGTAGGCTACGTAATCACTTTTATGTGGGTACAACTGAAAAGTTTATGTTTTAGGTAAAATACAGTTATCTAACGGTTAAATAAGATCAAAACACCCAAGAGTGAACTTGTAGTCAAATCATGTAGATTCACTACGTTGAAACTACATTCTCAGCTTTATCGAGAATATAGTTTCTCGACAAAGTCCCATTTACATCCAAGAACATTGAGTAGTTAAAGCAATTAATTAGAAAATATCTAGATGGTCCATTTATGTTGCATTTATATTGGAATTCGGAGATAAATTATATTTACAGGACAATATTAATACTAAAATCCAGTATTTAAGAAAACAACAAGTAATTTTAAGGATCTCAAATTAGATTAAATAGATTTAATTTAGTTTGATTTTAAAGATTTGTGATTTTGTTTTTTAGTTACTTCTGATTATTAGATTTCGTAAATTCAATTCTTAACTCTGTCATGTTTTCGTTACAATGCATGGGAATTCAGAACTATAGTATTTCCGACGACTATTCATCATTGCTGCTGTTCACTATTTCAATCCCAAGTTACATAATAGTATCTCCTTCAGAAAAACAGCAATTAATGTGAAAATATTTTTGTTCAATAATCAGTATAAATATCTATCAATTAAATCAGGAATGTCAAATGGCATGCAGGTCAGTTCTGACCATTCAGCATATGTCATTTGGCTATGTGAGCTTCCACGAAACCTTACTGCTATTGAAAACCTTTTTCGAGTATTTACTACCTTGAGAGTAGAAGAGAAAGATTTAGAGGGACAAAAATTAAGATATTTCTCGAAGTCAGGGAAATCTGCACAATCACAAAAAAAAAAATTCGAAGAAAATCATGGAACTACGGATTTTGCTCATTCTCATATTTCCATAAAGAAACAAACCTTCTTTTATATTTTTTTTAAAATTCATTACAGGCTGAATCAAGTTAAGTAATGTCGACATACAATGTTCTACAGAGATGCGTCTTATGTCTCGCACATCCCGTTTATGTTATGTTCATCCTAACATTAGTGGATCAACTCTTTATGTAGTTTTTTATTAAAGCAGGAGTTATTGAAAAAATATTTCTGTTTAAAAAAATAATAACATTAACAAAAACAAATCAAAGTTAATATTAATGATCACAAACTGGACCAATTTGAAATTTGGTCATTTCAGAAAGGAATCAGTCATTTCATTTTCGAAAGTTACTCCTCGAATACCATGGGTTTTTCCTTTGTATTATTGCTTTTTGGGAAAAAAAAATAAATAACTCGAAAAGTTCTTTTTTTTTTTAAATAAATACCTTATGAATTTTTCAAAAGAATCGTCAATAAATGGTAACTCGTCGAAATATTGAAAACATTTATTTGCTCGAATGTTTAAACTTTAATGAATTTAGAAGCAATTTAATAACATAATCGTATTTTTTTCTCCTTTTGAAATGCTTGTAATAGTGGGCGAAAAGTGAAATATAGGCGAATGGAAAAATTGAATAAAGACGCTTTATTTCAGTTTGGGAAATGTCATGTTTACTATTATTATTATTATTATTATTATTATTGTATCATCTCTTAAAGTCATACATGCAATTTTTGAAAAGCGGCAATTTAAAACTCCACTTTTTCAGATATTTTACAATTTAAATTTATTAAAACTGGAGTAAAGCAACTATTAATATATCAAAAATAGCCTAGTTAGCTTAGGCACAGAACCCCTACTGAAATTATTGGGTTAGCCGAAAAGTTCGTTCGTTTTTAAGTAAAAACAAAAGACACATTTTTCATTGTCACCAATTCTGGGGCACGGCAGTGCCCCCGCCAAGACGAGCCGAAGGCAGGAAGGGCACTACGTACCTTTTCTGGAAGTGTTTCGTAGTATTTTCGAACCCTCATAGCTTCGGCCTGGATAATACTAGAGAGCTCAAATTTTCAGGATAAGATGCAGTTAGCAGACTAATGAAATACGCTAAGTTTCATTTATTTAGCTTTTCTCCTTTGGATTTTATTAATACCTAAAACACGTCGATTCCGTCACTGACTCACTGACTCATGATCATCAAAACCTCTAGGGTACTTCCTGAAGTCCTAGAAAGCTGAAATTTTTTTGCAGGCTAGGATTAGCACACAAACAACAAAAAAATTAAGAAATCCGAAACTTTCACCCTGCAACCCCTCATAAAGGGGGGGGGGTCTGGTTATGTATTATCGAACCCTCATAGCTTCGGCCTGGATAATATTAGAGAGCCCAAATTTTCAGGATAAGATGCAGTTACCATACTAATGAAATACGCTAAGTTTCATTTATCTAGCTTTTGTACTTTGGATTTTATTAAGATCTGAAATACGTCGTACCCTCAATGCTTCGGCCTAAATAATACTGTGTAATAATGTGATTTCTTACAAAAGTGCAAACAGCTTGTATATACAAGTTGACCAATAGAAAAACAGAAAAGTAGGGTATTGAAAAAAAAATCCATTTTCTAAATAATCTTAAAACTAAATTTAGTTGTAATAGATAATCCCACCCAAAACATTTCATGTAAAATAAGTTGCCAAGACTCACATGCTCATAACGCTTTCACTGTTAAAAAGTTATCAGATCTCATCTTACAAAAAGAAATGAAATCTCACCCAAAACACTTCGTGTAAAATAAGTTGCCAAGACTCACATGCTTATAACGCTTTCACTGTTAAAAAGTTATCAGATCTCATCTTACAAAAAGAAATGAAATCCCACCCAAAACACTTCGTGTAAAATAAGTTGCCAAGACTCACATGCTCATAATGCTTTCACTGTTAAAAAGATATGAGATCTCATGTAGAGCCAAGCCCCTAACTCAACGAGGCCTAACTCTACAAGCCCTAACTCTAAAAACCCTATATCTTGGTCAAAAAGTATGGCTTGGCCGTTTCATGGAACTATTTCGTCTCACCAAAACATTTCACGTAAAATACGTTGCCAAGATGCTCATATCGCTTTCACTGTTAAAAAGTTATCAGATTTCATATAGTGCCAAGCCCCTCACTATACATGCCTAACTCTAAAAGCCCTACTATCTTGGTCAAAAAGTGTGCCTTGGCAATACTCCATATCCTTTACATAACTCCATGGGATTGTCTGTGTGACAGCCACGAAACGGCCAAGCCATACTTTTTGACCAAGATATAGGGTTTTTAGAGTTAGGGCTTGTAGAGTTAGGCCTCGTAGAGTTAGGGGCTTGGCTCTACATGAGATCTCATATCTTTTTAACAGTGAAAGCATTATGAGCATGTGAGTCTTGGCAACTTATTTTACACGAAGTGTTTTGGGTGGGATATTTTATTGAACAATGTCTTCAACGGTCGTCTTCCACTACCTTCTGCCATCTTTCAGACAACTTCATAATTCTATCTTCCCAAAACTTTTTATCTTTAGAGCAAGAAAACTGTTCCAGGTGTCTATGGAGGATCTTCTAGGAAACTGAATTTTTTCCATTAAGAGAATTTTGTAAAGACCGAAGGTGCAATGTCTGGAGAATACGGCGGATGAATCCCAGCCAAGCTGTAAAAGTTTTTAGTCATCAAGGAACATGGGGTCTTGCGTGCTTATTGTCTTCCATCTTCATTATTAAACTGGCGACAGAAAATTCACCAATTTTGATCAATGTTTGTTTTAAATGCAAGCCGATATGATAGCTGTCACAATACAATCTAACAAAATGGTGTCGAATGACGTTAAAGACACCTAAGCGCTACTAGAGCCAATTTACGAAAAAAAAACCAACGAACTTTTTATCTAGCCCAACAGATCACGAAATAAATTTAAAAAATTAATGTCTATATTAGTTATGTTAAAATTATAACTTACGATAATTAAGCTACATCTCAAATTTGTGTAGATTTTATAATATAATATATATACAGTGGAGCACCGTTTTTACATTTTTCAAGGGACTGAGAAAAAAAACCTATAAACAGAATTCACAAAAGATTCGAACTATTTCGTAATAACCAACAATAAAAAGTCAGAGGTAAATTAAAATATTTCATGAAAATGAAATACAAGAGGTAAGGAATACAAACCTTTTTATTCCGGATTTAATGTACAACTAGTACTACTATTCATATTTATTCAACATTTACAAAATATTTTGCTATTTTACGTTGTAGGGCTTTTTTGGAATGCATAGAAAAAAATTCATTGTGCACAGTTAAAAGTGCCATCTGAACTTTTGAGGTATTCTTGCATGCCTAAGACTAGACAATCGGCAGGTGACAATCTGAGGTTGAAATGCGCATTTTCTCTCTTCTTGAGTTCTTGAAAAAAACGTATAAATAAAATTTGCGATTTCAGAAAAACGTATAAATGAAATTATTTAACGTTAATATGCATTGGATTTTGCTGGGACCATTCAAAAAAACGTATAAACGATAAAAACGATAAACGAGAAACGTATAAATGGTGCTCCACTGTGTATATATAATTTTCTTAATTTGTAATATATACGAAATGTGGACGAAATGTAACATTTCTGTTTTGAACAACTTACAATAAATAATAGCATTAATCTCTAGAAAAAGTATTATTTCTTGTTTCAAATTTACAAAAACATTTTTTTCTTTGAGTATTGTATTCGGAGGTTGGAGTTACTATACAGACTTCACTCTAACTAAGTTCTGTTATTTTAAAGAAACAACACGGTTTTATTCAGTTTTAGGAAAACATTGGTTGGACTTATTTTGTAACAAATTAAATGTAAATTAGTAGTCTAAAAGTTAAAATATGATTAAAAGAAAGATTAAGATCTTTCGAAACGGTTATCAAAATGTCCATAAAACATGATTTTTAAAAGACATGTATGTATGTAGATTTATATAGTCGTCCTTTGTGATTTTTTTTTAATATGGTATGGGATCATTTCAAAGCAAACATCATTGAGCTAGGCCTTAGTTTCTGTCTCGATCTCAGATTCCATGCAGCCGTCTGCTATCTTATTCGGTGTGCCACGGCTCCTGCATGCAAATGGGACCCAATGGACTCCAGTGGATCGGCTCAGCCTCTTAGCGAAGGCTTTTGCAGATTAGGTTATGGCCACCGTTCCAGATGAAGGCGTCGCGGCCTCGCTGTCTGAGGAGGGAGGAAAAGGTGAGGCGAGCGACGACGAAGACGCGAAACGATTCCTCCAAGTGAATCGGAGTGTGATCTTCATCAAGAAGCACATGCTAAGCCCCGTTGTCAACTTGGAAGCCCCCTTTTGTCTGTCAGTGCGTAGATCCTCTCGCTTCAAGGAGTAGGTGGGGATTTCCTCCCTTCCAAGTGAAAAGCCGAAGGTGACGAGACGTTCTTTATCAACATGAATAGCAACTAGAAGATCAACCGGGCTTTTACAGCTGTCATGGAACCGTTACACGAATCAAATCTGAACGTCTTGTGGGATTTGTGATTTGTAGAATCCCATCTTAAAATAATTCAAGACAACAAATAAAGCGAGATTTATTTGCTACTACAAAACAAAACTTTACTAAAAACTCCTTTTATTCTTTTACATATTCTTGACTCTAAAACATTGAGAACTACCCTACATTATATAGTGATTTCTTATTGATTTCGTATTATTATTTTCAGAGAGACATTAAACTTTATCTTCTACCAAGAATAAATAATAAATGTAAAACAAAATTCTTTTAAATATTTTTCAAAAGTAGATTAAAAACTTTCTAATGCTTTGTAAGACTTTTTACTAAAGAGCAACAGTCTTATAAACAATGTTGCAAACACAACATTTGACTATTTACCAATGATGTATGTAGTTTTGCTTAGAGTATTTCAAAAGAAATTACTTATTTTTACTGTGTAGTTATTTATAGTTATATGAGGCAGAAGGATGAGATTTATAAAGTGTAAATAAATCACAAGAAGTACAAAACTGAAAAATCTCCAATGGGAGACAAGGAAAGATTCTTCCGGACAATTTTTTGTACTTTAGAAAAAAAATTGTGAACTTGGTGATTGTTGGAAAAGTGATTTAATATGTTAAACCTCTCTTTTTTGTACAATCGTAATTTTATCAAAATGTTTACATGAATTTACTTCATTTAAACATGTCAACAATTATTTCGATTGAAAAAAAACATTTCTTTTTAATTGAAGCACTCTAATTTTTCTTCTTAATCATTAAGCATTGCTGAATGAAATTGAAGGGAAAAAAAGATTAGAAATTTCAAAAAAATCCAAATAGAGATTCTTTGTAAAAATTAACATTGTTACTCAGGCTAGTTTTATCTTAAGTTAGTAAAAAACAATAAAAAACAACAACGTAATTAGCTGCCATTTTAATTGTTAAATGAGCCTGTTTACATTGGTAAATAGTGTAAATAGTGCATATTTCATATTAAATTAATATTTAAGCTTTCTGAATAACATATGCTGCCTCTAGAATATTAAAATTAAATACTGTATGTGACAGAGATTTGACATTGAAATACAAATTTCTAATATACTTGTTAGGAATACTTCGAAAGAAACAAGGTAGGGATAGCGATTAGTAAACCAATCACAATGCTTCGCAACGTCTTCTGATACGTCTATGAAAATTAATTGGTATTGCCTTAATTTCCTTATTATTATAAATGTGATTGCTGCGAAAGACGCAATTGTAGCGATTGTTGTTGCGATTGATGTCATTGTTGCTAATGATATTTTAATGATACTTGCCCCGACAAAACGGGAATATAAGTCTTCTGATACTTGTATCAGAAGACTAAAAAGACATTGTTTCTTTTTCAAGACTAACAATTTTTTATTTTAGATTAGAAAGGATCGTTGATATACCCCAAATAGAATTACAGCTTCTAGACCTTTAATTTAAGGTGTAGGAATTAACAAAGGCCATAGACAGCCGGAAAGAAAGAATAAGAAGGAAACAACACTGGAAAGAAAGGAAGCATCCATGTTGGTCCGGGCTTCGAACACAGAGTCAGACAGATCATCCAAATTAATAGGTCGCCGCCTAGGTGGCTCAGCTATGCCTTAACGGCAAGACTAATATACCTACATGAAGTAAGATATTAGTACAATACAAACGTTATAAATAAATAATACCAATAACTTAAACAATATCAATAAATATCCAAGTGACAGATACATTATTAATGAACATTAGACTAAGTGTATCAAATTAGAATCCTCTGATGAATGCTCTTATGAAAAGCATATAAAATACCATTACCCTTAACATAAAAACAAAGCAAAAAACTGGTGTCATAGTGTCACAATCGTACATTTGCATGCATATTTCATTTTTGGTCAATTCCTGTGCGAAAGAGAGTCAACTCAGACCGGAACTCGAATTTTCTTCATATCTACTAGTCATAAGGGTTTTAGTGAGATATTTCTATCCGACTTGCAGCTTTAGTGAACTCTTCCCAGACATCTAGATGATCTGGATTCGTTCCTCACGCATTAGAGGCACTCCAACGTTGTTTTCTCACATCTGCAAGAAGAGACATTGGCTACATTCAGTCCTGCATAACTTTGTAACAGTTAAAGATGGGTTGAAAAAAATTTCACCATTGCATTTCTCTTGAAATTCTAGCCTAAACTGATGTATCGCACGACCTCATTCCCATTTTTGAGTTGAATCTCAGATGGTAGCCAACACGATAGCGGCCATCAGGTTAACATAGTCTTAACATGTTTCTCTCAGCAACAAATTTACCCAGAACAAATCCTTTCCATTTTACAGCTTCATCCTGAATATTAAATTTATTGGTAAAATAACTTATTTACGAAATAATCAACAATACAATACAACAGAACGACGAAAAAAATTTGCTTATGAATTAATAAAAAAAAATGTATTTATTTTAATTGGAATAAACATATTTAACGTGCGGTTGTAATAATAACAAGATAGAGAACCAATTGCACACTATCCATTAATAATCGAAACATGTGATTTTTATGTTTTTATTATTAATGCTTAGTGTGGTATTGGTTCACTACATTGTTACTATTTATTTTAAGTTCAGCTGGGAGACCTGACAAGTTTGTAGATTCGAAAGAAAAATTACGATAATTGAGTTATTCAATTCGAACCTAAACTTTACTTTTTATTAAAATAATATAACTTTATTAGAAATATAATGTCGAATTTATCATGTTTGTCTTAACAAAAAATTAAATAGAGCTGAACTAAATTTTTGCGTGTATTTAACTTTTATCGATTGTAGAAAAACTGCTGAAAAATGTTAAAAGTATTACTTCGAGTCTGATGTTTTTTTAAAAAGAATTTAAAAAAAAAAAAAAAAAAATTCAAAATTTTTTTTGGGGAGGGGGGAGTTTTAATGTTCACCCTTTCAACTCTCGAGGTTTTTAATCCGACAATTTATTATTATTTACAGAAAAATAATAAAAATAATAATATATAATAATAATAATAATAATAATAACAGTATTTTTACAGTATTTCTTATAGCAAAACAAGACCAATCAGCATTACTTAAAGCAGTCATATTTGTAGATAATAAGCTATCACCACTCAACCTTAAAAACAAAGCGCATATACATACGACAGTGCAAAAGACACTGATAAATACAGTGGGCACAAAAGCATGAAATAATAATAATAATAATAATAATTTTTTTTTTTTTTTTATTTTTTTATTAACATAGATAGATAACTCAGTACAGTCCCGTTAGGGAGGTATCCCTATCAACGGGTTCTGATATTTATATAATTTTTTTTCTTTCTTCTTACAATATATATTTACATTGTATACATTTGAAAAATATATAGCTTATAAGTCTACAAGATTGTAAATATAAGAACAAAAAAAAAAGAAAATAACAATAATTGAGTATAGATGGGTTGACATATATAAATAAATGATTGATTATTAGTATTGAAGGTATTTTTCGATAACGTGCTTGAAATGTCTTGAAACGTATATTAGTTTTATTAATAGTTAAGTTAAAGTTAAAGACTCGATCAGGCCCTGAGGACCGCACGAAGCCAAAGCCTGCCCGTGCAGGCCGAGGAGGCCGCTGGAGGGTAGGCTCCGATATT
This sequence comes from Thereuonema tuberculata, assembly GCA_023159025.1. Classification (NCBI taxonomy): domain Eukaryota; kingdom Metazoa; phylum Arthropoda; class Chilopoda; order Scutigeromorpha; family Scutigeridae; genus Thereuonema; species Thereuonema tuberculata. The sequence goes on along the minus strand of JAFIDM010009631.1, from coordinate 163,516,141 downwards.
TATTTAATAGTACCAGTCTTATGTTTTACTTTGGTGTTTATTTATTTTATTTTTTTTCTTTTTTTCATTTCTCCATTTTGAAGTTTAAATTCTTCCAAATAGAGATATTTAGAGGAAAGAAAAACAATATAAAATAATTAATGATATATTTACTTTATTTTTTTTTTTCAAGTATTTTCAATAAGCCATTTTTTAAGGTTTTTTTTGACAACAGATATTTTTTGATGTTCTGAGAATATATTTATATTCATATCATTTATGATTCTTTCTATATTAAAGTTTATATTTCTGTGCCCATAACTATTAAAAATTGGAGGGTATGGTAGTTTTATTTTATGGTTTTGTCTTAGATGATAATTTTGATTACTGTTATTCTTTATTTGTAATATATTATAGTAGTTTTGCATTATTATGTTGTATATAATTTTTTGTTTTGGGAATAAAATTTCATACTTATTTAGGTTATAATTTCTTTTGTGTGTATTTTTCCAGACATTTTTTGAAAAAATTAATTTAAGCACTTTTATTTGTATGTTTTTTAAGTGGTCCAGATCTATATTATTAGTATTGGCCCAGATATTTACCCCGTAGTTTATCAAGGAATCAAATAGCGCATAGTATATAAGTATCTTGATTTTTGTTGGTATAATATTTTTTATGTGATAGAAAATATATATTATAGAATTTAGTCTTTTGTGAAGCATATTTATATGTGTGTTCCAAGTGAAGAGGTTGTTTATTGTAATACCTAAGTATTTGAAATTTGTTACTGTATCAACCTCGAAGCAAGAATTGCAATTTACATTTTGGGCATGTAAACATGAATGAGAATGAAAATACACCTTTGGTTGAAAGTTTGCCATTTGTTTTTTCGGTCTTATAAAAATAGCTTTTGTTTTGTTTTTATTTATTATGAGTTTATTGTCGTGCATCCAATTTTGAATGTTTATGAAGTCTTTTTGAATAGCCTGTCTTGCATTGATAGGATTCTTGTTTATTGCATAGATTATAATGTCATCAGCATAAATGTAGATATAGCAATCCTTGATTTCAGCGAAGAGATCGTTTATAAACATTATGAAGAAGATTGGGCCTAGGTTGGAGCCTTGAGGTACTCCACAATTTATCTTTTTCGCTTTACTGGCGTTCTTATTTATGTTTACAACAATTTTTCTGTTTTTGAGATAGTTTTTTATTATTTGAAGGGTTGATCCCCTAATACCCTAATCCCCTAATAATAATAATAATAATAATAATAATAATAAAATATAATAATACCCAGTATTTTTATTTTAGTTTCGTTTTGAACGCAATATCAACGGTATTAATACACAACTGGGATGTGAACTTTTCAAATTGAAGGAAGTTAAAAAAGAATTACTACAAAAAAGTAATGTAAATAGTTCATGAGCCAAGTTAATCAAAAAGAAGTGTATATAATAAAAATAGAGAAAACAAAAGTCCTGAATGAAAACCTGTGACAGGAAGACAAAATTCGCTTTTTATAAAGCTGTTTATATTTAAGATCATTCATAAAAAATCGAGATAACAAAATATTTTTCTTATTTTTGTGGGGTTTTTTATATATAAATAAACATGAAGTTTATATTTCAAAACTCAAAATTTCAAGATGAAGAATTTCACCATCTTTCCGTTTTTTGTAGTTTTGAATTATCGGCATAATAGGTTGACATAGAGACACAGCGATGATGATCAAAATAATAATAGTTTTGTATCTTCGCTGTACAACAATTGCTTTAATTCAGTCATCTAATATGCATAGATTCAATTCAATTAAAGAAGAACATATACTGACATGAAGATTTCATATTAACTAAATAGAAAATAACTGCAAGTTAATTACCTGAAATAATGATGACATCATTTGTATTTTTGTTTTATATCTGTTACTGATATTTTTCGTACTGGCAAAGCCACAAAATAACTATTTATGGCAAAGTCTTCCATAGGGAGTAGATTTTAAATCAGATTTTTTGTTAATATTTTTTAATAACGTAAAAACGTTTCAGCGTCACAACATGATTAGAATGGTATTTTAAGTATTCGTCTTTCGTAATTTGAAACTCCTTTGTAGAAAACTTGGAATTGCTTTTGGAAAATAAAAATCAATGCTTGCACAAAATGGTCGATTCTATATTGAGTAACACTTACAACATAACTCGCCGCTGTCTCATAGATGAGGCAGATCCCAATTCTGATTCTTAAAGATATGAGAGGAAGAGTCCTAGTATTTTCTCTAAAACTATAAGAAAGAAGACGTAAACGGCAAGAGATGAAAGTTGGCAAAGAAGAGCTATCACTCAACGGCTCTTCTTACTTTTATGTTGGATGCAGAGCTCTAAAGTCAGTCGTTTCGTCTTTGCACTGTCTGATGTCTGATGTGCTTGGGGACGGTATAGAAACGGGCAGAGGAGTTCCTCACATTTGAAATGCCCACAGCATTCGTCCCGCCTGTCTGGATATTCAATTATCGCTGTCAATTCTGTCTGGCTTATCTAGCTTAACAGCAACTCTTCAGAAGGCACAGTCAAAGAATGCATAACGATCAAAATAGTACTGCAGTTGTTTTATTTATCTCTGCTATAAAAATCTTAATCTTTTTCGCTTTTGATTTTTTTTTTGGTTAACGTATTTCCAACACTGTTTACTTACAAAATGTTGCAACTAAAAATTAAGAATTTTTAAGTATTCACAATATTTTACAAAACTGTTAGTACAGAAACTTTGTAATATTTTACAACCGTCCGTATTAACGGAAACAGCAGGAAGTGCTTATGTTTTATGTTTAAAAATATATCCATTTCAGTTCAACCTAAAGCGGTTGCTATTAATTCAAAAAAGTTGCACATAATTCACTTCAAAGAGTTCAACTGTTATTTCTTAAAGATATCAATATAACACAGTTCTTTTTCAGAAATATCTTTAACCTCTTATTCACTAAACTAAAATTTCTAGTCATAATCTGTAATAAAAATATCAATCTTTAGCTCCAATATTTTATATCATCTAATGTTAAAACTTTTCAAATTAAATTTGAAAATTACGTTTTTTCTTTAAAATGCTTTTAATGTTTATTTGCTTAACATTATTTTCTTAATAACGTTACTTAATTGATCGTAATTTCAACTAGATTGGAAACTTCAAGAAGATATATATTCTTTTGAGTGATGAACAATATGTGAAAACAACTGAAAATTATCACAACTAGTATTTACCTAAGCTTCTTTGTTTGTCTTTTATCTTAAAGAATTCCGTATTTGTAACAGATTTTTTTTTTCATTCAAAAAAAAAAAAAAAAAAACCACGGGATTCCCCGGGTATTCTTTCCTTATAATAAAAATAATAACGACGATGTTTCAGGCTAATCGAATTCACGCGTTAACCATGTCAGTTTTATTTATGTTCACATCAATACAAATTTTCTGGCTTTTTTTTTAAAAAATTATCAAATATTAACGGGCACCCCAGGTACATGGGATTAAGAAATATTTTCTTCGCAAGGAATCGATTCTATCAATTGGCGAATTTGTTTAGTTTTCGTGATTTAAAAGTTTTCAACACTAATTTTAGATGTGGATTAAATATTCACGAAATAGAATGATGATGTTTTGGATTGATAGCATACTAAAAATATTAGACATTTTAATTAATCATTTACAGTATGATGTAAATTCTTACCCCATGACTGTTTACAGTGTAGATTTTTTAAAAATAATTCTGAAACTTCAAAAATTACTTTTCTAATATCAAAGTTAGTTTTAGAATCACTAGGTAGATATTTGATAAACAAAACTATCTGCCCAGATTAAGAAAATATTTAGTTGTTTTCCTTAAGAGTTTTCGAAAAATTTTCTTTAAAAGTATTTGGACATTATTCAGAAGCAAGGAGATAACACTTGCTGATCGAATGCAAATAAGGAACAAGTATCGAAGAGTACAGGAAACATCAGACAAAGCAGCCGTAAAATTTGGCCATTGGTGTATCGAATATGAAAATATGGGCTTTGGTGTATCGAATATGAAAATATGGCCATTGGTGCACCGAATATGAAAATATGGCCATTGGTGAATCAAATATGAAAATATGGCCATTGGTGTATCGAATATGAAAATATGGGCGTTGGTGTATCGAATATGAAAATGTGGCCATTGTTGCACAGAATATGAAAATATGGCCATTGGTGCACCGAATATGAAAATATGGCCATTGGTGAATCAAATATGAAAATATGGCCATTGGAGTATCGAATATGAAAATATGGCCATTGGTGTACCGAATATGAAAATATGGCCATTGGCGAATAGGGTTAAGGGTAGTACAAAAATCTAGGATTTTGAACAGTGTTTTTGGTTGGAAAGTTTATCCCTTTATTTGAAACCCTTCCGATTCCCGAAAAGGACAGGGAATAATTAATTCCCTGTTAATTTTTTTTTTTGATTGATTGGGTCCGATCATCCTAACCCCCTCCCCCCCATACACATACACATATAGACATATACAATTCAAAATGCTGGGTAATTAATGAGTACGGATATTCCTACAGCACAAGTATCACTGGGTGGTGTAGGATACTGTTTGGATTTTTCAAAGAACAGTTAACATTGTAAAATGATAGGAAAACGATGGTGATGCAAAAATGAAATGGCAATCCGAATGACCAAAAAAAGTAACAAACAAAAATTGTCGTGCTATGTAGAGTAATGCTTCTCAAAGTTTATTGCTTCATGGGACAGAAATATATTTGCAAAACATTCCACAGCGCATAAAACTTTTTCATTAATTTTACAGTTTTATAAATCATTTGTGATTATGCTGAGGTTATTTTCTGATAAATAACAATCTATTTTGAACATTTAAAAATACCCTGAAACATTTTTTAAGATGAATTTTTGACTTTCATTTTTAGAATGAAGCAGAATGTAGTTTAAATATCTGTTTGCCTAGATTATTTGATGTCTAGAATAGAGCATTTGCTTAAATATGAAGCTACATACAGATGCACTCTCAGATTTTTTTGCGGCATAGCGACGACAATTTCAGGGCTATATTTGAGAAGCAAGGATAAATAAAAATTCTTCAAAATTGCAGTTAGAAATCGGAGTTCCCGTGTTATAATGATTAAGAGAAAGTTTTGATATGATGCTCTAGGAGATATAATGAGTTCATCATTTGGCTCCCTTCCCCTAATGTAATCATTTTTATTTTTACTTTTAGAACTAAAAGAGCAGAGCATTTATTTAAATACAATAAAGGAAGTCAAATTAAACTGACGTGTATTTGGCTTTATAAAGCGGGTGACAATAATATTTTTTTTCTGAAAGAATTTCTTTTTCTGCTTTTCTTTAACAGACCAACTAATAGGTCGACTGAAAATATTACTTTTCATTTAAGGCAATAACGTGAGCTCACATTGTTCTTACTTCGTAGATCATTCAAACCGAAGAATTTTACTATATATTTATCAATGAAAACATTAATCCTATATTGTAATTGGCTTTATGAATTCTTATATTAGTATAACGGTTTTGGTTGATACTATAATTAGGAAGGGATGACAGAAACTTGATATGAGTTGAGGCTTGACTCGTTCATTGAATGATAAATTCAATCGGACAGTTCCGAAGCAATGATCAGTCTGAATTAGTAGTTGAGAAACTTGTAAAAGGCGTTTTCATGGCACCATTCCAAGAAGTTATTAAACACAAACTAAACTGACAGTATATATCAATAAATAATATTTTTCGCAACAAAGTTGAATGAAATTATTCTATAAAATCTGTATATCTGTGATGCTTGAAGGAAATCAATTCGAACGTCATGGATGTTTGTTGTAAAAGTCATTTAGAAAGAAAACTAACAAGCAACCAAATAAAACATGGCTTTCCCACATCCTGAGGATATTTAAAAATATAGAAAAAATTAATTTAAATAGATTGGTAATATGAAGATCCAATTATTTCAAATTATGTAATAAATGCAATTTTTTTTTAAATAAGTTGAGTTTTCCTGTGAGTACAGAAGAAACAAAAAATAAAATTTTGAAAATTCTGTAGTAAATTTTTTGTAATAGCAATATCTAGTACTTATAAGTTCGTTTAAAAGAACATTAAGGTTTGAATGTAAAGGAAAAGGACATAGTTATTATTATTATTACAAATTTCTAGCATGATTATCAGTTTCAAAAAATATAAAGATGGTGTAAACAAAGCTTGTAAAGGAAATTTAACCTGAATAGTTGAATTTATAATGAACAAAAAAAAGTAAGATGTGAAAAGTTATATAAAATTCTTAAAAAGAATACTTGAATTTACTTAAATATTACATTATTCGGAATTTCTTTAAGCTTTTTATGATAATAAGGAATATGTATAAAGATCCAAAACATATATATTTCTAAATTTCCATTTATCTTTTTTATAATCGCAAGTCTTACATCCGTTCTTAAAAACTATTATATTCCTTTTCATCTATTTCAAACTATCCAGATAGTTATTATTTGTTTAAATCATCGATTTCCAGATTTTAAACAAATTTTAATCATACTTGATGGTTCCCCCCCCCCCCCATACACACACATTTTATTTCTTCTTCTTCATCATTTGTTTTTTGAGTTGTACGTATATTAGGCTCATACTGTATATTAGTCGGCCTAGATTGAATTGAGTGCTAAAATTGAATCGCATCCTAAATTTCTCAGTTAATAGTGAAATAAATTAAAACTATTAAATAAAGTTCTAGAAAGGATAAGCTTTAATAAATATAAAGCTGATAGAATTGCATAAACCACTGATGGCCTCACTAGACAATATTCAAAGAGGACAATGATATTCCCTGTATTTAATGTATTGTTTTTACTTTTCTTTCACATTATTAAAGAATGAAAAAATATAGTAACCATGCAAGCAATATAAAAACAAAATATTTCTTATTATTGTTAATTCATTTCTACCTCTTTATACTGTTTTTTAAAATATAACATTTAACAAAATATCTCCTTCCAGATTTCAACGTTCAAAAGGTTTTAGAACAAGACTTTGTAGGGATCGAATCAAAATTCATATTTTAAAATGTAGTTAATATATTAAGTATTTCACTAAATTTAACTTCATTTCCAATAATGTTTTTAAAACTTATTTTATAGTTTCTTTCAACAAGAATGCAGTGAGCCTTAGATACTGTTTAGGTCGATAACATTTTTGTGAATGTATTTGGATTTAAAGGTTATTTAAATTATTGCTGTTTATTTAAAATAATCTTTTGCCTTGCTTTTTGTTAAAAGGAGTTCAATCAAAAACTGCATTAGAATTCACATCTCTCATGGCAGAAAAGAGAAGTCATAAACATTTTGAGATAATAGAAAGAAGTCACTGTTCCTTTGAATATTCATTTTTTTTTTACTTTGAATATGTTGGAATTGTTATAAGTATGAAAAATACTACATCGAGTAGCAAGAAAAGAAGTTCTACAATAAACTCCATGAAGAAAGAAAGATTTTTCCACTAAGCAAAAAGCATGACTCCTCTTTTAATGAAATTATTATTTTCTTCTTTAATTATTTAATATTATTGGACGTGATTCCATTAATCTCATTTCTATTGATGTACTGTTTCAAAAGTAATATTTTGAAATATTACTTTTAGTTCCTTAATATTTTCTTAATATTTAATTCAACACTAGTTTTTACAACTGGAAGAATGACATTTTTTTTTTGTTCTTGCCACTTAATTTTATCTTTATAATCCAATTATATTTTCAGCGTTATCAAATTTAAATTTCCTAATGAAGGAAGGATTTTAAAAAAATTACAAAATCTACCAACTGTGGATGTAATCCGTTCATCAAATCATATTTGATCTTTTGATGGAGTCTGATATCCAAGAATAGACCATTTACTGCATGTTTAAAAAAAAATTGCAATTATCCAATTTTTCAACATTTGTCATCATAAATTCAAAGAGGCTTGTTCAAAGAGTGTTGAGCATTAAGCTTACTCAATTTCGATTAATAATTTCCTTATTTTCCAGAATTTCGTTAAGTGGTTCTTTATTTGGAGCATCCTTAACAAGAGTTGCAAGAGGCTTTCTAATGAACAGTAGTTCGTATCATCTACACTGGGGCTCTTCTCATTTGTTTTATGAGACGCCGTTGTCAGACTTAGTTGCTGTGAGATGCAATTAAATACCTTATTAGCCAACTATGTGTAAGTTAGCTGAAATATCTATTTCGAGCCTTGTGATATCAACGAGTCAGTTTAAGGAAGGATGTCGAATTAGGTTTATATTTCAAATTTCAGTACACAATTTCAATTAAACACTTCCTCAATCACTTTCCTTCTTCTTAATATTATTCTTCAGTGTTTCAAAGAAAAGACAACACTTCCAGAAAATTAAAAATTCGAGATAATTTTTAACAAACTTAATTTTAATTTACTGTAGAAGACAACTTAACTTCTTAGAATTGTTACTTTATTAACTAACGAACTATTAATAATATACATGTAAGCTTATAATAAGCATTATTTCATTATGTAATAAATAACAAGACCGTCATTAACTTTATGCTTATATTGTAAACAGTGCTGTGGAATTGACTTATCACTGACTTGTGTCACAAATTTCTAAAAACAAAAATTACTCTTTGTATTACAAAGTAGAAGAATAGGTTGATTTCATAATTTTTATATTATTTTTTTTGATAGGATTTCTAAGTTGATTTCAATATTCCTATTAAACACAAAAATATTAGTTAGTAAACAGTCAGTGAGAGTTGTTTTATTGTTAGTCAACTAAAATTTTGTTAATTTTTTTTCTCTTTCGAGAGTGATATTTTATAAATCTATATTTCTTTCTAATTTATAAAGAAAGATATTGGGAAAAGAAAGATTTTATTAAATTATTTTTAAAATAACATCACAAATACTGCTTACATTAAACAATCATTTTGTGAAAAGATTTCATGATACCTTTATACTATATCTTAACGTTAAATTAAAAATTCTTTTCTAAAAATACTGATAAAAAGCATGATAATACATTTCATTTATTTGAAAACTATTGAGCTTTCTAATAATTCAGGAGATCTATTCTTTCCTTCTATTACATTAACAAAAATAAATAAAAACGTTCTGTGACTAACTACTGATATGATATATGCAATCGGTATACCATACTGTACATAAATGCACTAAAGAGTACAGTAACATTAAAAATGTCTTGTAGAAAGAGAATATCTTATTAATATGTTTTCTAATTGTTTCTTAAGCTTAACAGAATTTATTAAAATTTTCAATTTAATTGCATAATTGATATATTGAAAACATAACTGATTTTTTTACATGAAATTTTCAATTTAAAATCCAAAAACATTTTCTAATATAAAAAGATTTACGAAAAATAAAAATAAAAAAAAAAAAATACGTTGCACACCAGATGAAAATTGCCTTGAATTTAAAATGTGGGTATAATAGAGAAGCAACATAAAGTTTATCCTGTTATGGTCAAAGTTGGCGCATTGCTTGGAATCCTCTTTTTATTACGCTATCCTTTAATGCCTGCGTAAATTCATAATCTTTACTGTAATAGGCTGTTAAGTTGTTTCATTCTAATTCTGCTTGTCGCGGGTTGGTCAATTTTCGTTAAGGGCTTGGAGAACAATTGTAAAAGGAATTACTGCCATTTCCTGTATGTAACTATAAGTTATGCTAAGCGAGAACCCAACTAAACAGTACTTCAGAATACCGTAGTAAGATTGTCCCGTAAACATTACATTCATTTTTACATTTCTATCTAATGTAGTCCATTCACATTGGCAGTGTCGTAAACAGAATTTTAAAAAGAAAACATGCTTTGTAAAAACTTCATTTAAAGGAGCAATTTTAAAAGAAATGAGGAAAAAGTACTATAAATAGGCTTCATTTGTATTATAAAATAAGAATCTTTTCCTTTTTTAGAATACATTATTTCTTATTTTCAGTGCAAGTGCTTAAGATACAAATCGTCCTAAATCACAAATACAATACTTACAAAACTTAATACGTGGTTAAATCAAGATAAGATTTGGAATGATTGCCTATGTAATTAGCCTAAAAGAAAGGCATCTATGTGTTTGTATGTATATGTCCGCTGAACTGACCTTCTTCAGATTAGGCATGGATATTTATGAATAAAAGGTAATTTAGCTTTTGTATTTGAGACTTTGTTCGGTATGGGTCCTTGCCGAGCAATTAGCGAGTGAAGGTGATAAAAATTGTCATAGAAAGACATTAGAACCCAAATAATGAATGTCTATCAATGTGTTATCAATGCGCATTAAACCTTTTAGTTATCCAATATGTGCAGGCTTTGATATGAGTAAAATTAATGGGATTAATTTAATTAATGGGGATTTAATTATTTATTTTTTAGAAAATGGAAGATCTGTAATTTTTTTAGTTAAAGGTTAAATGATTTCATTTTACAAGCCATCTAGGCACCTTCGGAACGTTAGTGGTAAAAATCCTAAAAATTCTCGACTGTCGGGGGTCAGATGATAAGTCCGACCCACTCCCGCCTTTAACCACGGGAAAGAAACCAGGTCCCTGTTTTACCGATCGACTAGACTGAGAAATAGGAAATTGAATATCCATTCGAAAAATTCCGAAGTTATTAAAGGAACACACACACAAACACAACGCCTCAATTTCTTAAGAAAATAAGCAAAACATAAAAGAAGTCTTTTTTTTTTGTATTGTTTTTGATACTTCAAAAGAACGCAAAATTTTAAGGAAAGTATTCTTTAAGTTCTTCCAGGAACGTCTAGTGTTTAAAATCGAGTTGCATTTCATCTCCACAAGCGTAATTTTATTTTAATATTACGACTCAGTATTACTATGAGTATTAAAAAAAATTGACAGAGAAGTGTTTGGTCATGTGACCATATGTAACAATCGTAATTCCAGGTGGTCGGATATTACTCCTATCTATTACAGTAAGTCCACAGCAATAATGCCATAATTTTAAAACACTCGTTCCTGATACAAACATCTCTGCAGACGCGTGTATCAGGAATCGATGCTAAATAAAGCTTGGGTGTGTTCTTTCTAGTCTTTGTCCAAAATTATTTAAGTCATCTGTCTTCCCTTCTATCTACTTCCTTCCCTTGTAAAGAGGAGAGGAAAGGTTAGCCAAAACAATTTTGACTAAAACATGAGCAATGATGAGTTAACGCTCAAGTGAAGGTTTGAAATTAAAACTCATTACTACTCTTCGAAAAAAAGTGTTAAATAAGTGGAGGATGCATCATGCTTCTCTAAGTTGAATTTTACAAAGAATAAAAAAATTAAATACTTACAATCCCATTATCCCCATTATCTCCAATTTAATCACGAGGATGCGGCTTCATTATCTATTTTGCTTAAATCTCATATCATGTCTTAAAGTTTTGTTTGTATTATTCATTTATGTTTGCACAGTATCAACCTAAAGGCAACAATTATCTAGACGAAGAAAATAAATAAATTTCTATTTCTTACATTCAAGTAATAAGAAAAATAAATTTACAAAAAAAAATAATCCATTGCAAAGCTTGGAGTTTATAGATCCATAAAAAGAAAAAAAAATAGTAACTATTAATTAATCTTAAAAGATAATATAAAAATCTCAACTCATCAAACATCAACATGTTAGAAATCCTCCTTGATGCATTTCCTCCATTTCCAAAGATTTTCTTCAAGCTAGTTAGGTTTATTTTTTATCAAATGGTAGTTAAATTTATAAATCTGTATTTAGTTTTTGAAGAATCTTATTTGAATGATAAAAGCATTAATTCTCAAATTTCTAACCTCTTTGGGATAACGGGATTTATCTATAGTGACTGAAATACGTTAAGATTCATATGCATTTACGTGTCTATCCTGTTTTTCGAGTTGAAAAGATTCGTTGAAACTCACATTATATAACTTATTAAACAAAATCTAAATGTTTCATTCTATTCAGCTTTACTATATTGAAGCCTATTAGCAGGATAGCATGAAAACGAAATTAAATAGATGTCGGTTCATCATGATTATAATTCGAAATTATAACACTCACATTCGAAATTTCCAGTCTGAAATATAATGAGAATTGGGAAATTGGCCAAATACATTATGTAATGAAAAAGAGTGACAAACTCAACAAAATTCAACAGAAGCTCCATGATACTAGTAATTATATTTGCAATTTTTGTAAAAATTTAAATTTCACTCAATTTGGACATAGTTACCATCAAATTTTTATTCTTCTTAAAAACTCATTAGAAATGGAGAAACTTAAAAACCTAGAGCTTTAATAGTCTGAATTGGTCACAATTATTCCGATTTAATATTAAAATTCGATGCAAAATAAGGATACTCAATTTGGTTCTCTCATCAAAATTCTGGAGACGAAGGCAAAAAGGATACTTTGAAATTAACAAGAAATATTTAATAATACTCGCTTTATAATTTTACTTAATTTTTTAATTTAATTTTAGTACAATTTATTAACCTAATTAATAGTCATGTAAACGAATTCATATTAATGAGGTTTATGCTGCCAATAGAGTGAAATATAAACTTCAACTTACATTTCCTATTTTATAAGTTACTATGGTGATTCCTTTTCTGGAATGGGAAATAAGAAATTTTGAAATTCTGAAGAAATCGTGCAAATTTTATAAAGGAACTGCCATATAAATTTTGCCAAATTGACCGAATTCCTTTGGAATCAGTTTAATTATACATTCAATGTTTAAGTAAATTTTTTTCCTTAGATACATTACACCGAGACGCTACCATTCAAGAGATCAATTTAGATTTCCAATGTATTCATAAGGATTTAATATTAATGTGCTTTCAGATGTAAAGATTAAAAGAAGAAGAAGTTCTAGACACATTACTCAAATGTAAAGATTCACAAAGCAATTTAAATACAATGAATCCGATAACAAAAGCTTTGTTGTTTTAATAAAGCGAAAATAAAGCTAATAACAAAAGTTAATGAAAATCAAATATTTTCTTAAGCGATTTTAATTTACTTTAAATGACATTATTAAATAATTTCAGAAGAAATATTCAGCTAATCTTAAAGCATAATTTTACAAGTCAGTTGAGCTGTTATGGGAAGTCGTCCAAAGATTACATTTTAAAGGGATTTCATTCGAAAAGTGAATGGCCGAATGCCAACACGACAGTAAAGTTCAACCGGACATTTATTGAAAACACCAGAGCTTTCTAATATGTGCTTTCAGTATAGCATTAATAAGAAACCAAAAATATTTTACTTTTCTTAGCATTAAATAACATAAATATAAATTTCAGAGTTTCACGGAAGGCAATTAAATACTTCAAAAAAAAAATATAACTTTGAAGATATTTTAAGATATTTTAAGATATTTTTAATTTTCAAATTCAGAGACTTGCAAGTAATTAAATCTTATTTTGTTATTTCGATTACAAAGATTTAATTCGCCGAATTTTATAATAATTCTTTTCTTAGATGATGACGATTTTGTGTGTTTGAGATCACAAGTTTAGTCTTAATTTTCAGTTTTGAAATTTATCGAACTTTCAGCGAAATATGCAAAAGTTTTTAAACAACATTACCCAATTTGAATGTAATTTTGGTAACAACAAGGCAGAAGTATTAAATATCCTGTTTTCAGTTTGTTTAAATTCTTCCAAATTTCATGTACTTTCCTAAAGACAATTTTATCTATTTTATTTTTTAAAAATAAACAATAAAATATTGGTAGCTCAGAAATAATAGAAAATTACAAACAGTTTTGCACCGTTTTAATTAAAATATCTTGACCAATAATGGTGAATTGAGTCCACTCCTTCATCGAGTCTAAATAATTAAATGTTTAGCAAAAGTAAGAGAAAACTTATCATAAGGAAAATGTGTAATTTTACTCACTAATAATATTTTCTTTAGAATATAATACAAATAGTTAATATACAAACAAGTTTGTGTTTTTCTTACAATAACCAAATCTTCTAATTTTCATTAACTACTGCTAAAAATTAAAATTTTCATTCATAAAAAAAATCATAAGTTTATGAATTTATAAATCTTTCATTTGCTAATAAAGTTGAAATAAAGATAATTAATTATAATTTAATTTTATTAATTTCTATTTATTAAAAAATACTGACAGTAAAAACATTATTAGTGTAATAAAATCGGAAGAAACCAAAACTTTGGTTTGTAAAATTTAAAGAAAAGTTTATTTCCAATAATCTCAACACCTATTGCAAACTCAAAGTTTAAATCTTTTCGTTTTAATTTTATCCAAAAACTTCATTTCCTTAACTGACGTTTAAATTATTTCAAAGCAATAAAAACAATATCTATAATATCAATCCAATTTATACTGTTGTTGTTGTTGTGACTTATCCGCAGATCCATTTTTCGGATCATTAGTCATAGAGCTCAACTCTATGATAAGGTAATTAATTATGCTATCGTTTGGATAACTATCTTAGGATGCACCTACAAGATGATAGTCATACTTTGCCTCCAATGAAGAGAAGCAAACGCTGAAGCAGACAGAAACATCCTACGCCGGGATTCGAACCGGGGTTCAGGCTTAGGCTGTCGGCTTGACCAAAAGGTTGTGCCTAAACGGCATGCAATTACCTATTCCTTAAAATCAATTACAAGTCGTCCTATCTACATTGAAAACATAATTATAAATGTATTTCATAATATACTTTAAACTTTATATAATGCACGTTTATCAGGATAAGCAAATTTAACAGGCTCTGATAATTAGTTCTTCAAAACTCTTATTATTTTAATGTGGTAATCAAAAGTTTAATCAGTTTAATCATATCTATAATTTCTTATTAACGACCTATTAAAACTACTATCTTATTCATAAGCTATGATTTATTTCTGAATTCGTTTTTTTAAGTATTTAAATGGTTGGTTTTATTAGATCAACAATAATATAATTAATATATAATTGAGCCGTTTATTTTGAAAGTGAATTAAGTCAATTTTTCCTTTTTTTTGTTAACTATAGTAATGTGTGCAAATTCCACGTTACTACAATTAGCAAAAAAAAATTGAAAAATGGACTTAGGTCAATTTCAAAATAAAAAGCTTAATTATTGTGTATATAATTGAACCTAATTAACAGTTTATATAATTAAATGATTAAATTTATTTTGAATTCATAAGGTTTTATACAGCCTATCAATATAATCTTTAATCTGATATTCCATTAAATATATATGGCAAACTTCATAATGTGTTGATCCTCGCCTGAGATCTATTCTCGAATTTGACAAATTCGTCCAGAGACTAGGGAGCCAATTTTCTCTCTTTGATTAGCCTTCTATTTTCTTCTTAAAATGGATCAACATTAATAGATTCACTAAATTACTTTCCATATGAGGACAAAAACTCTTTTTATCCTCTATTCCCAAAACAGAATATCAATTTTGAAGTTGTCAAATCTTTCATTAATTTTGAATTTGTAGATGAATCTTAACCAAACGCAACTTTTGAAATGTTTTGCAGACGAGCTATTTTTGTTGAAATAATTGAAACAAGCAAAAATAGCTCACCTGCAAAACAGGTGTTGGCTCGCCTGCAAAACATTTCTTATGGTGTAGCAAAGAATATGATCTCAAGGAAAGGCTCACTTTAGGACCACCTAGCGCCTTAAAGGGCCGTTTCCGGACATGGGTTCATTAGGAATATATTGATCCTTAGCCATGCCCCTACACGTGGTTTGAATAATACACACGAATTTTGCAACACCCTGGATATATATATACAGAGTGTGTCAAAACTATCTGTACACAATTTTTATAGATAGTGAGCACCAAGACAAACCTTTTTTGTCTATTAATGTATGTCCGCTGACGGCAACCATCCGTGCTAGAGGGCGCTATTTATCGGCGCTGCAATGAATGTGAACAATATGTTTATTCAAAGAAGCTGCTGAAAGTCGTTGAGTAAACATGTTGTGCACACTTGTCTCCATTCATTTAGATTTAGCTTGGTTGTTCCATATCTCCTGTATAGCCGATTGTAGTACCGCTAAATAGTACCGAAGGTTGCCGCCAGCGGAAATATATTCATATACGAAAATGGTTTGTCTTGGTGCTACCTATCTTTCATTAAAATTTTGTACAGAGAGTTTTCATACATCCTGTATATATGTATGTGTGTGTGTGTGTGTTTGTGTCATTCCTATATATATATATATATATATATATATATATATATATAAATAATTTCTTAAAACATTGCGAATGAAGAATGAACTTAGTAACTATAAAGAAGTCCTTTTAAGCGGTTACATGCATGTTTAACATGAAATGTTAGTCAAGTGAATTCTAACACTATGCTCTTGATGTCATAAATCTAAGTAGATATATTAATTGCGATATCTGAATTTTCAAGAGATGTAGTGATTCTTATACAGTGAATATCATATAAATATCTGATTTTTATTAAAATCAAGAGTTAATAAAATGAAAATTTTAAAACTACTCATTTTCGAAATATTTTAAATAAGTTAGTAGAATAATTTTTGACGTTATCATTAAATGTTTCGATATTTTGAATATGTTTTATAAAAGATGTGATAAATCTTAATTTTGCTAAATATTATTATTATCTACTGATTTTTAAAAGCTATAAATAGATTCACATTTTCAAAATGCAGTTCAATGATAAGTTTAAAATTTAAAGTAAAAAACAAAAGCAATATTGTAATAAAAAGTTTGGTTATTTTTGGATACCAAAATGGAGAAAAATTATTAAATGATTTTCCCCCAACACTATAACCTTTTTATTTATTTTTTTTTCACTTTCATTACTTTGTTTAAGATATAAAAAAGTATTTTCAATAGAAAAGAAGTAATGTACAAATCAAAAGATACTCTGCTTTCAGCTTTACTTCTTTAAAAAAAAAAGCTTTTGTGAAATAGCTTTCTTGTTTTGATTACTTTTTTATACCTCTGAAGGGCAGTTCAGCTATTTTATTTGGTTCTGGGGAACCTTGCGTAAAACTTGAATCTTGGATACAGATTGGTTACAGTAAACAGATTTCAGAATAGGAGAGAAAAAAAAATACTTATTTTTAAATTTTAATAGTGTTTCTTGAAATTTCTGTCATTATAAAATTCCACTGAGTCATGAAGTGACACTAAATGATACTAAATTGGCAATATTTCATTTATTTGCTTATCTACCATTTCTTCAATAATAATTTCTTAAATGTGGATTAGATGATAGAAGAACCAGGAAATAAATGGTATCCATAAGAAAGTTACTAAGAAAGCTTAATATAAAAAAACTAGAAAATTTCATAATATTTCGACGATTTCGTACAGTTTATATTATCAACTGCTCACTAATGATGGTCTAATTAAAAAAATGATTTAATACAGATATCGAATTGTTATTATTTCTTTTACATTAACATTCCCTTTGGAATTGACTTATGTATAATCTTTCTTTGCTTCATTTTTTATTTTTTACAAAATTTCTTGATTTATTGTGCAAAAAGTTTTAAGAACGTCAAGTTTTTCAGTATGTAATTGAAAAGTTTCACAACTGAATTTCTATACAAATTTGGAGAATATATTTTGATATATATAAATTTCTACTTTAATTATGATTAGTGATTTGAATAATATATTTTATTTTCAGGTTAGATCTTTTAGATCTGTAAAACTTACAGCATTTAAAAAATATGCATTAAAAATGTAGAAAACAGCTTACGTTTACAAATAATGAATCTGGACAATTATTATAAGAAATAATTGAAAAGTCTTGCGCAAAGTAATTGTATCCTACATTCCCTAGCTGAAAAACTGTTAGATTTCTTTTTAATAATTTCGCGATCGTAAATTGAGATGTGCAATTTAAGAAAGAAAAGTTACAAAAACTAAAATGTTCTCTAATGCAAAATACGTTAAATTAAAATTTATTTATCATTTTCTTAAAAAATGAAATTTTCTTAAAATCTGGTTAAGTTTAAGTTAGAAACTGTGCGAAAATAAATAAATAAATCATAAATAAATCAATCACTTTGCAATTGTACTTTAAGAGTGCATAGAAGAGGAAACAAACTGAGAGTTTTTATATTACATCAAGAACTACGAAGAAGTCCAGAAATGATTTGCTTCTCTATTTTAAGATGGTTAGAATAGATGGTGACGATTAGCTTTAAAAATCAGAATATATGGATTTGTCTTAGAAACTGTATAGGAAATGACGTTGGTTTTCACTAGTTAAGGGGCGTGATTTCCATGGAAACCAATGTTCCTGTGCCGAGAGAGAGAGAGAGAGAGAAAGAGAACGAGAAATAGCGAAGACTTGGCAGGTGGCCCATTGGCATGTGATGCAGGAAGCACCACAAGATAAATGATCCACAGGGCCGGCACACAGCCGATGCGGAAAGAAAAAAAAAAGAAAAAAGCCACCCTCCCTCGATGGAATTCAAGCGCTACTGTTTCCATGGTTACCGCTTTCCTATTTTGCGGGACGAGAAGGAGGATATATGCCCAAATTACTTAAAAAAAGGGTTCGTTAGGGCAAGGGTCTGGGATGTTACTCATCTTTGCTTTGTTTGATGAACCAATTGTTCGAATCTCTGACAAGGATAGTCAAATGTACATTAGCCAATTGTTCTTGCTTTGCTTAATATAATTGAAGATGTGTTCCCAAAATTTAATTTTGGCAAAAGACATTAGATTAAATATATGAGATTATGTATACTTAAAGAAAAGTAGCTAAGTGAATATTGTATTTAAATTAGGCTTTAAAAATTTTAATTCTCGACATACTTAAAATTGTGGTAACGTTATGTTATGAAAGAATAGAATAAAATTTTTTAAAATAAAATTGCAATTCTAAGAGATTGCATTTTAAAGAAAGAAAAAAGAGTAACAGCTTGTACATTTACTGCCGTCTGGTTACAGCCAAGTTGTCTAGTTCTCGCCTTGATAATGTTAGTCTGACATTGTCTGGAGCTGAATCCCGAGTATGGCATGGACGTTAAGTCTCTCTTTGTTTGTCAGTTCGAAGTTTTTGATGATACCGGAAATGCCCTCACTTTCTATCTTCCTTTTGACTGACGAAGGCCACCAATCTGTTTGTCCATAATATGTACAAAAGCCTTATCTCATCATTCGTTAGTCAAATAACCTCTGAGATTCAATTACTTAAACGTTAAGTGCTATTTAACTGGAATTTTTTTTGACGTTCCAAAACAAAAGTTGTTCCTAGATTAATTCACCAATAATTCTTTGTTATTGACGTATCGTTGTATAGATAGGGAACATTTCTCTTGAATTCTCAATCTAAAATCATCTTGATTAATAATATGTCATTTCAAATTAGATCGATTTGCTTTTTATTTTATTTTAAGATTTCAAAATCATATTACGTTCATTATATGATTATTAAAGCATTTGTTAAGCTGGGTTATTAGAATTCATTGTAATGTCAGTTTTTCATTATCGTTTAGTATTAGTCATTTATAAAGGATCCTAAAATAATTCTTTTAAGAATTAATTTATTGTTAAGAAAATCTAATAGAAGGGAAGAAAACTGATTGTTAGTGCAACTGCTAGAATTGCAAATTGAATCATAATATGCATCATCAGCAACTGTCTACTTTTGTATAAAGGAATTAAAAAAAAAAATTAAATTCTTAAAAAGCGGAACCAGTTTAACAATATCTTAGCATAGAATAATTATGTCCGATGTCGTATACTTCAAAACTTAGTGTGATTACCCAATGAAACAGTACTGCATTTGCTGCAAAGCCATCTTCGCATAGACATATAGAAAAAGAGAAGTACATAAGGCGATTTAACACAAGACGATCCACTTCGATAATGAGATAATGAAATGCGAAGGATCCCGTCCTATAAATGCAATCCAATGCAGTACGTACTATTCTTCAGCTTTGTTGTTATTATTATGAATAGTAATGAGTTAAAATAAATATGACATTGTAATACATTTTGGATAATCAATTGGATTATTAGAAGATTTATAAAGCTTGAAAATTATTACTTTCGTAATAATATAGCATATTTTTTGAATTGCCATTTTTTACGTTTTCTTTATTAATAACATCAATATACAAATATAATTCTTTATTTGAAGGAAATGTAGATTTATCATTGCTTCTTTGTTATCAGCTTTTCTGTGCTGCAACTATATTGTTGTGAATGGAAATATTATAGTAGACTTTAAGTAACGCTGGTGTTCTCTACAAAGAAGTATTTTGCTTGTCGTCATCTCCCAATAGCGTGACGATTGAAGAAAATTCCAGGCACCACGCTACAGTGACTAGTAATCACAGCATTGACTATTGCGATCAATGGCTGTGTTTTCCATATTTCCATAATAAGCGATTGCGTGCAAGATGCCAACAACAGGAATCGGTAGTTGACCGATAAATGCATTGTCCAGCTTTTAAAAGATGATTTCCTGTTACTTGACCTAGGCTTGAATCATATCTTGATTAACTATTGTAATGTATGTTTTTCTAATTTGTTTTGAATAAAAATTCATTCATTTTTTGTAACTATTAATTTGCTTTCGCAAAACTAAGTTATTGATTGATAATAAGTACATTAGATTTAATAACTTGATTTAAAAATTAAATATTAAGCCTTAATGGAAATAATTAAAGTACTTCATATTTTCATTTTAGAGGAGAGTTGTGAACTAATGGGATCCTGCAAACCTGAGATAAGTAATTAGATTCATTGAACGAATAGAAGAATAAGGAATTATTCAAATGTAAAAAAAAAATATTAATAGGGTATATTTATTTAATTTTTTGTAAAATATAAAATAATTTAAGAATTACTTAATTTAATTTTTTTCAATTGCAAGATATTATTCTAATTTTAGTAATTGTGATATTTTTACTTAAGAAATATTTTTTTTTTGCTTTTTTTTTTGGAAACAAGTATGGAAAAAATAATTATTTCTTAAACTTTACGTAATTTAAAAAAAAGTAAAACTACAATAATAATTTAAATTTATAAGGATGTAGATTTAATAGTTCATGAACTTAAAAGAATTTAATGATAGATACAGATTCCAATCCTCTATATTTCTATCGTTAAATTCGTTAATGATAGCTTTATACTTTTAATGATAGCAAAGGATATATAAAAATTACATATTTTATATATTTACACTTTTTAATAATAAATAAATATTTTTATTCAAATATCTTCATGCGAAGAACCCGAAAACAAAATTAGAAATTGCTAATCCAAAAAACATTTTTTAAGAAATAACAGTCTTTAAACAAACACGAAATTCGTGACGAACTGAAGTATATTAAAACAGTATTACATTGCTACCATTATTACTTCAAAATGTCAAGTATTATAAAAAAAATTAAATTAAAAGGATATTGTCTTTCCTAAAATTTTGCTAATGATTTTTTTAGGGAATCTCATAAAGCTGTTTCTTGTATGTAGAATAACTCGTTCTTATCAACAGTACCTCCAGACATAGTTAAGTCAGTCAAAAATCGTTCACTTAAAGATTATTTTGTTTTGTTTTGTTTTTCCTAAATTGGATCAATTTCACTAAAATTCAAAAGCCAGCATTTCTTTAATTTTAATCTTTGAAGGAAATGTTTTTCCTTTTCCCCCCCCCCCCCCCCAATATAATGAATGTATGTCCTCCCGACTTTTTTTTTTTTTTTTTTTTGGTTGACCAGATAGGTTTCCATGGGGTGTCTCTTTAAAATTATTTTACCTTTCATTTAATTTGCCCCCCCCCCCCCGAAAATATATTCTATATACGCCACTGTAGTGAGTTCATATCATCTAGAAAGTACTTACAAAAGATAATCTTGAAAATAAACTTAATTTTGTTTCGTACTCTCAGAGATATATTAGAGAAACTGTTAAATAACAAGCTCTTTCTGCCTGCCTCTTATGATGGAAATGATAAGACCCCATTTTCTCACATTTTACAGATCTCCAGAGAAAAATAATGTAAGACAATTTATCATTTGTGTTTGTTCTCTTTTGTTTATTAAATGTTTACCAAATTCAAGAAGTTTTAAAATACAGTATAAAGAATTTGATTTCAGATATATTTTGAAATATATTTTGAAATTAAAATTTATGTCAAAAAATTCTCCATAATAAAAGCTTAATGTAGTAATCGTTGGTTTAGCCTCTTTTTAATGAAATTTATTGCAGAATTTTACAATTGCTGCTTTTACTTAAATTAAGAATTAGGAGTTATGAATCGATGAAGACTCGGAGCCCGTGGATATGCTTCATACAAGAATCTTCATACAGACAACAAATAAGCATAACCTTCACATGAAATCAAATTTATGTATGTAGCAGAAGATGAAGCACTAACAGTGTAGTAGACTGCTGGAAAGGCTAAACATTTCTTGCGTGCAGAATGGATTTCACGATAAAGCTTAATTTGAATTATAAGTCAGAATTAGTAAAAACTGCAATATTATTTAGCTACCTTAGCATAGAGAAAGTTTTTTATATTCTTCAATTTCAAGTAAAAATTTTAAAAAACTTAAATTTCCAATTACAGTATAAAATATTGAAGAATGTCAGAGTAAAGATTCTTTAAGCATTTATTATGACCATTCTCCAAGATAAATATGTGTTCATAATTAACGCCAACTTCAAAGGGCACCAAAATCACTTATGAAACTCTAAAAGGTTTCTTTTACGAAATTCAAAGGTTACAAAATAAAAATCCTGAACTTTTCTTTATTTAGAAGAAATCCTATGCAAAGTATTCATCCCGTATGGTATTTATATCAATTTTGATTACGATTTGAATTTTTAAAACATTAGTCAATGTAATGATGTTAAGAACATCCTTTGCTAAGAAGAAAATTTTCTAAACTAGCAGCAAAGCCTGTCGGACGACAGGCATAAAAAAAAATGTGAAAAATCATATTATTATCAACTATCAACTATAAAGTAAATATCTCCGTATAAACTACACTTTTTTTAAAAAACAGCATCAGATTTTTCTATCAGATGTCCTTGATCTATTCGGTCAAGAATTTTGATTTTGACGTCGCAAGCACGACGTGCTCGAGAAATAGCAACATATAACTGTCCATGACTAAAAACAGGCTCTGGTAAATAAATACCAACCATATCTAAAGTTTGTCCTTGTAAATAAATTTTACTAAAATTAAGAATGGAATAATTATTATTTATCACCTATAACGAAAGGCATTTAAAAATCACCTTTATAATCTAAATACTGCGCTAACTTGTGAACGAAGCTTCTACGGCAAAAATGGTTTTGAGTTTCGAAATCAGCGTAAACAACTGAGTTAGTATGCCAAATTTCATTAAAATGGGTTTAGTGGTATCAAAATTATTTGGTTTTGAACATATGTTTTGTTAAAATTTCAGTTGTTAGGTCAGTTCCCACGTATAAAATTTCATGGAAACAACATGGAATGACAATATTTCATCCAATTTGAGTAACCTTGATTCAATGGTACCATTGAGAACCCTTGGATCTATCTTAATAGCTTAATTATATAGAGTTACAGACAGACAGACAGACGAACTTAGCCAATTATATAAGTTGATTTAAGAAATTGTTTTTGGATAACTTCAAGTGAAGATGAAAAAGTAGAAATTTTTTATATACCAACTAGCAGAGTACTCGTTCTTCGTACGGGTTACAAAAAAGAGTTGTTCTGATGTGGATGAAGAAGAAATTGAAATTGTGAGATCACTTCGAAATTTTCCCACTTGGTACAAAAATCACGTGATAGGTACAAAGTAATGTTACATTTGAATTTTGTAACTCGAGATTTTAACTTCCCACTTCTTTCTCTCCTTCTCCACACTCCTATCACTTCAAACCTTTCCTAGTAGTAAAACAAATATGTGATCATTGCAAATATACAGCTGTCCCGAAAACTCGTAGAAGTATTCTTCAACAATGTTGCCCATTCCCCTCACCGCCCTCTCGTTTATACCCCATAATTATGGTTTTTGCCTCCCGGTTAATATGTGACGTTATTATGCACAATATTTTAGTTCCAACTATTGAACAACAATATTTTTGTAGTTACACCCTAATGGGATACGTCCAAGAGGAAGGCCACGGAAAAGATGGTCAGATTGTGTTATGGAAGACCTTCGATCACTCCAGGTGGAAGATTGGAGGACAGAGGCACAGGATAGGAGAAAATGGCGTGTGATTGTGACTGCAGCGAAGACCCTTAATGGCTCAAAAAGCTAATGAATGAATGAATGAATGAATGAATTGTCGCCTCCAGGTGCATGGGTGGCGCTTTTAAAACCCGCCACATACTTCATAATTATTCCCCCCCTCCCAACTAAAAAAGGTTATTTTTACACTTTTTACATTGTCTATAGCAGCGATTCCCAGCCTTCTTTCACTTGAGTACCCCTTTACAGCCCATTTTCATAAATGTATCCAAAATATTAGCAAGATGTTTGTAAGTAATGCGGTTACTGTTATGTCAGTTTTATATGTTGTAACTGAAAATGAATGAGTCAATAATAGGATTTAAATAATGAGTTAAACAAACTGTGCATATATTTATAGTGTCATCAAACACTGTTTAGGGAGGGATAATGAGGGCTTTTCTCATGGTCAAGAAACCCGCACCACCCCTCACCGTAGCTTTGGATTACTTTGTCAATTTTTACCTTGTCTTTTGTCTTACACTATTGACATGTGAGTCCTTTTCCGACATTATTCAATTTTTTCACCTGCCCCCGAACGTCCTTCCCGTACCCCAGGTTGAGAACCGCTGGTCTACAGTATGGAACCTACCCACATGCGAAATTTCAAGGTTGTAGCATATTGGGAAGTATCCTAAACATTTTGAACAAAGACACACACACATATCCACAAATTATAGATTTAGTGTAAAAAGGAAGTATTTCTGTCTCATCGTCAACTAATAACAAATAACTATTTATCTGCAATTAGTTGAAGGTATACATACTTTTGATATTAAGTTAGGACGTGTATGAATTATAAATAATTAATTTCATTTGAAAATTTTTTCATGTAATTGCGCAGCTTAGAAGTTTTTTTTTTTTTCCAGGAACCTATCCTTCAATGGTCCTTTACAGTATCGCTGAATTCATTAAACTTATAAATTCTGGACTATTTGGTCATGTTTTTAATTATTGTTATTATTACTAATTTTGTTTGGATATTCTATTCCATTATATTTAATAAACTGCTTTATGTTTTTAATTATAATTTATAATATCATTTTCCACAGAAACAAATTTATTTCATGAAACCGTAAAATTAGCTATATTCTGAAGTTCTATAAAAATAAAAATATATGGCTTAATGCAGTCTATTATTTTTTTCATTATAGTAATTTAGATCCAAGGGCATAGAGATTGCACTCCATGATGGGGAAAGAATGCTGTTGTGGTTGAATGGCTAATCAGGAGGCTAACCAGGAGGCTAACCACCAGGCTGTATCTGAATGGCATCTGTTAAAATGAAAACATAAAACGTTACTAAATATATTCCCACTTATTGGAATCACTTCACTTCAATCCGAAATTTCAATTGAAAACTGAAAAGAAAGAAATCAGATAACGATGAACAACAACAATATGGAAGCTTATAGATTTTTTTTAAAGAAATCACTGTAGCGGGATTCTGGTGGATGGTTTGCTCCACAATGGTTTCATATTGGAAGCTCTTATTCCCTAAGTAGTGCTCCAAATGTTTAAAAGATGGTGGTCGGTCGTAGCCGACTCCGAAGAGGACAGAGAATGCTCAAGAATGTTAAAGATCGTCTAGTTGTCAAATTCGCCATAGCAGCATAGTCGGATATTCCTTATAGCTGGTTTCTTATTTGCCACCTGTAATTCACACGCCTTGTTTTATTCGCTCAATGCATCGCCTATTTGTCAAGCTTCCTGATTTTCAGATACTGTGATGATTAGAAGCAGTCTTAGCGGTAATGTGGAACTTTTTGTAAGCTTTCATATGTTCTGCCGGAAATTTTCTTCCAAAGATGTATATAAGTCATCATCATTGATGACTGATCGTAGACGACAATTGCTATCCTAGTTTTAGATCTTCATGGCCACCATCGAACTTCGAGAACCTCTTGCATACCATGGTAGTATATGATGTTTTTGGGTGCAGTTCTCTTTCCAAAAGCTGTTGATACTTTTGGCAACTTATATTTATATTTTGAGAAATATTTACGTGTGCTGATATATGTAATTAATGGATCGGTCTACACACAAGCTTAAAACACTAAAAAACTGAAAATTAAAAATTAATACATTTAAAAGTTTAAAAGTTTAAAAATTAAAACGAAAGTCCAGAGCTTTCGTCTCCCTTTGGACGAGACTTCTTCGATGGTTGTTTTAAACTTTTAAGTGTATTAATTTTTAGTTTTCAGTTTTTTAGTGTTTAAAGCTTGTGTGTAGGTCGATCCATTAATTATATTTATATTGTTTCCTAGTTTTCTTAATGAAAGCATAAGCTAATGATATGAATATCGCGATAGTCGTTTGAAGGATGACTGAGTTGCTCGGATACTGTCAACACCTTACATTCTACAGTCCGAGAATGTACTGGACTGTTCGAGAGATGTTCGACTATGTCACAGTTTGGTATTGGCTGGAATATTCTACTTGCTCATGCTATTTCTAATGTCAATTATAATTAGCTCCTGAACATGATTTTTAATTATCATTAACCTGGGGTTCATCATTCTTCTGTAAAATTAAATACGGAAATAAGTAGTTGAGAAACAATATGATTTTGTAGAATCTCAAAACTTTAGGAGCGAATTATGATACTTAGCTGTTAAATCATTAGTTCCGACCATCATTACTTTGACATCGGATGCCAGAAAAAGGTTTTCGACACAAGGATAATGATGACCTGATAATGAAAATGAAAATTTGATAATACAAAATTAAATTTAAATTCAAGTTACAAGAGCACAATGAATCCTGTTACATTGTCATTTGATAAGTAAAATGAACGAAATGTTAAAAATGAAAAGAGAGAAATGACAGCAAAAGAATGGGGGCTCCATGCTCAAGAAAATTAAGTGGAAAAGAGAAGTATTTTCGAGAGAAAATAAATAATTTGTTATCTCTGCAGCATGAAAAAGTAAACGAAAAAAGAAAAAAACTATGTAAAAATAATCAGTATAAAGATCTTAGTGAAAAACTCTTTGAAATCTTTTAATATAATTAAATAAATAAATAGCTCCATTTTTAGATTTTGTAATACAATAGAGATTGCTTTCAATAATACATTACATTATATTACATAAATACACTGTTTATTGAAAGTGCAATACCATGAACGATAAAAGACACTGAAATGAAAGTATGGTGTAAATAATACTACTATTCATTTCATGCTGTTTCTATAGGATCTTTAAATCATTTTCAGTAGAAAGTTACATCGGAATCTAGCATTAAAAAAACAACATTCTAAGCCCAGAAAATTTCTGGGCTTAGAAATTGTTGCGTAATCCTCTTCCCTTTAGGTTAAATACAAAATAATCTTTATACTGCAGAAAGATCATTTAAAACCATTTACAATGTTGCATTGTAATTTGTAATAGCTAGTATTTCAGGTTTCTGCAATATGTACTAAACTGGAGCATAGTGGAACCAATAGCATCCCGCCACATTTCGGTAACTTAAAGACTCCGCAATTCCTTTCTCTTTTACTGTTAACTACATTGTCACCATACAAAGATTCGACTATAACGAAGTTAAATCTAAACATACTGAAATAAGTGTCGATGTTGGTAGCATCTCTCCGATCGAAGGCATCAAGGAAATACGGACTTGGAGTTGCAACTGTATTCTACAACAAACGATATCCAACAGAACTTAATGTCAGCAAGTAATGACAGGAAGTTGTTGCAAGTGCGTCCTCGCATTTATTGCTCCAATGATGTTTCGGCATACAACCCACATTTCAGCATATTCTTTTCGTCCCATCTGTGCCATATACACCTCCACCTATATGTTCACATTGCGCTCTACTCAAGCGATACCTCATACTGGCTTTCCGCCGACCAATTAATAAAAGTAAGCTTAATGAAAAATGGAAACCGCACTTTCGGTGTCGTTGGCGGGGTATCTTTCTTTAGCAACTCTACATCTCCAAAGAACTAACAATTCACCTATGGAATGATGGTATATTGGCGGAGGGATGGTTCGATGGGAGCGGAAAACAAAACACGTGCAAGCACTGGTATTGCACGTGTTTTCTTTTTCCTACCGCTCAGGGAAAGTTGGTGATGTGAGTGAAGTTTTTTTTTTCTAGTATTGGCGTATATATGAATATCTAACTAGTTTGTGTTTAAAATACGGATTATAGACTGTCTAGAGTTTTCTGAACTATTATTAGGTGACTACTAATGCTATTGATGCATGTTTTCTTTCTATTACATCATGTTTCATTGTTACTGCGACCTAAGAAAGAAAGCATACGTCATTGTGATTGTTAAAAGCACATTGAAAAATTGATAATAATGTCAAGTTCCTTTATTGGTTAAAATTAGAATAAAAAGGAATAATTGTCAGAATTAAATATCCAATGTTCAACCTCTGCGAAACACCATATTTTGTTTTGTAAAGTTACCTTGTGGTCTCTCACACGTTTGTTATATTTGTTGTAGATTGCTGTCTTCCATAGCAGTTTAAGCTCTAAATATAATAATTTAAAACTGATAATTCTTTTATGAATATTAAAGAATATTTTCTGAATACCTTATGAAGTTCTTTCAATTACAATTTTACTGAAAAACTTTTCAGTTACATTTGTTTCATTATTCTTTCTTCCATTACTAAAATTGTGAAGTTTTTAATATGGTTTTGATAACCGTACAAAGACAAAATTCGATAAGTATATCTCTTTGTATCGTTTAAGTTATTGTTGCTTCACCTATAAAAACTTAATGAATCCGACCTGAAGTTTCAATGTTGACCTTGTTTAACATTGATTTTTCATTATTTCAACTTTCAAGATTGTGATAAATGATTGATTTTGGGAAAGCATATTCAAATTACAATTGGAGAATTCAAATTCTAAAATTGCTTAAATGACAGTTTTACATTTCATTAGATATACATAAGGAGTAGTGCGCCACTAAGTGGCCTCTGACATAACCCTTAAACTTGTTTGTAGTAAATAAACTTCCTGAAAGGTCATGTCTTTTGGTTATGCGACAGTTTGATAAACAAGAATTGTAATGATTAGAATAAATATTGTAACTTGAGCAATGTTGGTTAAATATTGACCAAATAACACTTGAGTGCTTTCAACGAAGATGAAACAAGTCATCGAATATTTAGTTGGGATTCAATTACCACAGTAGAAAATTATAATAATTCCCCTTATTATTCAATAAAACATGTTGTTTCAGATTCTAATTTAGTAAATAAGATATTATAATATAATCCTACTTTAAAAGCTAATAGACCTAATGCAGTCATAATGTGGTTTTAGGAGTCAACGCCAGCCAGATTTAATTGAAGTCGAGCAGATGCTTCATACTAGATAAAATAAACTATGAAGTTTTGACCTAAGAAATCATTTATAATCTCTTTTTACTTTGAAACGACTATCAAGTTGATTTCCATGCAATTTCATGACAGTTTTTGATGGAGATATAATTTTCCACTAAACTATGGTTAGGTCTGAATTTACAGAATTGGTTACAAAATTTAATTAATTAATGTACAGTATGATCTATAGATTCGTTATAAGTGATGATATTCATTATATACAAATTATGCTTAAAGGAATGTTGCATAGTTACAGGTGCAGACTTATCTCCATGATTTATGGATTTGTTTTCTTCATAAAAAAAAAATGCATAGCTAAAGAAAATATCACGGAAAAATAGACATTTGGATTCTGAGACATATTTCGATATTTGTTATCGTAAAATCAGTACATCAGAAAATATCCCAGAAGCAAAATAAACTAATAAATTAGATAAGAAAGTTATAGACGAGAGAAAACCCAATAGAAAACAGAAAAAAATATTAAAATTCACATCTAAAATGCTAGGATATAGCAATGAAAGGCTTTTTTGTGTTTTTCTTCAAAAATATCATTTAGCAGGTGAAAACATGGTTGGACACTACATCAAATACTGCCGCTGTGCTTTTGCTTTGCAATTAAATCAGTTAAAACTGATACATTATAATGTTTGCTCCATTGAAAAATCTTAAAAGTTATACAATGAAAAGAAAATTATAATTTAAAAAAAGTAAATTCCGATTTCAGTATTTTTATTCTGTAGATCAATTTTCCTCTGAATATATGTTCGTATAACAATAGAGATAAGTGCATAGATCAAAACCTGGAAATGATTCCAATGCACTGATTTATCAAAGTCTTTTTAACAAATTTAATGCATGGTTAATGATTTCATATATTCACTGCGTCTAACCTAACAACTCACGCGATTTTTCCATCTCATATCGTCCAATCTTCACTATCATTATACTAATGCCCATAATTTTGTTACTTGAGTACTTGGTTACTAATTACTCAAAAAGACATATTAATTATTTCACTACAGAGTTCATTTCAGAAACGCCTTCATTCTTTCAGCAAAAATACACAATTATAATATTTTTCGTTTAAAGTTGAAAAATTTGCAGAGAACATATTACAAAGTTTATTAACAAATAATTTTAAAAGCAAAATTATAGCATTAACAAATTTTAATATTTAATGTTAGTATATTGTATGCTTCCATACTAATTCCTTTATTCTCTACTTAAAAATTTAAAACTTGGAAAGAATATCTAGATAATTGCGTGATATTTTAAATTTCTATGTTCTGAGTATTTTCTCTCGGATTTTTAGTAATTAAAATATCCTAAACAGTAAGAACGATAAGTATCAAAATTTGATGGGATATTCCTTTCCCTGAGAAATGTTATAGAGAAATATTAGTTGTCACACCAACCTATCTAAGTAATTTCCAGCGGGATATTATTTTTATTTCCCAAAATGTATAAGGTCTATTTAACATAAACATTCCTTTTAACAAGATTTGAATCATAATGCGACCCTTTTCGAGTTACTGAATAAAATTATCTTTCAAACTCTACCTTTTTAATTCTCAACTCTTAGGAAATTATCTAATTTTGTAAAATTCTTAAATTTACAAAATATTAAAAACATATTTTATCCAAGCTTTCCTCACACTCCCCACTACTTAATTTAATAATCAAGACGTAAAAAAGAGAAATTACTCAAAACTTAAAAAAAAAGAATGGATATTCTGTATTTTGGAACAATTGTTCATCCTTTTCGAACACTTGCTGCTTCACAATATTATCCTCTTTGAATTACAATTCATAGAAATCGGTTAGATGATAATTGAGGCTGAAATTCACCATCTCATCCCTGGATAATTAAGAAACAGATTCAACATAAGGATACAGCAGGAAGATCTCTAAAAATAAACAACAAAAAAATGCATAAATTTATCAATCGAAAAAATAGAACATGCCTTCTTTTTCATTCAATACATTTCATATTCGAAATTGAAAATCAGAATTTAAAGAAAAAGTGTGCTGTATTCATTTTATCCCACATAACAGTACAGTGTAGGGATTAAATATTAAACACATTACATTACGTATCTCAAGAAAATTGTGCATGAAATGACCTAACATCTACTTTTTCCATTATACTCAGTTTCATAAAAATTTTGTTTATCTTATACGTCTTTATTAGGGTTGTTGTGCATACAATGAGTATCCAACCAAAACATCTAACCCAATCTCAATGTATGGCAGTTTTGGAACTTTGATGTTAAGATAGAAAAAAGCCATATTCAATATATAATATGGCATTCGATATTTCCACTATCTTCTAAGTTTTAGTTATTAAAATAAATAATTGCTTCTTTTTTTTAACATTTCATTCAAACTTGTCAGTTTGAAAATAAATATTAGAAACTTAGAATCAAGAATCAATTGAGTTTCCTCCAATTATTTGCCAAAAATGCTCAACAAAGTGTTGAACAACTGCTTTTACGAAAATCATGAAATAGACAATAAAAAAAAAAAATGAAGTATGTATTACTTACTTCATTTTCCTTACAATATAACTTTTCAGCCGTTCACTCTACAGTCTAACTGTTTCCTCTTTCTTATCCTGCTTTAAAACTATCTCTGTAAGCTTAAAGCGAAAAAGATGAACATCGCAGGGAAGAAAAGATAGTGAACTCCTCGGAAGTTACTTTGAAAGCTTCTTTGTCTACCGATCAGTTTCAATGCTTTTCATATGAAAGCCATCTCAGCGAAGCAACACCTGCAGATACCTGCTGCTTTCTAAGTCAAAGTTTCTCAGCCGTTTCAGAAGTTTCGAGTTTTTACTAAGCAGAAGAGCTTAAATGATTTTTTTTTAACTTAAATAATAAAAAGTCAAAATTTCCCGTTTTCGAAATATTAATTACTAAATGCAAATTACACATCTTTTTATGGATTCAGAGAATAAACTGAAATAAATATTGAAAATGATGTAAGGGTATTTCGCAGCATCTGGGAACCACTTCAGATAGATTGAGGACCAAAAAAATAACAATAAAAAAGTTTGTATATTTAAGAAGTCCACATATTTATAATTTTTATAAAAGTCTCAAAGCTTACGCTCGAGAGTTAAAAAACTCATTAATAAAATAGAAATCAATTTTCGTATTCGTATAACTTACATTTATGATTCAATACCTCATCCACTAGATAATCTAAGAACCGCATTCCGTGAACTACATTTCCAGCAGCGGAAAGCAACAAATCTGCCTTTATTTGCCTCACAAGCTCTGTTATTGTGTCTTTCAAGATTACTAAATCAGGAACATGTGTTAGATACAACGGGCCCAACAACCTAAAGTCACAGGGATTGAGATCAGGCTAGGTGACCAAGCAGTGTGAAAGGCACGACTAATCTTTCTGTTTTCTGTTTAATGAATTGTTGTCGAAACACTTCGCTCTGTACCGGTAAGACAATAATAGATGGTGCTGAGTCCTGCATGAATATGAAAGAGTCGAGGCATCTCCACTGCTGCAGTTGCGGGACAACAAAGTTGAACAGTATATACCTAACAGCAGAGGGTACAAGTCACTGGTCCTGTCGGGCGAATTTCTTCGAAAACGTACGGGCGGATGCTAAACGATGCTGTGAAACCACACCATACTGTGACTTTGGAGTGTAAAGAGATCTGATGAAACACATAAGGCTCATTCGCTGCCCAAATGCGGAAATGGTGTATCAGATGAAAATATGCCTCCTCACTCTTCCAGATCTTCCAAGGTGATACATTCCAGCTAAGAATGTAAGGGCAAAATGCAGTCGAACTTCCATATCAGCATGAATAAAGCTTGAGTATGGGAGATCTTGTAGAGAAAAAAAATCAGCATTTAACGTAGGTACGGCATCTCCAGTTGCCTTGATATTGCCCGAACACTGCACTGTTATACCTTTGTTCGTTATTCATTCCATGTTCCATGATAGCAGTTGCAACTTCTTCAACTTGTTCCATCGTCCTGGCCTCACTGCTAAAGATCCGCTAGTTTCAAATCATAAAATCATTTTTTAAGATTTGTTAGTGTGATTGGACTTTTGCTCCTATGTTTCAATTCCCAGAATTCTCGAAGAGCGGCATTAGCGTTACCGCGTTGTTGATAGTAAAACTTGACTAGCAATGCAAATCAGGTGAGAGCCAGAGCATTTCAGTCTTACCGAATCAGTCTTCGTCTTTCTTATATCCACTAACACTCTCAGAACCAACAGTGAGATTACAACACTTTTTTCCTAAAACAGTGAAATTATGCAAAATGTCGTTCACAGAATGCAATTCTTAGAATATCCGAATGGAGGACATCAGTCACTTTGTGCTGTTCAATAAGTACATACTTTCTATTAAAAGGAGATTGTATATATCTATGTTGTACTTCTATTTCAAGTAATCGATTGCTGTAGCAACAGTCTTGTATGTCTAATGAAGCTTCTTGACTAGGAGATGGTTATTCTTCGACGCCATGATTCTAGGCGAAGGAGAATTCTTCTTAAATGCTATTCTCAAGTCATGTAAAGGGTGTTGCTGCAGCTATTCATTACGAGAACATGACCCATGGGAGCACAACAACATATAGTCGAACCCACAAATAACGTTTTCCCGTCATTTACAACATTTTTTCTCATTCCCTTCAATCTATTATTATAATATATTTTTCCCCTGTATTTACGCTGTCGTAATCTCAAACTTCTCCCAATTTACGTTGTTTCCTCTAAACGGAGTAAAAAAAATGGCGTCCATGCGATACATCGATTGTCTCGACACTCGATGTTTCCGTTCGGTTACCTCGTCATTTGGTAGTAACTTTCACAGTGTAATATAATATTGCGGAATATTGTTGCGAATATAAAAAATTCTGTAACTGTCAACAGATTCTTCAGTTACAGATGTCGTTCTCGTGGACAATAATGTGATCACTGGTGAGGAAAAAACTGTGGAGGACATTCTCGACACGCATTCAGGATAACAGTGATGGTACTAGTGGTGGTGATGATAATGTGGATGATGATGATGACAGTGTTGGTGTTTCCACAAGAGCATATGTAGTTGTAGCATTAGCGACTGTAAGGATATCTTTCTGCTACAGAAGGAGATGTTTCAATTTTTGATAAACTTTTATGAACTAGAGAAGCAAATAGAAAACTTGAAAGTCAAAAACATCAGACTTCTTTTCCAAAAAGAATACTGTCTTATTTCATTTGAAATGTGTGGTTTAGGCCTTATATTTTGAGATTTTTAAAGTGATTAAAAAAATATATATGATAATTTTCCTTTTCTAAATTAAATATTTAATAATTGTAAAATTTAATAAAGTCTTGTTTATTAAAAAAGTTCCAAACATTGATTGCAAAATCATTCTATATATTGAACATTGTATCTTTAATGTTCTTGGTATGTGGAAATTTTCCATAATTTCTCTCAATTTGCACCTCTCAATTTATACACTTTCCCTCAATTTACACCATTTTTTCAGAGACCCTTGAAAAGTGTAAACGCGGGGTTCGACTATAGACTTATCTGACTCGTCTGACTTAGCAGACTCGTTTGCTTATCTATGTTGCACTGTGCCTTTATTTATCTTTTCTTGGCAGTCCTAGGAAGCTTGCAAGATTATTGACTTCATCTTCGATCTCTATTTCAAAGAAATACTTTCGATAGTGTTCACTATCTTATGTTTTTATTTGCTGAAAAATACTTAGTAAATCTTTTTCTGCGTGAATATCCCAATAAGAAACAGAGAACTAAATAATATGGATGATAAAAATTTCAGTATTTCAATCGTCCATTTTATCCGTTTTGATCTTCAATCAAACAGCTGAATTCCACAATGCCTTACAAACTGTTTTATAAAGCAAACATAGCCATGTGCGTCATCTCTTATTTATTATTATTTTATAATTTTTTATTAGCTCGCTTTCTAGTCTGTCCGTTTGTTTGTTCTGTACAAATTTTGCAATTGATTTTACACTAACTTCCCGATGAACTAGAGACTTTAAACTTTAAACATAGCTCAGAACTGGATGATAATGCAATATTAGCTCGCTTTTTTAACATTAACATTGTCTGTTCGTTAGGGAACCCTAATTCTTCGGATGACAGGTCGGTGCGGCGCTGCGCTGTCAATGTTTTTGCAAAAGGCCGCATGGCGCTGGAGCTGTCGCGATAACAGGTCGGTGCGGCAGAGCGCTGCGTTGCCGACACGCGATAATAATATATCAATCTGTTTAATTTTTTACCTCGATTTTATTTAATAATAATAATATTAATGTTATCTTGTTCATTACTGCCACGGCATGCCTCGGAATCAGCATATCGGATCTTCGTACCCTCTTCTTCCTATCAATGCCCCATATATATTAGAGTCTACGTATGCATAGACTCATGCTATCTTTCCTCACTTATTAAACTCGGAAATCTGCACTACTGGTCTCATCTACTACTGCGTGGCATTGCCTTTTAGTTGTAACGCCGCACTGTCTAAGGAACAAAAATTTTACCTACGGCATGATCGTTTACGGAGGTTGTCTATGACTGGAGTAGGGAAAATTTCGATTGGCATTTCCCAGCAACCTTCAAGATTCAGTCAAATCGGTCGAGTTTCTTGGATGTCTTGTTACATTTCTATGAAACAATAAAGCATTTATAAGATTTTATCTTTTTCAAATTTAACATATTTTAAAAAGCATCCTTATTAATTCCGTAGTATTTTAGTAGTAAGCGAAAAATAGCTTACAAGCATTAGATACAATATTTTTTGCTGCTATCATTTATTATTCCCTCACAGTATTAACTTAATCTATTTCTTTATTTTTCAGATGAAATTCGTTAAGATATAGGAAGAAAATCCACTAAGAGCAAAAGGTAATATATTTTTTTTTCCGATAGAATTTGATAGGATTATTTCTATTTTTGAATTTACATTTTTATTTCAAATTCCTAGTATTATAAATGTCATTCCCTGATTTAAAGCATTCGTATGTCATATTCACTTTGTAATTAGGATTTCATATTTTTTCTGAAATATTTGTAATTAAACGATATGGTGAAAAACAATTCAGAAACTGAAATCCCAAATGTTGGCCATCACAAAAAGCAGAGAAAGTTATTTACTACAAATTAAATAATGAAATCTGGTATCAGGGATGGCAAATTTTGTTTTAAAGATCAAAATTAATCTAGTTTAATTTTTTTTAAAGTTCAAATTGAAGTTAAAAAAATATAAATATATCTCGGAATTTCGCTTAGATTGTAACTTGCTGCTAATATAAAATTTATCACAGTTCTGTGAATGAGCTAAGATCTGCTTCGTGAATCTATCAACAGCACCCCACGAAAGAAGAGAACATAGAAGTAGTTCTCTATGCCGAAATTGCTTTAAATATTTTTAAATATATATACATTTTAATATTTTAATATATATACATATCTATCATTAGATTCTTCTACATTCTTCTTGTACACCAAGAAGTTGATTTTGAAATGTTATTAAATTGATGTCGTTTGATTTGCATTGAGAATAAGTTGATTCCATATATGACATCAGCTTTATTTTTATTCTACTGGAATTATATTTTTAATAGTATAATATTTTTTCTTTTAGAAAATAAGTCACAAGTTAATTTTCTATTCGCGTACACAGTTTTAACTGTTACTAATATACTGACCTGCATATTTTATATTATGATTCACAAAGATATTGTCACAGTCTTACAGTCATTAGGTGTGGAATTTTGTGTCTTATTTCTGAAGTATTCTTATATTTTTTGTAACTACTTTGAAATTCATATACGATATTCATTTTTGAAGATGTAGCAACTGACTTTTCCCCGTAATGAAATTAATAACCATTTAATGATTTAATTATTTTTATTGTGAAAACAATATTAATAGCTAAACAGCAAACATAGATATTTAATGTACAGAGCTTGTTTTATAGCCTTATATTGTATGAGAATTAATTTTCATCAACTAAAAATTCTAAAAATATTAAAAAAATTGAAAAAAGATGGATTTTTAAACATGGCTACCACATGATATCTGCAAGTCATGCTAAGTTTTATAGATTTGATTGCTATAGATTGGTAGATTTAACTAATTGCCCGCCAAAGTGGCACCAAAACAACCATTTGTGTGGGTGTATCAAGGCCAAGGAACGGAAATATAGTTTGTAGTTAGCATCATAGTATTTAATGAATGAAGTGTGACTCATGCTACAGATGACAGAATTTTTTTTTTAGTTTTTTTTTTTTTAAATTGCTTCCGAAAACTACTTGACTGCAACCCTGCAATTCGCGCTTGATTAAGTGATTCTCAGGAAGTTCTGTTGTTGATTCATAGTTTACCAAATAATCGGCACTGGATCATAGTACGATGAATTAATTATTATAGTATTATGGTTTTTTTTTTGTTTTGTTTTTTTATTTTGCTTGTAATAATGAAGGAAGTGCGTGATTCCAAATATAAAGTAATAGTTTATTTTTTTATCTTTTAAAAAGAAGTTTCTAATTTTTGTTGTTGCTTTTTTAAGAATCAACATTTTGAAGTTAAATTAAAGTTAAAGTGTTCATCTTTAACTTTATTGAGAAATTGATCGTTAAAACTAAAGAACACCACCATTAAATAATAAAAAAAGGAGTGTATTTCTTATATAAATGTAATGCATTAGACTTAATGAATAAGCTTGACGATTTCAGAAAATACATTATGCATATATACTTACTGTATTTGCTTAAGAAAAATTGTATTTGCTTTAAAAAAGGAAATGTTCAAGTTAATTCAAAAGACTTTTGAATTTATAATTCTCGCATTATTGTAATTCTGCAACAATAATAAATCAGGAACGAAAAGTTATGAAGTCTAAAATCTATATGGAAAGCTATATAACAATCTTTCAGTAATTTCTACTAAGCTTTCAAAATCTAATATTTAATATAAGTTATACTAGGCTTTCAGTAACGCATAACTCTTGGTTAATTCATCTTTATTCACCATCTATTCTATCTTTGTACATCAAAGATTGTATGAATTAATTTTCCAACCAAGACTGCAGTAAAAGTTATTGATCAAGTGGATATTACTCACAAGTCAGAGGTTCTTCAAATCAATGAACCTTTATATAAATATTGGTGTTAAACTGGGATTGTATTCGCCCAATTCAAAATTGCTGAACAAAAAAGATATTTTTTATTAATCTATTGAATAAGTCACTTCTAAGCGACTGTTTTTTATCAATGTTAATCAATCAGTTGAGATTTTTTATGAATTTTATAATTATCACTTAAATTACTATTTCCCTTTTGTGTAATCTTATTATTTTATTTAGTTATATCATTTTATTACCGTTACGTTATTATTTTGATCACTCTCCGCTCGGTGCCAAATGGCCTATCTACTCAACTGCAACAACACTTTTATAACCATTTATTACTTTTATAACCATGTATTATTTTTTATTTCATGTAATTTTTATTTTTGATGAACGTACAGTGATATTAAGCTTCCCTTCTTACATAACAGCTAAACTGCATTTACTATAATGTCTAATTTGTAATATTAATTTTTAATTTTTCAAATAATTTTAATTTTTATGCTGCAACAAAGATATATTCATTTTTCATCAGCATCTAAACTGTATCCACTCTAAATTACAATAGCAAATATCTGAACAAGAACACCTCAATTTAAAAAAAGGTAAATTTTAATATCGGAAAGATCTAAACAGCTCAGAATGATCTCGAAACTTTAGCCTCGACTTAAAAGAAGAAAAAAAAAAAAACTTACAATTCCTAATGCAAAAGTTGCAAGTCATCTACTTTTTTTTTCAAAATCAGTATTTTTTTTTTAAAAAAGTCCTTTATGTTTATTGTTATTTTCCACGATATATGATAGTGTATACAATTTTCCGGTAAGTTATAAAGTTGAAATAAAATTACAATAATACCTATAGCTCTTTATTAGGTAACACATCTTATATAAAAATACAGAGCAATTCTTTGACAAAACTAACGGTTATGATACAAATGTCTTCTAGTTGATGGGAGGATAAGATTCGGGAAATGGAAGACAGTTCAGAAATTAGGGATTGACTTTTCTGAGCACTTTTAATGTCATGAAATTTCGTTTCTGAGAAATTTTAAATAACTGCAAACAAGTTTTTCTGATTTTAACTGAGGATATGGAAAAAAGAGTAATTAGGCTGGTCGCCTGGATCAGATGCCTAAATTGCAGTTATTAAAGACTTGTAGGAGAATTTTAAGTTACAAACACCGTATTATCTTCTTATATTATAAAAGCGTTATTCTGTCTGTCATTGTCATAAGTTTTTCCAATGTTGTGACCAAACTATAAGAGATAGATTGGTCATGCAACTGGATAAAATATAGATCTTTTTAAGACAAATAAAATGCTACAAAAATCCTAAGAAAAATTGTTTTGGTTTCTAAGATGTCGCCTTTTAAAAGGTCAAATTTTGACTTTTTCTCAATTTAAACGAAAAGTATAAAAGTTGGAAGAGAATATTATATTGAGAAAATGTTGGTATTTGAAAGTTCTATCGAACAATATATCAGTCATTCACAAACGTTTCTGCGTTTGCAAGATACATGCAAAAATGTGAAAAATTTAATCATTTTTTTTTTATTTAAACAGCAAATCTCTACGGATTCTTTTCAATTGTGTTGTAAAATTAACTTGAATCAATTTAATTGTTTTATCCAATCGTTTGATAATGAATCAATCGTTTGAGAATTATTAATTATTAATTTCTTATATTTTTTAATTCACTTACAGTTCGTCTAACTTAGGAAGGCAAACCCCCTCAGGCGTTAGGACTAAGAACTTGAAAAAATAGGGATGAAAGGGTATCAGGGTATTGTTGTGGAATTAAAAAAAGGTCTGTGATCCTTTTTTTAGTATTTTGGAGAATTCAGCTCTTCGGAAATGTAGTTACTTAAAGCCGATAATCACGAGGTCAAGCTCTGCAAGCACTGTTGTAATATTTCCTTCCCACGCATTTTACCTTATAGCCTACCCTCTCATCCCTCATTTTTCAAGTTCTCAGTACAACTTCTGCGTTGGATTTTGATTTTTCGATTATTTTCAATTTCAAATTGCATTCGAGTCAAGTGAGTTAAATTTAAATATTACAATTTCATCGATATTGACTGAAAAATTAAATATAGAATTAAAATGCCACCAAGAAGAAATCGAAATAATCAGCAAAATGAAGTGCGTCATTCTTTGAGAGTTAAGAAACACAGCACTTATGAACGACATTTTATCCAATCGTTTGATTATTATATATAATTCCATCCATCCATAGTTTGTTGTCCTAAGACAGGTCCAGTTCTATGGAGGTCTCACATGGATCTCCTAGAAACACCTGGGGATGGTTTCCCGTTGCCTGCCCCCAGGACGCCATTAAGGAATGACGTCAGACCGAAGAGAAAGTGAAGAAGAGGTTGGACAACACAGGAAAGGAAATTGAAACAGCCATGCCACTGCCGGGATTCGAACCCAGGTACTGGCGCACTGGTCGCCACGACTGGCCGCCGCCGAGACCGCACGACCACGCCAGCACGGCTATATATAATTATAAAAACGTTATTCTGTCTGTCATAAGACTTTCAGTTTTTCCAATTTTGTGACCAAACTATAAGAGCTAGATTGATCATGCAAATGGATAAAATGTAGATCTTTTTAAGACAAACAAAATGCTAAAAAAATCTTTCAAAAGAAGTTTTTGATTTCCAAGATGTCACCTTTTAAAGAGTCAAATTTTGACTGTTTCTCAATTTAAATGAAAAGTATAAAAGTTGGAAGAGAACATTATATTGAGAAAATGTTGGTATTTGAAAGTTCTATCGAACGATATATCAGTCATTCACAAACATTTCGGCGTTTGCAAGATACACGCAAAAATGTGATTTTTCGTTTTAAATTTTTGGTGTGTGGCGCCAACCCGCAATACAACTGAGTTATGCGGAGAAGGCCATAACGGGCTG
This sequence comes from Thereuonema tuberculata, assembly GCA_023159025.1. Classification (NCBI taxonomy): domain Eukaryota; kingdom Metazoa; phylum Arthropoda; class Chilopoda; order Scutigeromorpha; family Scutigeridae; genus Thereuonema; species Thereuonema tuberculata. The sequence goes on along the minus strand of JAFIDM010009631.1, from coordinate 163,474,504 downwards.
GGAAGTCGTACATTCTCCAGCGATCTCAATAGTAATTTGCTAAATAAATAAAGTTTGTTTTTTTAATGCTATATATGCAAGGGTTCCGGAGCGAAGCGACGGTACCAGTCTAGTTATCTTTATAATTTTCTTGGATCTTTTGAATATTGTAGATTTAAAAACAATTCTGTAATGTGATACTTAAAGATTTAAAAATTTGAAAGAAACGTTGGTGGCAGTTTGTTTATATCAGTAAATTTTATTTCTTAAAGAAGTTAGATGAACTATAATTTGAATAAGCATCTATTAAAGTACATAAATTATAATATATTTTGAAGGTTCAATAAAGCCTGCAAAAAACTTTTAGATAAAGTTACAGCACAAGAAAACATGTGGGAACAGTCTGATGGACGAAGGGTCAGTGTAGTGATAGGGAGAAGCACTGCTTTGGTCATTCACTTGAGCCATCGTTTCAATATTCATTACATTGAGGAAGGGCCATCTTTCTTTAGCAGTAAGATCAATGAGAGGAAATCGAATAGGACTGAAACTTAACGAAAGAATGTCATTTACAAGTAAACCAACCATAGATCTTCTACGCGGTTTGCTAGAAGTTTGTAGAATTGATTTTTTTTAGATAACATTAAAATAAATATTAACATTTCAATATGCTGAGAATAAATTATTCTCTATACATTTGCGTATTTTTCTTGAGATCTTGGAATTTTAACAAGAACTTATCCTAGCAAATTGAAATTTTATTGCTAAGTTTAGGCGATCCAACCCAAATGATTATTGATTTCCACATAAATGTAAAGACTCCATGAAAAATATATGAAGTTTTAAATTGGATTGAATTACCGATCAAAACTTTACGTACTGCATATTGTTTTGTTTTTTTTCTCCCTAGTTTATTACTTTTAATGAATGTTGGAATGATTACTTAATTTTTTAGGTTAATGATAGTAATCTCTTATCTTTTCTACAATTAAATATCACAAGTTTATCATTGAACAACAATTAATATTTTTAGATACATTAAAAAAACACACAAAAAAATGATTTTTTAAGTTATTCCAAAATAATATGCCAAATTGTAATATGTATTGCCTATCTGAATTTCACACATATGTTGGGAAATAAGTTTTTGGTTTTATTTTTTTATTTTAAATATAAAATAACAATCATTTAACATCATTTACGTATATTTTATTTTTTGGGTCAAATGTTAATAAATTAAAATCACAAAAAAACCCACTATATTACCATATTTATTTGTTTAATCAAAAGCGTTTTTCTTCTAAATATTTTTATTTTATTTTATAAATGGGGATGTTTAAGGT
>JAFIDM010009631.1:163411302-163468182 GCA_023159025.1 Thereuonema tuberculata | reverse complement strand
TTTTTAATTTTTAATTTCTATTAAATAGTTTAGTCAAGTGTACAGGCGTTAAGGAAAAGGACAATAACTTTCACAGAACACGTAAAAAACCCTATTATGAGAACTGACTATACTGGTTTCCAAATTTGTAGTTCCTCAGTCATTTTTTTAAGAAACAACAAAAAGCAAAAAAATTTACTTAATGTATTCAGATCAATATTGTAAGCAGAAGTTTAAGGTCATTTTTGCTGGATTCGAGCTCTTCCTCTCCAATATGGAAAAGAAATGGACCCTAACAGTTTTGGAAGATATGAGATTTTCATTTCTCGTCGAATATTATAATACACATTCATTGTGTCTCAAATAAGTTTGCTTAACTTAGTCTGGTGAAAAGCGAGAGGAAAAGCGAAAGTAAGAACTAAATGGCAAAGGACTTGAATAACCTCAAGAAGCCGTTACCAAAGGCTGCCAAGGATACGACAGCTCTTGATGACCATTAATCTTATCTTAACAAGGAGATACACTAAGGAGTTTAAAACAGTTATAGAATTTTCTTTATAGCTCTCTTCAGCCACTGCTAGAATTGTTACTAAAACATAACAAGAAATCGATAAAGTGTGTTTCGAATCCACAGCTTCGGAAAGAGAGCATATGTTGGTTAGCAAGCTATGCCTGCAGAATCGACATCAATGTGCCATCTTTCTTTTTCGAAAGCGTCAAGATTCAGTTAATAGTTAACTTGTTTCATCTAAGTAACCAGTAATTGTCCATCGAATATCAGGGGAGGAGATTTATGGCGAAAGAAAGATTAATCAATCTGACTGAAGCATTATTTGAGATAATTTCCCTAAGTAACTTTTTCCAATTACCTTTTACGATCGATGAACCTAAATTCCACGCTGTTAGGTTAGAAACGCACAATTTCCCCAAACCTTCCATTCGCAACAGCTCTTTGTTTAGTAACTGAATTTGTTGCCTGAAGATCTTCGCCAACGCAAGTAGTTGAATAAAAGGATATTTCATCTTGTAAATAAATATTCTTTTAACTTATATTAGATAAGCAGAAGTTAAGGTTTATGAATATGTGTTTCTGAATAAAGTTAATTGTAAATAATTACACACAGTTTTTCAAAGTTTCATTAATATATGTGTATTGAAAACAAATAAATGCAACTTTACATTCAAAAAATTAAAACACACACTGACTTAAGTGTATTGCATAAAAAAAAGGTTATTTCAGTTTCCTTGATTGTGTTCAATTTAATGAACTCTTCTTACTCATTTCACTTGCCTTGCAATGTAAATATTTTTCTTTTCTAATAAACTTCAAGTTCTTAATGTTCATATACTTGTCTCTTGTTACTGCAATCAAATTTCACTTTACTTTAAGTCAAGTTTACACAATCGTTTCACATATTACAAATTAACTGTCTATTCAAAATTAACGTTGCAGATTCTTTCTTGTAAATCTAATATTAAAGTGTCCATGTGTCGATTCTTCCTAAACACATGATGAGTATAATACTGTCTTTGTCTGAAGTACAAAAGAAAATGTTCATTTACTTTAATGCCGAAATCTTCATTTTCGAACAAACCAGTAAACGAAAAGACTTTATACCTTGAGGCGTATCGAATCCAAATAATCTTTGTACACTTCATTCCGTTGCAGGTTTATATCCCTTTCATTTGAACGGTTCTCTTGAATGTCCATATTTGAATTCTTCTCCTGTACAAATACTAAATTCCCGATGGAGACAAAACCTCTTCACCATTTCACTACTTCCATTCTTCCTTCTCTTCCTTTTTTTTCCACCGTGAAAAAATCCTGTTTTCGTATCCCATTGCTTTATTATTTAATTCTTGTTACAATAATCCATTTATTGTGAACAATCCTCTTAATACAAGAGAGATAACAAACATTTATAAGAATATTTTATCATGAAGAATTTCAATTCTTGTTCACAATACATATGATATTATTAGTGAGTTTTACATTGCCAGTATTGTCTTTTACATTTTCTTATTCAAAACAACACATCTTAATTTCAACTGTGTAAATATTATCATGAATTGGTAAAATCTATCAATATTTCTATCCTTAATTAAATATTACTAATCTTTTTGATTCGATAAATTTCTCGTGTTTTCTGATCTGTGACTTTACTTTTTATAAAAGGATTCCTTTAGGATTTTCAGTTTGGGCAACATAGTGCCTTTGCTCAATTAATTACTAGCAGTCAGCTTCTGTATTACAATTTTTATGTAACAGTAGTTGACTCTCGAACAATAGAACATTTGGTAACCATCGGATATTACTTGTCAGTCCTAGATCATTGTTCAGTGGTTAACTGTTGAGAAGGCCTAATAACATAAGGCCTAATAATAATAATAATAATAATAATAATAATAATAATATAAGGCCTAATATCATGCATTAAATAGTATTATTAATCATCTAACAGAATTGTACTGATATTTCACAGAATTTGAAACTAATTGCATTGTATTCTGTACAAAATGAGGCATCTGTTCCTGAATTAATGACAAAATTGTAATTTACTTAAACTATTCAAATTAAATTGTTTCTTTGGATTGCTACAAAGAAACTCTATACGAACAATTTAATAATCATAAAAATAAAAATATGGCTGTCCCAACATGTTTTAGTTTTTTTTCTATACTACAATAAGAGCATTTTTGTTTCAGTGAAGTTAAACCCTATTTTTTTTAAAAGGTTATTTCTGAAAATTTCCGCTTTTTTTAAAAAAACAAAAGTCAGGAAAGTGGCAAAGCGAAACGCCTGCATTAATATTCAAATTCCAATATCAACTGAATATTAAAAGTATAAATTTTCAACTTTCTGAAAACTTGAATTTAGTCAGCATAATTTACTGAAATTGTCTAAATCAGATAAATTTTAATCGTATCAAACCTCGCGCAATGGATTAAGGATTAATATTCACTTCTTAAGATAATGAAACATAATAGAAATAAGATAGAAATCCTTTTTTAATTTGTTTTTAGATTTCAATACTTTTCTATGAGAATTTTTGTCGCCTTCTTAAGCTATTTTCTTGACAATTCAGAAAAGATTTCAAATGTAAAGTTAGATCATCCCTAATCCTGCAATAGGCATTTCAAGTTTTAAGAAGACCTATTCAGTTGATCAAAATTTATTAAGGAAAACACATACGTACAGACACAAACTAACTGATTTGAAGAGCCTGCCTTTCCTATTAGAAAATATAATGAATGGGGATACATTAATGATGATGGAAGAATCACGATGTCAGTTGAATGAAATAGGATGACTTCAAGAAAACAAGCATCCATAGAGATTTTAGTCTGAAACCCATCAGAGATATGTTGAAATGGTCTTACACTACACTACACATTTGACTTTTTTTAAATTAAGTTCTTTTGCATAAAAAAGAAACTCTACTTCTTAAGCTTTCGTAATCTTAAGAAGTATCTGTAAGAAGGTAACTTGAAGAATCAATGAAAGACGATTGAAAGTTTTTATTATCTCTGAACTTCTTAGGAGTTGGTAACATAACATAATTCACAAATTAATGAAAATTTAATATTCATAAAAAAAAAGCCGGAAACCGAAGATTTTCGCCGTTTCATATGATAGAACCAAATTGTGAAGATTTCTGCAAAACAACGGTTTCGTTCATTTTTTTTACCCCTAATTTCTTCATTTGGACTCCAGTCAAAACGGAATGATTACGAGGTTGCTCTTTTCTTTCAGTCTTTCTCTTTCCGCTGTCAAAAGGCAAATGTCGCTAAGCATTGGCTATCAGCTTTTTTTTTTTCCTTTTCTTCCGTAGACAGAAAAGGGAATGTAGAAAACTTGGTAAGACCTGTGTTGGCCTGTAACACAAAGTGCACAACTTGGGTCTCACTAGAAATGGTTGCACTCAAAGTAATAACTTGGAATATTTTTGCAAGGCAACGGGGAAAACCGACTGCATTAGATTTTCAAATGAAAGTCAGAAGAAAATGAATACCCTGTGCATTTAAGCGGGATCTAAGTACTAGATTCTGTTATAGGATGGAGCCTAAACTAAAAAAAAAAAGAAAGAAAGAAGAAGAAATCTTATATTTCGAGTTCTCAAAATATTTTTTTTTATTTCAAAAATTCAATTGCATTTCTTCCTTGGCTAAGTGGATTAAATTAAGAGATAATTTAAATTCAGAATAAGATTTTTTTAACCTTTTTTTCTGTTTAGAAACTTTTAGTTTGTAAGGGCAAAAAAATAAATGTTTTCAGAAAATAAGTAAAGGCAAATTTATAACATTATTTATAAAAGTTTTAGAAAAAAGCAGAGCATTGGATCTATTTACTTGAATTTCATTTCAATAGCAATGGTAACTATATCTCTATTTGGCTTTTTCTTCTTTTTTTTATTATTAAAAAGAGCTATTTTAATCTTTTTTTCTCCCTCCAAGCTTGAATTAAATTCAAATTTCCCGTTCTTTAAATAAGGAATATTTATTTTCACGGCCAATTAAGAGTTTAGATATAATTAAGGAATACGTAATACAATTTACTTTCATAAGATTCGGTGAACCGTTTTTTTTTTAATAAAAAATCGTTTTTGTAGTCAAGGACATAAAGCAAATACTATACCTTTGGTCTTAGTAGAGCTAATGTGAATTAACAGAATTCAAGAAAAGCTTTGTATTATGGTAATTGCACAGGTTTATGTTGAAATCTCGATGTGATTCGAATATTTCTTTTGCTAGAGGAAGTGCTTTTTTGTTCGTCGGCTACTATCCTATCACTGGTGTGCCGAAAAAGAGTTGTTGCTCTCCCTCACTCTGCATCCGAATAAAAGTAAGGAATACAGCATTTTCCTTGTTTTTTCCTTTTTTTTTTTCATAATCTCCACATTTAAAATTCCTGGGCATATTAGTGTATCCTCTATCCTATTCTTCTAACAGTGATCAGATCATATACATTGGGAATCTCAGATATGTGTAGTGTTTTGTACTTATAATTACCATGATAGTAGGAAATAAATATGGGTTCCTTTACTAGGGGTATAATTGGAAGTTTTAATCTCACCAATTGCGTCTGTTTACTCTAGCGCCACATCTATTCAACACGACTGTATTCCACTAATTTATGTCTAGTTTTTCAGAAAGAAACCACTTTAAACCAAACCCTTATATTACAGCTAGCGAAAAGTTGCTTTCAATAAAATATTAACAAATATCTTGCGATAGCGTAGCCTCTATGCGGAAATTCTGATATTAAATCTCACTTTTTGCCTATATCTCAGCTTCTCGAGCTGAATAATTGCTTCAGTTGTAGCTTATTTGTGATTTAACAAAAAGGTAATAGTCGAAATTTTTAGAGGCTTTTTTTTTTATTTATTTTTTTGTTTTGCTTGTCTTCGATGAGGTCTGCATTGCTGATAGAAATTTCGTCATAAAAAGAGGAAAGATATGGCTATATATCATTACAATGATGATCATGTTACTTTTTTTAATTATATTTAAAAAAAATCACATAAATGCTTGATGTGGATATATTATTTCTGGATATGAAGCAATATAATGCTTTATATCAAAGTATAACATTGATAGTAAATGATTACCATGTTTAATTATCATTACACGTAAAAGTTTTCATGAAACATTTAAGAATCTTTTTTCTTTCTTTTTATGCATCGCAGATTTTCAGCCCATGTTCTGGAAAGTAAGACATACTTTAATTCATAACAACTATTTCAACGTTTTAAATTTATAGGCTGTGATATATACTTTACATAAACATAAAAAAATAAGTATTTAGTTTAAAATCAGCAGCGTCTTTTAAATTTACCATATAGAATTGCATCAAAGATGTTGGATGAAGTGAGAAGCAGTCTTCCTAACGTAAAGACTAACTTCCAGCATCGTTCTAGTTGGGAAGAAAGAGTACTTTGTGTCTGTCATAAACGACATAGCTTCATTCCGGGAATGACGGAATAATGAGGTTTTCACGACCCTTGCGCTAGGCTCTACATATACATTACCCGGAGAATTACGCGTATTTGCCGAGCTATCTCCCGTTACCTCGAGCTCACACTGGGTCGTGTAATGCGTCTGAACCGTTATTAAGCAATGGGTGCAAGGCTCATTGCTACGGGGCAAAGAGTGTGAAGGGCTGTTTCAGATTTTAACATCTCTCCATCCCCACCTCCATAACAAACTATAAGTGTTTACTACGTATTATCATAAGCACCCAAGATGAATCGTCGTGTCTGGCTGCGGTCGAAATTTGTAAATATAGACTACAGTTGGACGGTTGCATCCTCGTCTGTTTTTTGACTCCAGTCCAAATGAAGAAATTACGAAAGAAGTTGGGCAAAGGATCGTTCTGACTCTCGAAAGATCACTGAATGTGGGCGTCCGCCTTTAGTCATGCCAACAAAAAAAAAAAAAAAAGTTGTTGTTAAAAACGAACTAACTGAAACCTTCAGACGTGGAATCAACTATGATGTTAATTACAATATGTTTTTGCTTTGATATTTTTGTAGTGAATCTGTTAGTGTTAGAAATAGAAACATTGTAACAAATAAATGAATTTAAGTAATATTTCAACGCTTCAGTAATTCATTTCTTTATTAGATTTAATCTTCATTTTTAATTTATAAATGAACTTATTTAAGTGAACTTTTAAATAAATTCAGGATTTTAAACTAATAAGTTTAAGTTTCTTATATTTTATTTTCAGAACGCGTTGAAATGTTTCATATAACAGCGAAAAGGCTTGAGATTTTCGGATCTAACTTTAAGTAGAGGCTCACGGATTATTCTAAGAGTAATCTAAATAGTTCACATTTCAACTGGTTGCTTTTTTTTTTCAACGAATAAACACTAACTGCCCATCTACTGGTCAGACAATCGAACTAGTATAAATAATGAACCATCATTTTCGCTGTCCTTACAGCAATTTATCCTTTTCCCTTGGTAGACGTCACGTCACATTAAGACGGTGGAAAGGGTCTTGCTTTGGGGGAGAAGAAAGGCTAAGCTTTCTCAGAAAATACAAAAAGCTTTCTAAAAGTTACTTTAAGTGCAAAAAACTCTTTGAAAGGTTTTCTCCAATTTAGAAAAAGTTTCGCTTTATATGATGATTTATATACAGACCATCAAGTTTTTAGCAGTTGTAATTATCACATGACTTTGTGCCATTGCCATATTTTGGGTTACAGAAATCTTAATTTGAGGTTCCAAAATAAACTGTTTTGTAAAACCACAATTTTTTCCCTGTTGTTCCAGCATGGTATCTAGATGCCATAAATAGTGCTGCCAAGACAGGAAATGGCTCAGAAAATATTAAATTATTTCATTGAAATTTGGTCGGGTGTTAGACATTGCGGATGTTACGAGTATTTGACATATACATAACTTTAAGCAACTGGTGAATAAATAAGAAATGAGCAAATATCTAATAATCGTAATTAGTTATATAGCGTTGATCACATTCTATTACAGTTAATGTGCCGAATATGAGACCCTTTTTGATTTTCATTAATAACTTTGAAAATAAGTGAGGAATTACAGTACCAACGTGATATTCTTTTAAGGCATATATTTTACTACAAATAACAATGACAGAAAATTAAAACAACTTTACATTTTTTCTTGTATGAAATTTTAAAGACAAATGTTACATTTTGGGGGTTTGAAAAAAGTAGTCCTAATATGAGAGCCTCTTCTATAATTAAAAAAATTAATTGTAATTACTGAAAAGTTCGTCAAAAACAAAACTTTAAACAATAATTAGATAATTATTATCTTCATCGATAATAGGTAAAAAAGAAAAAAGGCATTTTAAACGAATTAGTTAAAGTTTACTTCAGGTTTTGTTTACTTTCCGTTTATAGATTCGAACGATGTTGCTTGAGGTTCTTTTAGAGACAGCTGTAGGTGTCGTTGTAAAAATCCCTTTAAACACTTTTCACCAGCACATTTTTTCAGATGAAAACGGATGTTTTAAACCATTTTTCATAGCAAGCTGAAATGCCATTTTTTTAAAATCCCTTCTTCTTAAGCCATAAAACCTTGAATCTATCTCAACACAGTATTTTACTAACGAATCTTCAATGTATTGTGGTAAAGTAGGCCGTCTTTCCAAACTCACGCCTACCATTGATTCAGCCGTTTTTTCTGAATCCTTAACATAACGCTCCAGAGTTTCTTTTGGAACTTCAAAATATTTTGCAGCTTTTTTGTAGCCCATATCACGACTTCTCACGGCTTTGACAGCTCGCACATCATTACAGGATCCCATTTTTTTGCGGTTTGTTTCGGGAGGCATGTAAAAATAAAAAATAAAAATGTAAACAAGCTTTGCATGATGAAAAAAAAAAGAATTCCTAATATGAGACCCTATCTCATATTAGGCATCCTCTGGGGTCTCATATTAGGCACGACCACGTTGTCATACACGCCAACGAATTTTTTTAGGTTAGGCTTAACGTTAGCTTAAAAACAAACCGGCATGTTTATACTACACACTTAAAGCTATCTATCCGATACTAAGAGTTTCAAAACGAGTCTTATCTTAAAGGTGAAAACAGCCAATGAAAATACACGTGCAAAAAAGTCGACGAGCACAAATTCAGAGGAAAAATTACTGAACCTTTGTTTGCGCTAGGAAACGCTCGACACTCACCGCTGACGGATAATGCAATAGACTACTGTTTCTCGCTCCAGTCGCCAGGCGGCAGCACTTAGTACATTCTGTAGGCTGGGGTCTCATATTAGGCAGGGGTCTCATAATAGGCATACTGACCCTATAACGAGCAACATTTTCAAGTTCTGAATACAACCGACAATTCAAGTCAAAGCGGCCATTTTGGTTCGGACGTTACAAGCATTTGGCACATGGTTTTCAACAAAAAAGAGGTTTCACAAATGTAGGTTAAATGTTGCTTTCTACAGTAAAACCTTCTTTATAGCTTAAAAATCTTAATAACTACTAAAAACGAATTTAAATTTGGATTAGTGATTGTTTTACAGAAGCCAATCTCTTAATGTCGGTCTTTACAGATTTTGACAAAAAAGAAATTTCCCGTTTCAACATAGGCTTAAATTAAGAATTGTAGCACCCTCTGAAGCTACGAAATTTGCACAACTAAATAAAACAATAGACAGCCCACTAAGCCTAATTTTGATCATTAAACAATGCAAAAAGTGTTGTATAAGATTGATTGTTTCGGACGTTACAATTTGACAAACACAAAACTCAATTCAAGTCGGATTTTTGAAAGGAAGATGTGCATTTTTGCAGTCGGTCAGATATCTCCCTTTGATGGGAATTGTTGGAGCAAACTTAAGACATGGTTGTACAATTTATTCCGCATCAAAAACGCTTCTAGAAGTGGAGCTATACTAATTCAATGACAGCGTTGTTTGCTCAGTTAACATTGCACCTGTCAAATTTAAGCAATTTTTGCTAGGTTTTATAGTTAAAATTGGTCACATAAACCATTTTTATTATGGTTTTTATTGCTTTTGTTGTTTATTTGAACATTTTAAGACAAGGTAATACACGGTTTGTTTTTGTTTAGGTTGTAATAATGAAACTTGAGCCTTTTAAAAAACCCAGTTTCTAAACTTCCCAGAATATGGCAATGGCACCTTTCAGTTCCTATGTATGATATATAAATAAAAAGACCACAATCGCTCTAAGAATGAATTGAGAAACATATTTTACGAAGTGCAAAGAATTCTTTAAATCTTTAAATATATTTAACTTGTTACCAAAAATAACACAATGACCTCAGTTTTTTACCTGAATATTATTATTAGTTTTACTATTTAAATGAAATCTCAGGATCTCACATAAATCTATAATTACATTGATACCAAACCTCAATAAATGAAGGGAAAGAAAAGGAACATTCATAATTAAGATTAAGCGTATGTCCTTTAATGATTTTAGACAGCTTCGTTCTGAAATTCATTGTTCGTAGAGCTTGTATTCTGTTACTATTGAATTCATTGGAATTTATAAATTATTATTAAATTATTAGAATTTGTGTAATTACAATTTAATATTCGAACATACTGTAATCAATGCTTTAACATTTTGATTAAAGTTAATTGAATAATAATAAATTATTTTGAAGAAACATGAAACTTCATGGAATATTTTTAATCTAAATTCATTAGATTATTATAATAATATCCTATGATTATAAAAAAAAAATTCTACGCTATTTCCCTACTGATATGGCTACAAATTATTGTGTTTCTTAGGAACAAAACACGTTTTTATTGAATTGGAATAAAAAGTAGGGAATTTTTTTAGAAGCCGTCGATTTATCGCCCATTGAAAACTTAATCTAACTTGTAAGCACATTAAGAAACAACAGAAATAGCCTTTGCCCTACACTTTCTTTCAATTCGCATAATTGACAGTGACACATGAAGCATAGCCTTCAATTGGTTTTGCGACAATTCCAGTTCTTAGAATCACTCAAAATTAATACGACTAAAAGACTATAAAGCTTTCTTTCATCAGAAGGAATTCTAATTGCTTTGCTCTTTTATTTTTTTTTTTTAAGTACATCCACAATATTTGGGTTTTACGTTAAAGTAAATGAATAAATAAACTCAAAAAAAACTTATTAAAGAAAATAACACATTTCGCATTGAAATCTTCATCAATGGCTATAAGAGTTTGAAGAAACAAATTCGTTGTAAAAATTATACATTTTTCAACTCCAATCAAATAATTATGATTTTTAATCAACAGAACTTTCAAGAACTGCTTCTTTGTTCCTCCAGTTTGTGTTTTGTTTTTCTTGGTTCTACATGTCGTATTATGAATAATTCTCTTTTTTTTTTTTAAGTTAAGGTATTTGTACTTAGTAACTGTGATAAAGCTCGAATTCGTTAGAAAAAGAAAACTATTCAAGTGACTCAATGTATTTTTTTTTTATTAACATTTTTTTTTAATGAGTTACGAAAAGTAAAGCTGTAAGAGTCCAAAAAAAGAAAAATACAAAAAGAAAGAAAGAAAGAAACTCACTAACACTTCGATTATTGCGCCAGTTTACTGAATCTTCTAGATGTAGTGGTCACTTCACCGATATCCTCATGATATGTATGATTTTCTACTTGAAAATTTGCAAAATCTGTTTAAAAGATTTTAATAAAATTTTCTCAATTTATTTGTATTTTTTTTATTTATGTCTTTACTTACGTGTCAATTCAATAAAATTATTCCAGGAAATATTTATTAAATAACATTTCCTGAAAATATAGCTGACTTTTACAAATGCCTAAAGATATTTCTAAAGTAATTTCAATTGGATATATAAATATGAAAAAAAAAGAAAAGAAAAAAGGGGAAAGGAAAAAAAAAACAGATAACTAATTACTGGAATTTAAAAGGGATATTTTTTTTAGACGAAAGAAATATCCTTTATCAGGCTGTCTTAATAAGAGAGATAAAATAAAAAAAAAGAAACTAAAAGAAAAAAAAAGAGGAACCTCTCCCTTGGAAAATTGAATTCCAATGAGTGATTTATTTTGAAATGAAGGCTCATTTCAAGAGAAGGATGTGATCAATCATCTTTCAGCAAAACAACTCAAATTGAAAACTCAACCAAATCAATTGGGATAAAAATGAAGGATCTGAAATGTTATCTACTTAATATCTTTATGATTTGAAGATAAGTAATATTTAATATTATTCCATCAATAATATAACAATCCAATTTTAGATCTTTAAACTCAAGTAAAAGTCAGAAAAGGAATTAAGCAATTTCAAACATTCCAATTAATTAATGTGTTTCAACGTTTGAATTAAGTATTATTAAAATTCATCTTTAGAGTATATCTTATTAATACTTGTTGGAATAATGTTAAACACAGAATATAAAGAAGGAAAAAGGTTTCTAATAACAATACAAAGATATTAGGCCTAATCGTGTACACTTCAAATATAAAAATATTAAAATATTCATAATTTGGAAGTTTCGAGATTTCATTTCTTTTAAAAAGAGATCAGTGAATAGATTCGAAAACATCCAAATTATGTATATTTATATATATTATGTCGTATTTAAAATGTGAAGTTTTATTCTTTTTTAATATCTTACACTACTATCATTAAATTTCATCAAATGACTTTTAATTGACTTTTAATCAGTTTAAAATTTGTAATTTGCATTTTGTTATTATTTATATTGTTTTATATTATTTACTAATTAGAAATTAGAATATTAGAAATTAGAACCAAATATATAATCTGTTTTGCCAATTTGTAACAATCGTAATTCTCTAAAAATAAATGTAAATTTTACTGTTTAATTTAGTTTTATAGTAACAAATACTACTTAATAACGAAATTAAGCTTTGTCTTAAATGAACTTCAATTATAAAGTAGCAAGAAATAAAATCTTTAAGATTTCTTAATAAAAGATTTCTAAACTAGATCAAATATGGTTAGTTCAGACGTTGTCTACAAATGAACTGTAACAGTATTTACATTTTAGAAATATAAGAAGGTAATTCGTTTAATGTTTTGAAAATTGGTGTAAGATCTATTTAGAAATGGATCAATCCAATATGTAGAAGTATATTTACACTCATTAATTATATAATTAAAAGCTAATTATAAACAAAATACTGTTAATTGAGGGCTTAAAAGCAAAAAGCTTGATTTCAAGAAAAAAGGTTATAGAAGTTGAATGTTGGTTATTTTACTTAATCCTTTTGCTTCTAATCCTTCAATTATACTACAATTAATCGAAAGATTTTAACTGATTTTAAAATTAGCCCTAGATAAAATTATATTGTAATTAATTTGGTATTTCATAATTGTACATTTGTAATTATATAAACAACATATTTTATAAAAGTAGGCATAAGAATATCAAAAAATATTTTCAATAAATTTTAATAAAAATAAGGTTTTAAAGTGTTAAATACTGTTGAAAATATTTTGGAATTCTGATTAACAAAGCAGTTTTAAAAGTACATTGTGCCGTGTTACGTAAGTTCTCAAAACTTAATTAAGATTCAATTGGCTGGTCATTAAATTATGGTAAATTCCTGCCATTGAGCACGGGTAGTTAATTGGTTTATTATTCTTCAAATCTTCGAAACAATAATAGCAAAGTATATGAATGTCTAATTTTTGAATGAAAGCCTAATGTCATAACATTTCCTTTAGGCAGTCATTCTTTTATTGGCGCTTGCGATCTTTGACCTGGGAAGTTATCTTGCTTTAACCCTTCGTATTGTTTGGTTTGCCAATCGCTGACAATATTCTCCGAAATGTGTTACGAACAGCTTTCCTTTTTGGCTCCATCAGGCTTCTTCTCCTCCCCTGCCCAGATGGCAGCTGTAACTTCATCAAGTGTAATTTCAGCCACTTAGAACTGAATCTTCGAAGCATCTCCTATTAAAAATACAGCAAAAGCGATGGTTAATTAATTCATATAAAAGACGAACGAACGAATGGAATGAAATAACAGGAGCTAACAAGTGCACTGTCAAACTATGTTCTAGCGCAGAAGAAGTTTATGTACTTTTACAATATTAACAGAAAAATAAGGGCAAAAACAAAATTAGTAGTCTACGCAGTTTTTTGAGAAATAAAAAATAAAGTTCAATATTGATGAAAATATATTGGAATTACGATTTATTGTTTAGTTGAGAAATATAGTGTAAATACTGAACAGATTAAAACTATAGCTTTGGAAGCCATATAAATTCCACGCACAATAATCGTAATAATTAGAGCCACTCAAAATTGGCCACAAACATCTTCTCAAATCTTCTCCCTCGTATTTTAAGTGTGGAGACAGGGAATGAAATTTGTATCAACGACGCCTCTCCCTCATTACTTCCTTAATTAGGTCACAAGGACCTTAATTACAACTACAGTAAAACCTCGTTAAGTCGTCACTCCGTTTAAGTCGTCGTTTTCCTTTGGTCCCGACAAGGTCTCATACACAATAATGTAAAATAACCCTCCTTTACCCGTCACCAAATTTAATTCTACTCCGGATAACTCGTCACTCTCATAAATGGCCAAAAGCATCTTTCTGCTCCATTTTGCATGCCATCGTGTTGCCTTTTCAGCCCCGCCCCTTCACTTTCAGAAAGCCAAGCCTTTACGGGGAATTTTCGACCATTCCTGTCACTTCATTCCTTTCCTACCCCTTCGGAGGATTTGGGTTCTTGGAATCTCGCTGCTAATCATTCAAAGCACACTTCTCGCTGTGACTCTGTCGAGTGTAGACGTTTTTCTTGACGGCTCCTGAGTGTGACTTCATTTCATAGCGAGTAAGTCCGTAGCCTTCGTAATGTACCGTAAATAGATACAGTATTCCGAACGCTAGGGTAAGCCCCGCTATAAAGGCTATTTTTTCTCTTGCAAATTCATGGTTCAATTACGTTTTTAACATGCCAGGGAAACGAAAACTTACCTCGTTATCTTTTAAAGAAAAAAAAAAAGACTTAACTGCACTTTTTGAAAAATCAAATGTTTCGAAAAGAGCTTTTGCCAAAGAACACCATATTCCCAGGACTACATTAAACGATATTCTTTCGTCGAACAAGTAATTGAAGAAGCTGACTGCAAAGACAAAAGAAAGAGAAGGAGGAAATCGAAGTTTGACGAGATCGAGGAGGTTTTAGTTCGATGGCCAAAATATTCCAGATCGCAAAATGTGTCGATTTCTGCCGTGATTCTCAAAGAAAAAGTCATGGAAATTGCTAAGGAGTCGAACATTGAAGATTTTGACGGCAGCAATGGTTGGCTGGAACGTTTCAAAGACAGACATTGCCTTTCTTTTAAAACGATTAAAATGTGGTAACTAAAAAAAAATTTATTTTTATTTTTATTATTGTCCACTCATTTATTTGCATGTATTGATTTCTAAAATCTTGTTTTTCTCACCGAATCCTACAGCAATTCATGAAAATAATGTATTTCAGTGGGAGGTTTTTTTCAAAAATGCCCACTCCGCCTAAGTCGTCACTCCGCTTAAGTCGTCAAAAATTTGGTCCCTTGAGTGACGACTTAACGAGGTTTTACTGTATATGTGGGCTGTTGCGGAAGTCATAGCTTTTAAAAAATGAGATTAGAACATCTTTTTCAATCTTGTTCAATCTAGTGGAAGTCATGGCTTCTAAAAAAATTAGCTTAGAACATATTTTTCAATCTTGTGTTTTTCAAAAATGTGGAATTTGTTTTACTTCCGTGAATATTTCACGGGTCGCAACTAGTATATTATTAACTCTTATTTTAGCCTTTACACTTTTGTTTCCTTCCATCACTTTTTCAAAAAATCCAAAAGAGATTTCATTCATTTTTAAAGATATATCTCTATTCATGTAATTAGACCAATTGATAATTGAAGTTGCCCCCCCCCTACTACTCTGAAGGGGCGGACAGAGCCTATATTTCGCCCCCCCCCCATCAAAAAAAGGAAATATATGGTTTCAATAAGTATGGTTTTGGCTCCGTTTACGCTTGATGTGTGTACATAAACATATATTCAATTCTTATGTCTATACAAATAATGCATTAATTTTGACAATGCTATTTTGGAATAAAAATAAATACCGCTATTATTATTATATTATTATTATCAAATATAAGCTTTTTATATAACTTAAATGGGATAACTATAACTATGAAAAAATTTACACAATTTTAAAACAAAGGCCAAAAATTTTCTGGAGCAGCACCCCCACTAATTTTAGCTATGAGCCGCCACATTGTAAACATAGGGCTAATAAGCATATTGTCTACCTTATTTGTTGTCTTTTATTTCTGAATCTTACTGTATTTTCTTTGTACAGATATTATTGAAAGTAAATAAATAAATAATTAATTGAAGTTTAATTAATTAACACATTAACAAATTGTGTAGAAAATGCGTGCTTTTATTTGGTTTTAGTTCAAAGCGACCAACGTTCGCGTCGCGTCAAAAAGCAGAAAGTGTTTACAAAACTTTATCAAAGAATTATTTAAAATATCAAAGTTTTCTTTGTACAGATATTATTGACAGTAAATAAATACCTTATTAATTGAAGTTTAATGTTTTGTTAAAAGTTTAGCTTAAACGTAAGTAGTTAATTTAGTAATTTAACAACAATAATAAAACCTCCCACTGTTGGGTTGACGGGACCAGAGAAGCAGTAAGCATCTCCACACAGACTTCCTCGAACTTCGAGTGATTGTATTATTCTACGATCTCGGGTTGCCAGGGCTAAATTCTTATTTTTGATCATAATGGGACTCACATAAGCCCTCAGCTGCTCTTCAGCTCTAATTCTAGAATGCTTCTGATATTCTCCATTTCGTCCTGTTTTACCCTCTTCTCAGTCAAAATATGCTTTGGGACAGGACGGGCTTTGAAAATTCTACTTTCTGGATTAGATTTACTGAAGTTTGGCTCGGACCTAAATCTGAAATGCTTTTTAATTTGTTCCCTTTTGGAAAATCCGAATGGCTGCTGAAGGGCATATGTTAAATCTCGAGAGAAAATTTTTCGATTGATTTTAAAACGATTAAAATGTGGTAACTATAAAAAGTGTTTTTTTTATTTTTATTATTGTCCACTCATTCATTTGCATGTATTGATTTCTAAAATCTTGTTTTTCTCACCGAATCCTACAGCAATTCATGAAAATACTGTATTTCAGTGGGAGGTTTTTTTCAAAAATGCCCACTCCGCCTAAGTCGTCACTCCGCTTAAGTCGTCAAAAATATTTGGTCCCTTGAGTGACGACTTAACGAGGTTTTACTGTATAAGTAAGGATCAATTCTTTCGTTGTTAGTGTGCTCAAGAATGGAAACACTTATCAAATAGGAAAATGGTCCAATAATGGTCCACTACAATGACTTTGAAATCGCAAGTTAAGGAGTAAAAAAAAACTGTTATTTTTAAACCACGTAAGAAATCTTTGAACATTTTTTTGATAATAAATGTAACATTTTTTAATGTTCATCGTTACAAAAATTATCAAAATTATTGTAACTGAAATTTTAATCCCCCAAAAATATAAGAGAACAAAATAATATTTTTTTTTGTTCTTAAGTCTATTCTAGCAAATAATTGCATAATAAAGGTATGAAATAGATACTTAGATAACGTTTTTCTAAAGCTTGTTCGGTAACTGATTAACTTCTTTGGCTCAAATTAATTCTCCCTAATTTCAAGATTATTTTGTGAAAAATAAAGTACCTTTTTTAAATTGTATCAAAAAATTTCCCTTAATCTCAGTTATCTTCATTTCTATCTATATTGGTGTAATGGGTAAGCCTGGGGAAACAATAGAAAGACAATGAATTTGCAATAAAGAATATTTTAATTTGTCTTTATCTACGTAACTATTCTATAATGTAGTTGATACAGAATAACATTTATAGAATTTCCCGAATTAACGATAAAGTTGAGTGTTTCCAAAAGACGGTTCCATTTTTATTTTCATATTTCGTAAATAATAATATTAATTGATTTTAATAAATTTTGAATCTATTACAAACTGTGAAATGTGTTGGATTTTGTGAATTAAATGGGAATCGAGAAACTCTTGTTACGTTTTGATGAAGTAACGTTAAAAAAAAAAAAGAAAAAAAACTGAGCTATTTGTCCAGTCAAATTGTAGTTTTACCAGGAAAGTTTTGGGGTAGTTTTGATTTTTCCATTCGATATGTTTTTTGGGGTGCTGAATCCGAATCTGAGGTTTGCGAGCAAAATTTCGTGACGCAACATTAAAAAAAATGCAAAAAAAAAAGGTGAAAAATCTGCTGTTTGGCGGTATTTTCCTTACAACTCGAAAACTAACAAACTTTTCGTAAATAACCTCCTTATTCAAAATAAAAGTACATAAAATTTCCTACAAATATTACTATTTAGGTTTTTTTCTACGACGAACCGTTCGGGCGGAAGCCCTAATTGAAAATTGGCGTATTTTGTCGGTCTCCGCAAAAACCCACGTTTTCCACTCCACAACTCTAATCTAATCCAGTTATAATGTTTGAAATGATCCTCAATCTGGAATGCTAAATTTCAAATTCAAGTTGTTTAAACTATTGATTTTAAAATGCCAAAAATCACTTTCTCTAATAAATGAAACCAATAAAAGATATATTGTAGTATATAAAAGGAAGGCTAGCCAATAATGGGCCATCTACACAAAATCTCGAAAATAACAAAAATCATGTTTGAAATAGTAATATAATATACAAACAAGACTGAATTGGTTCATGCCACTAAAGAAAATAATAAAATAGTAATTATATGTAACATAAATAAGTATCATAGTTGCTGTTTCTGGTTGCTTGTAACAAAGAATTTTTTTTCCACTTGATGAAGTTGTAAATAGCAGTTGCATGAGGTTTTCTTTTCCCAGTTAATTCTGAATCGTATTCGTGTATTACTTTTTCTTATTTCTTTCTTAATTCTATCCTTCATCATAAACAAGCAATTAGCTTTAGATCGTATCTAAGTATATAAAATAAATTATATCTTCGGAAGGTACAACTGAAAGCTCTTATGATGTGAAAAAAAAAAAAAAAAAAAATCAAAACATCCAAAAAGAGCATGGATTACATTAAAACAGTGGTGCCCAACCTTTTGTAATATGCGGGCCAAAATTGACTTTGCTGTGAATTTCGCGGGCCACAATGTGGCGAAATCTCCTATTCAACAACCAAAATAAAAAACCGAATCTCCAGGTTCAACAACCAAAAAAAAAAAAAAATACACCGAATCTCCAGGTTCAACAACCAAAAAAAAAAAAGAATACACCGAATCTCCAGGTTCAACAACCAAAAAAAAACAAAAATACACCGAATCTCCAGGTTCAACAACCAAAAAAACAAAAAAAAAAACAGGAATAAAACAGCGGGCCACATGTAACACCTTCGCGGGCCGGATATGGCCCGCGGGCCGTAGGTTGGGCACCACTGCATTAAAACATTAAAACTTTGAAATTCCAATAAGCAGATCCAGAGCAGGTAAATGCCCAAGAATAGTTAAACTACGGTCCCCATCATAACTGCCTTGCCCTATTTTTATATTTTTTTTTTCGTAACTGTATTTTTATTTTTTTATAGCTCTCCCTCCAAAAGCAAAAAAAAAAACAGATTACATAGTCACTATGAAAAGTGTGATGAGAATATTTTTAAATTATGTATGGTACCGCAAAACATAAATATCGACTTTTCAGAGATTCCCTTCAATGGACAAGCAAAATATAAAATAAATAAGCCCTACACGCGTCATCTACGCTTTCTGAATATTCCTTAAAAAATGAAGACAAAACTTTTGCTAATTGCTTTCATTTATACATATTTTTCAAGGAGAGACTTTCATTTATATTTGTGTAGATAACGATGTCATTTAAATTATGTTAATATTATTAAAACTTCTTGCCGTGCCGGCGTGGTCTAGTGGATTAGACGGCGATCTCCCACGAGGCGATACGTCGGCACCTGGGTTCGAATCCCGGCGTCGGCTTGGACGTTTACTTTCTTTCCTGTTGTTTTGCTTCCGCTTTCTATGCCATTGAAGGATGTGAAATTTGTCAGAATTGCAAATGGAAAAATAAAACAAAAAACAATTACCTTCAGAATTTCCGAACATTGTAGGGTTAGTGCGGTAGATCCGCAATGGATGAAAGCACATGTGGGGTGTGCACACGGCCCTACGCCAAATAAATAAATATTAAAACTTCTTAAGCTTTTTTAATGATATGATAAATCACTGACGTTAAATATTAATAAATTAGAATTAAAAAGAAAAAAATTCCAGCAATTTACACTCCTTGACTGATGAAGAATAGAATCAAATGTAGTTGGTTGTAGGAATTTCCATTGCTATCTACTAATACGCTATACATTTAGATAAATACCATTAATACTATTAAAGCGATATTAAAACAATCTCAATATTACGTTTTAATGAAATTAAATTTTATTTTAAATTAAAATTAAATTTAACTTTAAAGTATTTCAAATGATATAAACAGCTCCACAATAACAAACAGCTTTAGTGTAGTAGTTTTAACCTTCATTCTTTTTCTTCCAATTAATGAAAATTTTGTGTTTTTGATTTTTGTGAATTAAAATAATTAACTCTCTGCTATATTCAGTAATTTAAGAAAACTGTCGCTGGAAGTAAGATTTTAATGTCGAGTTAATTTTGTTCCAGTGTTCGCAGAATGTCTTATAAATAAATTGAAAAGATTCCTACTGTGCTAAGATATACCAGTGAGCAAAGTTGATAATTATCAGCAAATTTACGACCGCAAAAGGAATTTTCCAAGTTTAATTTATTCAGTGTAATTAAACAACAGGACTCACTGGGTATTAGTGTGCAACATAATTTTTTTGAATTGGAATGCAGACAAACTGACGAGGATTTCTACGTTGAAATTTACAATATTATCCCTTTAAGAAATGTATTTTTGTTTCTTTCCCTTCCGTTCTTAAAGGTGAAAGCGAAAAACTTCATGTCTTTAGTTTTCTTTAAAAAAACTAAAGTTAAAGCTCTAACTGTGGAAAAACTGCGTCAATGATTTCAAGATGCAACAATTATTAATTAAGATTATTAATTATTAATTACTAATAAATTTTATTAATTAAGAATAACTAGATATTGACTTTAATTTTTTTAAATTTCTCATCATTACTTCCTGTAAATTAAAAAAAACGTTAACAAACAAAGGAAAACCTTTCTTTAATAGATTAGGAAATTGAACTACTTCCCATAACTTTTCCTTCGAAAACTTTAAAAAACTTAGTACTGGTTTTTAAATTATTCTAAAGAAAAGGATTGTTATCGGAAGAAGTGCATTTTTATAACTTTGTTAAAAACATGTTCCATACATATTTTTGTTTTAAATTCAGCAGCATAATTCAAAAATAAAAACTTTAATATTGCGAATTTAAGCAAATTAGTTTTTTTTTTCTGTTTTCGAAAGATACAAATTCTCATTTTTTGAGTTTAATGGGTTCAGCTGTAAGGATTCAAAATTTAAAACCAAAATCATAAAATTCGAAATTTAATGGTTTTATTTGCATTTTTTTTTAACTGAATCATTTTTTAAATTGCATTTTTTTAATTTATTTCCGAATCGCTAGTCACAAAATCTATTAAAACAATATAAAATCATTAAAAATTTAACCTAAAATTTGAGCTATTCAAAGTTTAGAGACAGACAAGACTTAAAGCTACGAGATACCAGTAGCAACGAATTCGGGACAATAAAAATCGCTCTGGAATTTAAAGTGCACCTTTCCGGATCGGATCGGTGCTAGTACGAGTCCACTGGGACAGTAGCCCTTGTGGCATTTGTCAGTAAGTTTAGATGAATCCTGAGATTTATCTTGCTACTGCAAGAACAATTCCAGCATATGACACTAGCTTGGATTGTCTGAAAAGAGGATAAGATAGTGCTTGATTAAGTAGCTACAAGAAAGTTACGTTGATAACTGCACTTCTTTCTGCTTCATATAGTTAAGTCGCGACTAACCTCAAGATTTCCAACAGAACATTCGAGATAATCTTTAAACTCTTTATCTCTAACTTAAGTATCTACAACTGTTACTATTAAATGACTATCAACGGAAAAGACCAATTATTAAACGATTATTATAACGACATCCATAATTACTTTTTTATAATTGAAATTTTCAAACTTTCATTTGAAATTACGTAAAGGAGTTTATGAAATTTATGTTAGTGCTCGTTGATTTTCATTTGATTTTCTTATAGTTGTTAATGTTCAATAACCGGCTTGAAGCAAATATTGGCTCTGCTTATAGAATATCAACAACATATTATAATAGTAGTTTCATCTTGTATGTTATCATATAAAAATATAAAAAATAAAAAAGACATTATCACAAAAGTTTAACAAAATCTTAGTTTAATCATTCAAAATCTTAGTTTTTACAATCTCAAATCCAAATAAATAGTAAATTTGACCGGAACCTTTTCGTATTTTCTTTTTCGTCCCTGTGGTTTTCTATCAGGTCTTTTATTAATTCGTGGCCTACCTTTCTTCTGTTAGTTTGGCTGCAATAAAAAATAGCAATGAGAGACTTATTGATCCAGTGATTGGTGCCTAATATTTTCAGTCGGTCACGACCCCCTGTTGACCAAATGGTGGCTGGAGCACGTGCCACGTCAATGGCCGCGTCCGGAAGTAAACTGTCCTCATGGGTCCTGTTCTTATACTATGAGTACGCTTGGCACGAACTCACCTTCATTCCTTTGGACAACCAGACGCCAATTTTAAGGCGTTTAGAGTTGATGTAGCCAAAAAATAAAAAAAGGAAGAAGACCGAGCACTATTAAAATCATGAAGTGTCTAAATTTGGAACCTAAAGTCGATGTTTTTTCTTTTCTTTTTTGTATTTCTGAAAGTTTTGAAGATGGAGAACTAATAAAGTTAAAGATTTAAAGTTAGTGTCCACTGATTGTTTCTAAAAATTAGTGCATTATTGTTTTACTTTTTTAATTCAAATATTAACTCTATAGATAACATTCTTTGATTAAGCAAATTTCAAATTAAACTTTGGAAAGTGTTTAGGGGGACAAATTTCGTTGTATATTGTTCAATCGCAGCCTTAAATTTATCTTCGTTAGCTTTAAGTAATGCGGAGCAGTTAAAGTTTCAAACATTCTCTTTTGATTTTCCTTTCTTCATTTCTTTCCATTCCGCGTTTAATATCAGATTTTTATTTTCAGACATTGACCTTCGATAGCAATTCTTTCCTTGCAGCAAAAAATGCTGCAATTTGAACAAAGTGAAAAAAATTGTTAACTTTGACTTGAACTTACGATCTTGAAATAAAATTGGTGTTTGACAGATTTTGTCCACTTTCAGTTTTGTATTCAACTTTTATTGTTTCACTTATGTGAAATATTGTGGACTATTATTATCATCACATAATACTTCAATGCTTTAGAAAACTAACTTCAGCTTAGTTAGTCTTTGCAATAATTACAGTAGCTACATCTAGTTGCAATTTCCTATTGCATTTCATTTTCATTATCTTAATCATTAAACATTTCAAAAGATTTTTTTCTTGAGAAGTGTTAGCAAATACAAGATAAGCTAAAGCAAATGTATCAAATTTTGCCATAGTTAGCTATTTTGGCTGCCCCTTGCATCACTGGCAGTCTAAGAAATTGGAATGGAAGGTTATGCATGTTACTTGAGGAAATATTGAAGCTCAGGCCATCCAAACGATAAAAAAAAAATTTAAAGAAAAGATAGAGAGAGGGGAAATGGCTACCCAATCAAATAAAAAACCGTAGAAAATACTGTATTAGACTTCTCCCTTTTTTCGAATACAATGGGAGAGGGCTTATAAATCCCCGTCATCAATCCTTCTTTTCTGTATTAGATATTAATAAGTTGTTAAGCAAGTTTACAAAGTTGCCTGTGAAAGGACATAAAAAATTTCAAAGATAGGACAAGATTGTTATTGTCGATCTTAGTTCTAAGATTAGATTAAAATAATGTTTACGGCTACTACAATACCGAAATGGTATTACTTAATTTCCATCTTTCCATCACACTATTGTGAATTTCCATCTTGATTATTTTTGAGCAATTTATTTATTTATTATAGTCAATTCATTTTATCGCTGTAAACGATTGAGCATTAGTTAGTCTGCATACTTCCGTTTTGAACGTGGTTCTGAACATGGCGGCTGCTGAACGCACACCGTTGTTTGTTTGTGTTAATAAAATTTTGAAGGGTCAATAGAAAGGAATCATTTGGAATTTTTTTGTTATTTCAAGTTGTCTATCTCTATCATAAAATGGCTGAAGTAGCAGGTATTTCATCTCATTCAGTGTGTAATATTGTTAAGGAAACCGAAGACTCGCTTACCATTAAGCCTAGCCAATTGTTTGAAACGTCGGGCAAGAAAAGAGAGCGGCAGGCATCGATAACAAAAATGGACAAGTAAAAACAAACTTTTTATGAAATCGAAAATACCGAAAATAAATAAATTAAATAAATAAATAAATATATAAAATATTTCTAAATATTGAAAAACCAACAAAAATAATAAAATTAAACATTGTAGCGCAATGATGAATTAGATGTAAACACAGGAAGTAATTTACAACGACATTCCAGACGCGATCAAGCAATAACTCAAGTGAGAAAGGAAATGATAATGATTGGTTAACTGACATCGCGAGTCTTCAGAGATATAATGAATGAACTATAGATGCATTGCTTTTAATTAGGATGTTCGGTTTTCTACGTAATCTGAGAAAGGAAAAGCTAATGGAAGTTTAACAATGGCTAATTTAACTTTTTTAGGTTATACAGTTTTATAGGACTTGAATGTTCTATAAATATTGCCTATGTTCATTTAAAAAGATCCTAATAAAAAAAAATCAAAATCTTTATTTATATAAACTTTTATTTATGAGTCCCAAATAACTGTAGTCTTATAAGTCAGCTTCTTTTTTCCTTATTTTCATTTCGATTAATCCATTATTAACCCACCAATATAATGAATGAACATAAAATAAACGAAGTTTATCAAATCTATTACTTAAACTTCAGTAATCAAATGAGAAGTTCCTATTTATTAGGTGCTTCTATATTTCTATATCCATAATATCATCTTGGGAATATAATTTTGAAAACACTTAATTTAGGGAAAAAAATTATCAATTAAAGTTCGAAAACAATTAATTAATAATGTTTGCTTTCATTTAAAAAAACGAGAAATATTATTTGTGAGCAAATAAAACTTAACAATTTAGCAATGCTTTGGTTTTTGGTTAATAATGTATTTGTTCGCAGATTTTAAATGTAATTTATCCGCATAAAAAATTAAATGTTTTAAAAATCAAATACTTAAATGAAGAAAACCTTAGATAAAATTTTGGCTCAGTGGTTTGCGAGCTGGAGAGCAGGGTATAATCCCGGACAGAAGTCGGAATTTTTGTCATTTTCCGTAAGGGGCCTAAAGGTTCACCCAGCCCTCTTAAAATGAGGATCTGGGCTAGTGCTGGACTGGCCATCTAATCTTTACTATTCCTGACTGACCATTAAACTGTCAGAGCTTATATCTCCAATATAACTTACCCATGGCAGGTGCAGTCTCGGTTATGATCTACCTAGATAATACAATTGGATTATTTAAATTTAGAATTTTGTTGGTCAATTAGATTAGGTTGACAGTTTGTAAATCGTCATTAAGTTTTCGAAATATGAAAAAAGTAAATTTGAAAAAAATTACTAATTTACAAAAATAAAATAGAATGAAAAAAGTTTAACTAATTTTGTATTTTGTAGCAACTCTGAAGAAAGAATATTTCAAGCAGATCTTAAATCTTATTAGAAGAAAACAATAAATCATAATGTTTAAACAAAGATTAAATACCAGGTGGCCGTAATTTAACTTTCTGTAGTCAGAGCCGTCTGTAGATTGATCTAAAAACCGAAATGTCACCAAATTCTGTAGATAGCCTAATTAGGAGATGTAAAAAAAACAAAAAATAGTCCAAAAAGACGCCGGCAGAGGGAAAGACGGCGTTGTATAATGTAAATAAAGTGTGAAATAGATTGGTAAATGAATAACAAAGACTAAATTGCAATGAACGTTTACCTTTATATGCTGCAATTATTAGAACAAAGCAATAAATTATTTAATATCAAGTCTGAAAGTTCGTAATTCTGAAAGGTAGTGGGAGAACAATCTTGTCAGAAACCTGTTGCCCAACTCGAACACATTGAATTAACCTATGAGGAAGAGAACCTGGTTTAATGTGGCCAAAGTTCTCTGGGACCAAAAATTGGAGGTAGCTAATCCCCCACAATCGCATGGACAAGCGAGGTGGCAACTCAACTAGAAAAAAGCAACTAAACTCGGCAACTGCTAACGGAGATAGCATTGTAGAAGTTACAATGTAACAGGGTTTGCCATCTCGCATAAGAAAAAAAGAGTCCTTAACTAAAGAGTCCTTAAACATTTACATCAATAAATCTTACCAGATTTGCTAAGATTATATATTATGAATGGAATATAAAACTGACATTTATAATATCGTACATTTTAATGTAATTTTGATCTATCTTACAATTGACAAAAAAAGTAGATGAGTTTTATTTCAAACATGAAATTCTACTGCTTCTAAAGTCCTTCAGATAAGAAATAACGACGATGTATCATCCTTCCCCAACTCATACGGGACGAGCGACAATCGGGGTTAGGTCTCTGCGGCCTGGACCACTGATTTTCCCGCACTCACACCCAACTATCTACAAAAAAAAAAAAGCCAACCATCAGTCGTTGTCGGGCTAAGAAATAATGAGAAGGAGAAATCAATTCGCTTTCCATATGATATACAGTACTGAAATTAAGTTAAGAAATCATTAAGTTATAAAATAAAATCCAATTAACATTTTCTTTTTTTTTCCAAATCACTAAGGAACGAAAGAAATCAAAAAATGAAAAAAAAAAAAGCGAAAAAAAACAAAACAAACAACTATTGTAAAATATTAAAAACTGTTATTTACAATGTGAAAATTTCTCTATATGAAAATTCCTTTATTAATTCATTTCTTTACTTATTAATTGTCAGATAATATTAGAACTGTTAAAAAAATACTCAAATATTTAATTGTATGTTGATTAAACCTGAAATTAATAAATAATTAAGTTCAAAGTAAATTTTGTAGTGAGTAACAGATTTTAGCAATGAAAAAATTAAAACTTGTAGTTTAGGCAAATTTTTATAAATATATCGGTGAATATACGTATTTCATCCCTGTAATGTTGATATAAAGCAGTTGTTGGCGCAAGGATACTGTTATGCGGTCGCTAACAGGTTTCGTCGACCGTTGTAACTATATCTTCTGTGAAGTGCTGAACGAAGCTGCTTTACTGGTCGTTGCAATGTGGGGAGGTGCTCCCTCCTGCATAACAATGATGTCGTCCAAATATTTTCGTTGGTGAAGTTATGGAACAAAGAAACGGCATATCCTGATATCTCCATGCTGTTTCGGAACTGGTCCTGTCGGAGCGATAACTTCAAAAAAGAATGGCCCTATTGCAAACTCTGCTGGGAAGCCACACGAAACGATAATTTCGGTGAATGTAATGTGAGTTTCTGGAGCACTAAGAGTAATTCGGAGGCCCAATTTCGACAGATTTTGGTGTTTTTTGGTTCAGATAAAAATGGGTCTCGTTTCCCCAAAGAATTTAGATCAAACACCGTCGATCTCCATTCTGGCCAATATCAATCATTATCCTAATCGTTGTGTAGCAGCTTGTGTATGAGGCAGATCTTGTAAGGATAAAATTGAATAATATTGCGCAAGACTTCCCATGTCGTATAAGAAGACATATCCAATTGTCGCGCTACTGCACTGGTTCTGTTACTATCAACAACGTGTCTGTCTAATCTGTCGATAATGGCGATTATAACTTCCCCAATTACCTATGGTTTCATTGGTTTCCGTTCTCTGTCAGATAGAACTTCCATAGACCCTGTTTCTTCAAACTTCCGAATCATCGATCTCACTGCGTTAGTTGACAGAGGACTTTACGCAAGTTCTGACGGATCTAAACTCACGAAGAACTGTTACTGCATTACAGTCTTTCAGGTAAAATAATTATATAAGTAGCTGGCGATGAAGACATATCAGGCGCATGCTGAGCACGAGTATCAACAGGAATGTGTTTGTGAGGTTTTCTCTTTACTGCTAGCTCTATGATGCAGGAGATAGATGGGTTTTTTATGTAAATTATCGGTTTCCTGGGCTACAACAGCGCCGTATTTCCCTTTCTGCAACTTTTTTGAACTATTTTTTTTCCGCAAAATCCAGCTTCCCATGTCCCTAATTAATCTTCCAACTGAATTTGGAGGCATTCGAGTTGTTAGATCGAGAAACAGATGGCTCTGAATAGGAGAAGTTTAATTATGGGCCACCCAGTAGATATAATCATTTTATTGAAAGACTTCTTGTCTACTTTTCAACTGAAAAAAAACTTGAAAAATTCTTCCCTTCTATTACAAATAAAGGTGTTCTTTTAAATATTAATTTTGAAATAATGGTAAAACCAATCTTGTCCACTTGTCAGTGCAAAACAATTGTACAAAACAATTGTAATGAAAAATACTTAGTGAGGAAGCCTTTTGGAAAGAACCTACTGGAAAAAAGTATACTCAACTTTTAGCATTAATCAGGGTCGAAGGCTCAAAGGTGAACAAGGGGAAAGAAAATTTGCTGATAATAAAATGGTCTACTTCTTACAATTAACATCGCCACAATTTTAAGATGTTTATTCTTGATATGCTGTTTCTGAACTAAAATTGTTTTAGCTTTCAATAACGTTTTCTCTCAATATTTACTACAGTAAAACTGAAAAGTTACAAAGGTTCTCCTTTTCTTCGTCGTCTTCTCCTTTTGTATTTTTTTTTTTTTTTTCGCAATTTTAGTTTTTGAGTTCTTAAGATGTATAATTAAAAAGAAAAATTTGTTTGTAATTTAGCTTCATATACGATCTATAGTAAACAAACACAACTAATGCCTCGTTTGTCTCTTACACCTACATTATTCTAGTATAAACGAAAAAAAATTAAAAACATTTCATAATTAAGAATAAAATGAAAAAAAAAAAACCTCACTCAAATTAATTTAAAACAATGAGATTTTTTGAATACTTCATGAAGCATTTCTTTTACTTTAACATTAAGTGGATTTTATTACGACCTATGAAACAAGTTAATCTATGAAGATAGAGTGTAGAATCAGAGGGAAGGAGGCCACAGAATCAACTTCTCCGAAAAAAAGGAACAGCGCCAGACTTCATGTAGCGCTCAACATCTTCTTAGGAAGACTCAAGGAACCGAGCCGAAATATTAAGTGAACCTCACCCGGAGTGAGAAAATCCCTCATAGAAGAGTTTATCCAATTATCACTGAAGAATACTTTTAATGGGTTTCCGCAAAACCAACACAAACCATCTCTGAATTTTTAAATTTTGAATTCAATAAGAAGTGATTAAAAAAATTTTCTTGTAACAAAGTACAGGAATATTATAAGGATTTTTATTTATACTTTTAATTAAAAGTAATTTAAGTTTTAATTGTTAAGAATATAACGAAAATAGTTATCACAGAATTGGCTATCCATGGCAGTTCGTGAGTTTTTCAAGAATTAATATTTTTTTTTAAAATGTGAGAAAAATGCTTTTTTTTTTTTTTTTAGATTTTCTTTTATCATTTTAATATAATACTAAAAGAAAAAAACACTTCCTCTCTAATTAATTTTATTAAATCTTTACGTTGTAAAAGAAATTCAATTTAAAATGCAATTAGAAAATTATTTTAGAATATTTGGAGAGTTGGCGTAAACAGACTTCCATTTGGAAGTAAAAGATGACAGAAGCTGATCGAGAGAATTTGAGAAATGGAAAACAATACCACACTTGAATCCCGTTTGCTTTTCTTCTCCTAAGCGATGGAGTAATCTTATTCTGTGGAAACTGCCACATTTAAGCTTTTCTCCCTCCAGAATGGCGCAGTGGACTCCTCCAAACTCCTTGACAGATCGCACATACAAGACTCCGACACGCACCAATCCAAATTAGATTTGGTCTGATCTTGATGTTTGTTGGCCCGACCACGGAAGACGTTTTCTCTGCAGCAACGATAGACTTTGGGCCGAAGACAGCCTTGATCAGGGCATCAAGCATGGTCCTTCTGGGCGAAAGATGACGCAAGGCAATGGGAGCAAAGACAATGAATATTAGAAGAAATGAGGTTTTAGAGATGGCACAGAGAGACCCAAGTGCAAATAAAAGAAATGGGAAGGAAAAGAAGCTGAGATAGTGTTCCACTCATGACTGTCAAATATCCAGTGGCTCATTTTCATAGAATGTCGTGGTTTGAGAAGTATTAGAGGAAGATAGCAAGGGAAACGTTAAATGGGTTTTCCAACGAAAAATTGAGCGGCAAGATGAAGGCCAAAATAAAGGAAGAAAAATAAATTGAAACTAACTACTTCATTTATTTAAAGAGGAAACTCGAAAGCTAAAGATATAGAACTTTAAATCGATCTTATCAGTTTTCGAAATTAAAATGTGGGATAACTAAGGTGGAAACTTCATCTTGAAATTATTTTCATTTCAATATCGGAATTATTTTTCTTCATTAAATTGTAAAAAATTCCTCATCCTTCCAAAAAAAAGCAAAAATTTAAATTGAGATATATATAAAAAGATATGCTGAGGAAATTTTTAGCAAATTATTTATAATTTTTATAACTTTTTTCATATTGAAATATTATACACCTAGTTTTTCTATTTGTACAATATGCCTTTACTGTTGTTGTTGTTATTATTATCAAATATTTACATTTAATTAAAAATACGCTAAGACAAATAAAATATTATAATTATCTTTTATAGAATTTTTTATAGAATCGAAAAACTTTTTTTCTCTGATTAAGATGCTTTCATAGCTTGATTCTTCTTAATTAAGGTTTAACGAAATCATCTAATTGATACAACTCTGCTTTTAGACCAAATGATTATCAAAAAAAAAAATAAATAAATAAATAAAATGTTGCTGGAAAGTTAAAGGAGTTGTTCATATTTATGATGCTCTACTGATCATAAACGTATTACATCTTTTTTTATAAAGACGCCTTCATTAGAAATGGTAGAAATGTTTTCTTAAAATTTTTCCATTTCGATGAAGTCTTGAGAATAAAAAAGCAACATCAAGTTCAACATTATTTTCAGGTTTTTTTCTTGTGAACAGTTTAATGTCAAGAAACTAATGTATGCTTTTTTAAAAATATAAATATCGTAGTTTAAACAACATTTGGAGGCTCTTTACTCATAAGATACAAAAAAATTAAGTTTAAAGTATTAAATACTTAAAATTTCCTGGTATTAATGAATTTTTAACCTTTTAAGTATGTTTTAAACTTTACTATGTATAAAAGCTTGATAATCACTGTAAAATTGCTGTTCTGAGTGAAATAGCTTTTTTTTTCTCAAACACCACTGCATTTATAGAATGAATCTTAAGTGCTTATATATAATATGCAATTGTAACGATCTGTACTTACATCCTCTCTTAGTAGAAGACTGTTTGCGTTGGTATTGGAGAAAAGTTTCCTCAAAAAGCATTTTTCTTTGAGCCAAACATTTAAATTCCGTTGGAGCAAGATCGGGAGTTTGAGATGTAGCCAGAGAATCCTCCAAATTTTGGAGATAGATTCCCTTACAATATTAATTTGAAAGAAAAAAATGTAGTTTCTTTTCTGATCCGATAGAGGAAGCTCAATTTTTGGTTTTCCCCCATGCCATGAATTTCACAAGGAAAAACGCCTTCTTTTCGTTTAAAAAAACAGAACATTTGATTTGTAAGCAAATCTTTGCGGGAGACTAATTCAATATCTAAAAGTACTTACAGACCCTATTATTTTCTCAAAAACATTTCTTGGTTGCTAACGATTCTTATTTTGGTTGATTCTACATAACATTCCAATCGGTTCAATTTCGTGATTCCAATTTTTCTCAATTTATACGTAATTGCCTAATAGAAGAACGTTCTGTAATAATTGCACGATAATGTGCTCTTTCAATTTTAAGGTATTTAAATGAGTTGTTCAGTTTAATTTGATTTTTTTTAGGGCTTATAAAAAGATACCAAAACTTTTTTTGTTTATGTTAAAGCGAATTGTGTAGTTAAAAGGTTCAAATCAAACTTAAATAAAATAATTTGAAGCAATCTTAAGAATTTCTGTTATGAGAATAACTAATCTTATATCTCTAGTGTAACAATTAAATTAAAATGCTCCGATGTCCTTAATGCTCACAACTCTCATGCTAATTGCTTAAAACAATGCTTAATGTCTGTTTCAGTTATAATGATAAATTATACTTATAAATTAAAAAAGATTAGGAAGAAATTTGTAAATACAGGAACTTTATCAAATCTAAATTCTTATGGTCGCACGTTAAATATTTTGTAATATGGGAAAAGAAAGCATTGCTTAATAAAATAATAATTAATTATGAATATAGAAAATTATATTTACGACTTTCGGAAATGAATGTAATAATGTTAAATCCATAAAGAAATTTTTAATTTTCCACCCTTTATTTTTATTTTACTTTTGCAAAGGACAACTTTCAAATATAAGATTTGCAAACACCCTTCAAAAGTAACTCTGGCAGTTATCCAACATTGCAACTAACGATACTTGGCTAATTCAATTCAAAACTTGCTAAATTTTAATTTTATAACTATTTTAATATCATTTGGAGCGACTTCTCATAAAAATATTACTACATTTTGTTGTTTTACAAAATCTTTCACTTCCTAATACTGTACAAACAAGATTTCTATTATTGCTCAGCAAAATCATTTGGCACGTATTCATTTATGTATGGGGAAAGGCTTTCTGCCAAATTTCAAAACAATTGAAAATGGTCAAGCCAGATTCTTTCGTCCATTTCATCGTAAATGACCTAATTTTTCTGATCGTTTTCAGTTTATTACAGCTAATATACTTTTAAAATAGTATTTTACGTAAATATTGAAATTAAATGTAAGGCGTTGTGGAAACAGTTAAAAATTTGTCATTCAGTTAAGAATTTATTTAGTTTCAGTAACTTAATTGATTCAAATTTAAAAGTTATGAAAGTGAACATATTAATGATATTATTTACTTCCTCGAATGCAAAGGAAATTAAAGAATGTCAGTGAAGAATGTCAGTGTGAAAGTATGCGAAGATAGAAATATCTTCGTTAACCAAAATGCGTTTATTCCTATCCAAAAAAATGAACGATCGAAACCACTATTTCGTCGTTGCAAATTTAATATCTCCCATGTGTAAAAAGTAACTTTGTGAGAAAAACGCTATTTCATGCGTGCACGACGTGAAATTACACTATCTAAGATTTAGCCAAAGAGGCATTGAGTGACCACATAGGAGGTTTTTTTTTGTTTTTTTTTTATTTATTATGGCGAGACATATTAGGAAAAACAAAATGGTTATTAAAAACTCTTATATGTTCATCAGGCACATAGATAATTTTGATGAACAATTTAATGTTGACGGTCACTTAGGATATTTTACAAATGGGATATACCACAGCGAAATACAAAGATCTGCACATAAGAGATTTTTTGTTCGATACGTAATCGAAAACGCTATTCAAATATCTGCAAAATTAATTTACGACAAAAATGACACAGGAGATTTTAAATTTGTAACGACGATTTGCACTTTCTGTTGTTTTTTAAGCAATGCTTTTGCAAAAGTTTTCGATGTTTCAAGCAATTTCCTTAAATATGAGATTGACTGAATTAATTTACGTTGACATTCAACTTACCAAAAGAAAAAAGAAAATAAAAGAAAGTGGGGTCCAAATTTTCATTAGTTATAAGCATACTTTTTTTTCCCTTTTATTAGTCCAATTTGTGCCAAGTATCAACAGTGAATTCATATTAGATAGGTAACAATAACTTTAGAATTCAATAATTCCTAGATTAAATGGTACAGTTTGTGTGACTGGAGATGTTTTAAAGATATTTTTTAAGGATGTTCGCTAAAGATTAATTAGATTTGGGCGCTCCTTAGTTGTAGGCTCAGTTTGCATAAACTTAATAGGAAAAGCGTATTTAACGTTTCAACTTTCTAAAATTATACTGATTGGCTGAAGATTGTTGTTGTTGGTTGGGATTTTAATGGCGCAAAAGCAGCTGTGGCTAAGCTGCGCCAAGAAAGGTAAAAAGGAGAAGAAAGAGAAGAAAATGGAATAAAAACTAACTACCTAGATAAAAAGAACAAGACAAGAAAAGAACAGGTAGTACCGAAAGTGGCTGAAGATGTTTCTTTTGAATTAAAAATTGATTGTTAAAGTTCTTTTGTTATCGAAATATACTTTTAGCACAATGAACTAAAAGAACTAACAATTTGATTTTTGGTAATTTTTTTTTATATTCATTTGATATATCTCCTGAGGATATTAAATCAATGACTATCAAATACAGAGAGGCAAAAAATAGAATTGTGTTTCATACCTTATAGAAGACTGGAAAAATCATAGGGCATAACAATTAAATTTCTTTTATTTCAGGATATTTTTTTCTTTTAAACTGAGCTCATTGTTCCTGTAATTTATTGTCATTCGAAACACATAAACAATTTAAAAAGCGTCTATATTTTTCCTCATTGTCCAACCATTTAAACTGACAGTCCATCCGATTAAAACTGTATAAAACAATGTGGTATTTATTTGAAGGCACTACACTCGGTTGAGTCTTTCTTAAAACAGGAACAGTTCGTTGATCACAGCTCCTCGAGTGAATTTATGACCGTCGGTAACAGTCCAAATCTGCAAACGATCTTCACTGTTTCAGTTCGAAAATCTTTGTACAACCCATTGTACTTGCATTTTCTCTTGGTGGTATTATGCTACAAATCTTCATGTAATGGGGCTCATTCTTTGTCTCTAAAATATTGTTTCATTCTACAAAATCTACTGCCCTCTGTTGCGGGCCAAAAACCAAACCGAATGAAGTTTATTTCGTATCTGTATTCTTCTAGAACAATTCTCTCCATGCAAACATTCCTTGCAACTTCAAGACCAGTTTTACATCAGAACAGAAACCTTAAAAATGCTTAATTTTTTTTTTAATCTTGCAAAAAAATAAAAGTTTTAATAAATTCTTTAATAATTCTGTCATTTTGAGCTTTTCCAACCTAGATTTATAAAATATCTTATAATTTTTTTAATAATATAATGCTTTAATAGTTTAAAATCAATGATCTGTTTAAGGGCGAATACTATTGTAAAGTTGCTTAAAATAAAAGAAAGTTGTTATTACTTTAATGTTGAATATTTTGTCAAGTATTTTAAAGGCAGAAGTCACTTTTGTATTCAAATGCTTTAAGTTACTTTCCTTGTACTGAATGAAAGACTTAGCTATTCAAACAATTCTTAATTTGAAACTTGATATTTCATCTGCTAAATTTCTCTCTTTAGTATCATTCTTAACAATTTTCAGAAGCATTTTACATGGAAGTTTAACGTTTTGGATTAAAGTTACAAAGAATCAATTGTAGAGAGCCTTCTTAACAGATAATACGTAACATAACAATAAATGTCCAGCAGTTCTTTTATGTTCTGAATGAAACCGGATTAAATTGCTGCCCAAATTCCGGAAAAAAAGATTTTTATAGTGAAGTTTTACTTAAACACTGACATCAAGATGAGAGAAAGAGATGCTAGACTAATTTTTTTTTCTTGAACTTAGGAATGTATCCAAATTTTACAATTGCAGATTTAGAAACGAATTTTGAAAGAAAGCTGTAATATAAGGAACATATATTTCTTGCTTAAAAGCCTCAAATTTTAGATATTATACTTAACTGTTATGGATACGATACTTTTATTACAAAAATTGGGAGTAATATCAATAAAAAGATTTATTTTTATATTTTCATTATTAAAATAATTTTAAGTGTGCGCAAAAATGTACACAGTTATATTTTTTACCGTGCTTTACGTTTCAAAATGATGGAAACATTATATATCGTTGAAAAAATTAAATTCCATGGATATTAGGGGGACCAATACTTAATTTATTACAAAATAATTTGCAAAATAGAAAATTTAGAGTTAAATTGAATAATAATATTAGTAACCTTTACAATATAAAAATTGGAGTTCCTCAGGGTTCCACTTTGGGACCTTTGTTGTTTATACTATATGTAAATTCTTTAGGTAATTCCATTACAATTCTAAAATATTCATTTACGCCGATAATGTTCTTCTTTTATCTAGTGATAAAAATCACTTTACTGCATTGAATTTTCTTCAGGATGATTTAAATAGCATTACAAAATCGGCTAAAAATAATAAAATGAATGTAAACCTTAAAAAAAAAATTCCTAACCAAAAAGTAAAATCAGATTCTGGACAATGACACATTTCTTAAATTACACAAATTTAGTTGTTTAAATTTAATTTCTACAAATAATGTAAGATGTAACTGTAATAAAATTGATTACATCTCTCAGCAAAAATATCTTGGATTTCAAATAAATAATAAATTTACATGGGATTCTCATTTTAATTCAATTATAAACAAACTTCACTCTTATACTTACTTATTTGTACATATAAGAAATTTATTTTCTTTCAAATAAAAATTAATAATTTTGAAATCTCTTATTGATTAAGTTTTAATTATGCATTAAATTGCTGGCTATTTAATCTTGGAATTAGTTTAACGTGCTGAAGAAATTCTTAACAAAAACAAAATGAGAAACAAGAATACCACAAGAGTAACTAAATTGCCTTTCTGATTCGATTATCGGAAGGAATCGGGAACGGCCGTTTCGTCCTGCAAGGTACCCATCAGCCCGATCCGCCCTCCCCGACAAAAGACCCAGAAAGGCAAGACCTTATCTGGAGGCCACCGTCACACCTGTCAGTGACCTTAATAATATTTTTATCGACTTATCAACAAGTGGATAAAAAATACTTGTTTTTACAGGAAAGTGATATCCAAGAATTTTTATTTCCTTTCGTGGTATTGAGTTACTCAACAATAACCAATGTGAAATCTCGTCGATTTTGATCAAAATAGTCCCTAATTTTTAAGGAACTCTAAGGGAAGTGAATTTTTTTATCAACTAAGTCACAACAAGAAAAACAAAATATTCGAATTTAATATAAAATATTAATGATTAAAGAGACATTTATATATAAGGTAATTTTTAACTTACTTTTTCGAACTTAATTTTGTAAATAGTATAAACACTAGAAGTAATTGGTTAAATATCTTTAATATAGATGGACCAAAGAATAATTTTGGCCTCAGATCCATAAATTTGATTAAGTTTAAACTTTTTAAACAACTTAAATGGGATAAATATAACTACGAAAAAATTAACAAAATTCAAAAACAATTAATATCTGATGTAATTCAGGGAAAAAAAATCATATTAAATCTATAATAATAATTAAACTTATAATTTTAAATTATTTTAATTGATTAATCACACATTAATCGATAACATAAATATTTTTTTCGATTAATAATATCAGAGTGGGCCCGGTAGCCGAGTGGGTAAGGGCGCTTGGCGGCGGGTTCGATTCCCGGCCTCGGCGGAGGCCGCGAATTTTTCCACGCTCCTTTCTCCTCCAAATGGGTCCTACGGCCTACCCAGCCCTCTGTAAAATGGGTACCGGGTTTCTTTCCCGGGAGTTAAAGGCAGGCGGGCGGGCGTCGGGCTGGCCCCCCGGCCCCAACTTCGTTCCGTTGGTTCACTGTGCTGGGAGCCTTACCTCCAGCAACCCCAAAGGCCTGTCGCGGCCTATAGGTGGGTTTAACTTTAAAATATCAGCACCTATATAACAGGTATACCTATAGGACTGTTAACGTTGAAAAAAAAAATATAATATATCATACGCTTCGTTTGTAATTCACTTCTCTTAGAGTTCCTTACTAATTAGCATTTCGATCAAAATCGACGAAATTTCACATTGGTATTGAGTAACTCAATGCCACAGAAAGGGAATAAAATTCTTGGGTATCACTTTCCTGTAAAAATAAGCATTTTTTTTTTTAGTTCACACATCAGTTAAATATAACAATTTGACGAAATTGTTGATTGAATAGTTAATAATCGCTGAAAATTGAAAGTGATTTTTCAGTTGAATTATCTAAGAGAATATTTTTACATTTGACATCAAAATTTACCGGTGTATCTTTTACAATTTCCTGAACAAAAGAAACAAGAAAAA
Source organism: Thereuonema tuberculata (assembly GCA_023159025.1). Taxonomy (NCBI): domain Eukaryota; kingdom Metazoa; phylum Arthropoda; class Chilopoda; order Scutigeromorpha; family Scutigeridae; genus Thereuonema; species Thereuonema tuberculata. Next base: position 163,430,391 of record JAFIDM010009631.1, on the reverse strand, counting down.
TCTATAATACGGAAGATCTATCCAAACTTTTACGTTGCCATGCCTGCAGTTCAGAATACTGCAGGACACTTGTCTAATTATTTTATTTTTAATATTTTAGTAGAGATATACATTAAAAAAGTCAAAAAGATTTGTTTATATATATAAGCTCATCCATACCAATTTAGAAAACTTATTTGTTAATTAAATAAACATTTTGTCAGATCTTATTATGTCTAAATGAGTTTTAAAAGATAGTTCTTAAGACTAAGAAGAAAAGTTTTGCTTTTGATGGATTAGAATGGACACAATTTTAAAATAAAATGATGTAATTGTAATGCACTTTTACATCACTCTTTAAAGATGCACTTACATAATTACATGCCTAATTAATAGAATTAGGTATTATATTACATTATAATTAGGCATTATATTATAATTAGATATTACATTATACTAGTCGGCTACCCGTCGCTTCGCTCCGGAAGCCTCGCTTATGTAACGGAAAGCAACTTTTTATTTATTAAAAAACACACGCACACACACACACACACACACACACACACACACACACACAAATTACATCAAGTAAACTAAAACTAAAATTTTTTAAAAGTTTTTTTTTTTTAATTTAATTTTTGATGTCTGTATTCTCTCAATCCACGATTGCTTTTAGAACCAGCGTGTGAATCATATATCTATGATATATTTTTTTTTATTTTTTGTAGAGATCAGAATGTAGTCCTCGTGGTCTAATGGCTAAGACGTCTAACTACGGAGCAGAAGGCTGCATGTTCGATTCCCGTAGCGAACTTGTAGAAATTATTTCTATTTTCACAAATTACAACAATTGCACCAGACAGACAGAGAAATAAAAGATTTTAGTAATATAGATATACTTTTCAGCGGTTTTAAGTTACAAATAGTATTGGTTTTTAAGTTACAAATAGTGATTTTTCAGTATTCTACCTAATAGAAATAGTGCTTCTTTCTTTCTTGAATCGCTTTTTTTAATTACAATTGCTACCTTTCAGTGGTTTTTTGAGTTACAAATAGTGATTTTTCAGTATTCTATGTAATAGAAATAGGGCTTCTTTCTTTCTTGACTGGTTTTTTTATTCAAACATCTCCCGTCTATACGTGCTTGTTTTTCAATATCACATAGAATTTGATTAAGTAAGAATATTATATTTAAAATATTCCAACATTTCGGCAATTATAGTTCTAATTGTCATTTTCGAATTACAAATAAATAGACGGATCAGAAATAAAAAAAAAATCTTGAGATTCAAAAAAAAAAAAAAATTGAATTCATTCATTATTGATTATGGGAAAGGGAAGGACACATAAGTCAAAAAACAATAAAAAGTGAGTAGTAGTCACCTTGGCCTAATGGATAAGACGTCTGACTTCGGATCAGAAGGTTTTAGGTTCGATTCCTGTCGCGGACGTTTCATTGTAAAAATTATTTCTATTTTCCATTCACTCAGGAAATTGCGCCGGACAGACAGACAGAGAAATAAAAGATTTTAGTAATATAGATTATAATTAGGTATTATATTAGAATTAGATATTATATTATATTATAATTAGGTATTATATTAGAATTAGATATTACGTTATATTATAATACTATATATTGATATTATATTTGATAGCAAACAAAATTCACTTTGTACAACTCATACAATTATTTTGGAATTTATTAGAATTTCTGACCAACGCCGGATACTTTTCGTTGTGTTCCAATATCATTATCAAACAACAAGGAACATGCAGAATTGTGATAGTTTTTAAATTTCGAGACATAAGATTCAATGAAGGAAGATAATGAAATTTACATTCCCATTCATTTCGAAAGATTCACGACCCTTGACCGGCAGAAGCACTCCGGTCGGTTTGATGGAACGAATGAAGGGGTGAGTGACATGCGTAGAGGCAGCAATCAATTCATCAGCTCCATTAACTCTTTCAGTCGACATCCTTCGCTCCAGTAGACAGCTTCAATGCATGAACAATGACCGTGTGTTCTGGCTTCGACAGGCACTGTGTAAACCAATGACGACACATTATTATCGTGTTTGCACTGGCTAATGCCGTGGACATACGATCACAATCCTCTCTAACTCGGTCGTATGTCAGCGAGGTTGAAAGATTGCCTCTTTGCTAGTCAAAGGGATTTGTAGTTTTAATTCAGTCAAGCGGATCGGAAAGCTGATTGGGAAAACCTTATGCTATTCTATTCCATCAAGTTGTTTTTTTTTCCTACGTGATAAGTACCCTAAGGAAATTTATAGCATAAATAAAATTGAATATCAAAAGATCAAGTTATTTTTAAATAGCATGTCTATCCTAAAATTTCTTAATTTTTTAAAAATTAAAGATTTAATTTTTGTTGCTATAAGAAGTTTGACAATATTTAATGAGAATTGTGATTGATAAAGCAATGTGAAACTAAAAACCAAATTTAGATAAAAAAATTAAATAACTTTAATTCATTTTCAGCATAATGTATATTAAATATATTCAAAATACATGTTAAGATAGAACTTTAAGATGTAGTTTAAAAGATTATTATTTATTCTTTTGTATAAGAATAAGTATCCAAATATCGATAAGCTAAATAAAAAAAGTAGTCAATAAAAATAAAAATGAATACATAGTACTGTAAAATTCAAGGATGTTCTTAAAAAAATTGCAAAAAAGACATTAAATAGATTTGTTAATGATACGAGATGTTGATTCGCAAAAAACAAAACCTAAAATTGATATAATTTCGACAGTAGAAGTTATTTGATGGTCAGTCGTTTAGGCATAGCCTACTGTCTACTAACTTGACTGATATGTCTGAATCTGGCTTCGAATTCTGGGGTCGGATGTTTTCTATCTTCCTTTGTTTATCTCTTTCTTCATTTCTTTCTCTCCTCCCGTGTGTCTAGAGACATTTCAGTGTATATTCCAGGATATGTAAAATAGCCTAAAGGCTGCAGTACAGTGGGTGGCCCAATAAAATACAACAATAATAAAAGGATTTCATGATATATGTCCAGATTCTTTATTTTAATACTGCATTAAGGCAAGACGAAGTGAAATTGACATACTGCCATTACATTTTAAAAGTAAAAATTATGAAATCAAAGATACGAAGAGAAGGCAGTCTGTTCTGAACTTCCTTTTTCAAAAATGAAAGCGTAGAAAAATTCAAAATTTTCTTTGATATGCCGTCAAATTCCTCCTAATTCTCTGCAAATAACATCAAATGAAGGTTGACGATGCCAAAGTCATTTGCCGTAGATTGCTCGATAGCCATTAGTATCCATACAACGTAGTTGCTGCGTTGGGTGAGTTGAGAAAAAGGTAGATAAAAGTACATGCTGCCAATCGCTGTCTGAAACGTTCTCCGGAAAATCACAAACTCCTCCTGCCATTTACGGTAAGTAAAGACCATTCTTCAATTGAGGGCGGAGGTGGAGCCATTGCCAAATGCCAGGTCAGCCAATTCAGAAGGATTAGGATGAGTCGGAGATTCTGCCGAATACATCGTTGGAATTCTACAGCAAACCGAATACGATGGTTTATCCAGAATCAGAAGGGAAAAAAATCCCCATTCAGTTACTAGGATAGCTGAAAAGTTTCTCCATGTTCTGTGGATGGCATTATTCAAATGAATTTTTTTAATCAATAAAAAAGTCGAAGGTTAACATAGTTTTCACTGATATCTTACTGACATTCAGAAATTGCAATGTCCTGAGGTTTTAGCAATGCCCTTTATCTCGATGTAAGTATCAACAAATTCCGAATCCTTTCTAGCAGTGTCATTTGTTGAAAAGATTCAATGCATTAAACAGTGGAAGAATTCTTGGTTTCAACAAAAAGTAGAGAAATAAATGTTAATGAATGAATAACTTAATTAAAGAGTGCTTATTGACTAAGTCAATTGAATATTATGGTCGCCTTAACTATTCGATCGAATGAGTTTAACAGCTTGAAGCTAAGTGAAATAACATTGCAACCCACTTGCTGTTACGATGCACATTTCATATGACGGCATCTGTTCTAGAGAATTCAAAAACAATATCTGTTTGGAGACATTAATTAGACTGAAATTCAACTTAAAACCCTAAACAACGTATCTTGAAGTTGTAACTTGTGAAACATTGAAGAAGAAAAAAATAATTTTAATATTTTTTAGGTACACAAATGCAGAATTCAAAATTCTGAATATTTAAAATATATTTTTTTTTCTGAAAAAGGATATCTGAAAGATGGTAACATTATTAACTTCATTGGTTTTAGATAGAAGGTCACTAATAGTAATACGTTATACTTAATGCAAGAAATTAAATAAAAATGAATCAATATTTCAGTAAAATAAGTTTGAGTCGTTTATAGTTACATTCTTATGTAGTTCTCTTATCTACTGCTTTGCTAATGTTGTTGTCTTCGATTATTAGACACATGAAGACATGGGCAAATTATCTATTTATATTTATATAGATAGATAATTATATATTTATATTTAATTATATACAGGGTGAATCTAAAATAAGTGGACAAACTGCGGGGGGGGGGGGGGGCCCATACCAAATGAAGTAAAAAGGTCAGATAAACATCTGACCGGAAGTGTATGGTTGCTGAGTTATTCCAATCCAAAGAAAAGAAGCCCGACTACAATGGAAACAATGGACATGAACAGTATCTTTATTGGTAGCATGTACTTCGTACAATATCACAATATGGTCACCGCATACGTCAAATTACACGGTAGTGTAATTCAGTACTATGTTCTGAATTTTAGGAATATCAAGACCCCTTCTTACAAAAATTTTGAAAATGCCGACATTGAACAACTCCAGAATGCTTCTAAAAACTAAAAAAAAATTTAAATGTGTTGATTTTGAAATTATTAATCAATTAATTAACTGATTGCAATTTTGAAAGAATTGGAACAGCAATTTTTTCCTATTGTTGTTTGAATGTACATTTAAATAGTGCCTACATCCGATGACCAATCATTTTTTTATGAAAGTTTAGCTAATTAATTATCTGTAGATAAAATTAAATTTTTGGATGCAATGATCTTGAGTTGCTGAAAAGTGCATGTTTTAAATAATGTTTCCATCATGGAATTAACGATATTATCAACTGTTATTACAGATCATCGAAGTTTGATTAATGTAACTGTTTGGCTCGAAGACTAATCTGAACCTATTCACCTACAGGCATGCCCCGCACTTGCGCCATCTTTCGTTCCCGAGGGATGACGTAAGTTGAAACGGACCTAATCTGAAACTTTACCTTATTTTTCACTTGTAGATCTATCATCATATACTTGCACAACTGACTTAAAAAAAACGCATTTATTTTAAGTATTGCACAGTAATAAATAAATACATATAACGGATAGGGAAATAAATAATAGAAATTCACGATATTATTAAATTGTGTCTTGAAGCAACATTGTGTCTAGCGTGTCAAAATTGTCAGAAAAAGTTCTCAGGAAACCCTCGGTTTACTCTGTAGTCTTGCTAATGTTTCTATTTTACGACGAAATTATTACGCTGTAATAAAATCATCGCTAAATTTTTAGCTTATTTTTCTTATTTTTATTTTTCTTATTTTTCGAATAGGTCACTATTCGAACATTTTTTACTACTAAATTGAATGACAACAATATTGATACTGGGTTATATGCATTTTTGTCCATAGTGCACTGATTGTGCAATGAACTGGATACAAAAATCATAGACGGAACATGACCGTCTCATATAGTTTTGGTGGTAATTTCTCAACTACACAAGATTTTTAAAACAAAAAAAAATGTTGTTAATTAAATCTAGACTGGCTTTATACGCTATGCGTAAAATTTTGTATCGAATGGATCTAGAGTTTTTTTTAGTTTTATTGATTATTAAATAATGCACTCAATTCATGTAAGAATTGGTCTGTCTTAATGATACGCTCCAATTATATCTTCCGTCGGAAGAAGAAGAGATAGAAAAAAACCTGCTTATTTTGAGAGTTCAAATGTGCTGCAAGTATAGTTAACATTGTTAAAAAAAAACCATAAAAAAAAACTTCTGAAAAAATCATTAAACTGTATACATCTTCAATAAGTGATGTAGTCCTTATCATTGAATAATCATACCTATCGAATCTTGATATTTACAAACTAGAAAATTGCTTACATAAACTTATCCTTAAAATTCTCAAATCAGAATTCTTAACTTTTATACCATCTCATATAATTTATTTTAAGTTAAATCAAAACTTAAAAATAATAATATTTAACTTTATTGGTATATCAAATTCAAGAACGTTTTACGTGTGCTTGACATAATTTATGAGTATCAAAAAATGAAGCCTACACATCTGTTTTGATACACATAAATTTATTGGTATAGTAACTCTAATTTTTTTTATATTTTAGTTATGTTTCTACTGAAGTACACAGGATGTCTATAATTAAATTTCCGATGGCGTCGTTAGGACGTACTGCAAATTTGGTGCCATTCCGATAAGTAGTTTTTGCGGTAGAGTGCATGGAATAGGTGAACTTTAATTATAGACACCCTGTATTTATTGAGCATAGGTATCATAATCTCTATTTAAAGCGATTTGCAAAACCCTTTAGACATTAGTATGACATCCATTAAAATTTACCAGAAATGGAGATGTTTGATGGAGAAGATTCCTTAAATATTATGGAGAAGATTCCTCACCAGAAATGTTTGAATGGAGATGTTTGATGGAGAAGATTCCTCAAATATTATTAACAATATCTATAAAATGTGCGTAATTTACTATTTAGTAACTTCTTATCATTGTTAATGTTCATATTATTGTTAGTATCACAACTCTTTCAAATCTTTAAATAAAAGAAATTTGAGACTTATTTATATTCTATTGTAGTATCTTTCTGCATTGAAAGATCACACTTATCCACAAGTAAAATGTTGTATAAGGTGGACTTACTTGAAAATCATTTTCCAAATTGTTTACGAAATTTGTAATTCACTCTTGTTTTAAAGAATAAATTAGTATTATGAAAAGGATTTAACATACCTAAAATAACATAAAAATGACAAATAGGGAAGGCACATTGGAACAAAAAAGATTTCGTACCTCGATCCATCATCGACGAGAATCTTGGACGGTCATTTCGTCCTCTTTAGAACTCGTTAGCCAGTTAAACCCTCGATGATTGGCCAGTTAAAACCTCGAAGTGCGAAGAATTATGGATCCTCTTCACGCTTAATTCCTTTATAGCTGGAGGTCCTCAGACCAATAATTTAAGCTCTCTTGATTATATGTATTTTATATCGAAGGTTTATGTGGCTGACGAGTTCTAAAGAGAACGAAACGGCCGTCCCAGATTCTCGTCGATGATGGCTCGAGGTGTGAAATCTTTTTTGTTTCTACGTGTATTTCTTATTTTTTATTTTGAAATTGGTATTATTTTGACTTTTGTTTCAAGCGCTTAATAAATTCATCTTGAATATTTAAGACAGATTTTCAGTAATGGAATGAAAACATTTCAGTAATGGAATGTACTATTACAAGAAGTGAAACATACTCGTACATTTACAGAAACCTAGCAAGATGAATTATAGAAGATGGTCGTAATAGTTTGAGTAGATCGTATCAATTACCAAACTTTTGTCAAGAAAACTCGCTTGGTAAATGTAAGCCATCATCTGTTTCTTCAAAAGTTAAATCATACCTTAAAATAATAATAATTAAATGTATTGGCACAGTAAGTCTAATTTATAATTACTTCACAGATGGTTAAATAACAGGATCTGTAGGAAGGAATCAATAGGAATATATTACAACTGATTATTTTATATCAACAATATATAGAGATAAAAATAATTATCACATCAAATTTGTTGTACTTATTTATTACTAGCCGGGTACCGTCGCTTCGCTCCGGAACCCTTGCATACATAGTATAAAAAAAAAAAAATATTTAGCAAATTGTGGCCTTCTGATAACTTAGATGTATTGCGGGTTGGCGCCACTCACCTATATATATATATATATATACAGTAAAACCCCGTTATTACGCTCCCGCTTATAGCACTATCCCGTTCTTTACGCTCTTTTTATTCGGTCCCTAGAATTTTCTATATATCTCTGTATACTTTTACCCTCTTATAACGCTTCAAATCCCGCTTGTAGTGCTTTTTTATATCGGAAATTTTGTATCGAAAAGAAATGTAACACTGTAAAAATTATTTTGTTTTTCCCTGGTAGGAGGGAATCTTTGAACTCTGAAGTGCGGGTCTGTGATACAGTTGTGCAAAATGTCGAAACGGAAATCCCTTTCTATAAGTGAAAAATTGCAAATTCTCCGTAAGTACGACGAGAATTCTACATTAAGTCAGGGGGATTTCGCAGAATCTCTAGGAATTCCCTCGTCCAGTCTGCAAACAATAATGAAAAACAGGGATGCAATTACCGATGCAGCGAAGGGTTGTTGCAAACGCAAAAAAGTAAAGTGTGCACTAAATCTGCTCCGAAAATATATTAATATTGCTCCTAGTGGTGTATCAATTGACGTTAATAGTTACCTGAACCGTATTGAAAATGTCATAATTCATAACAGTAGCACACACACAGGGCAAACCACAATCAAAGATCTTTTTAATAGGAAATAAGATCATATTTGCACTATAACTATTGCAGAATCACGTATGTTTCCCATAAAATGGTGTCCAAATCTTTCCCCATCTCATAAATCATTTCCCGTCTATAGCGCTATCCCGCATATTACGCTTGTAGGTCATGGTCCCTTGACGAGCGTAATAACGGGGTTTTACTGTATATATATATATCGATAAGGCAACTTTAAAGCGAAAATATAAATCCTCTTTATTTCCTAACCCATGGGAATTTCGAAAAATCCGGCCTTATTTTTTGTCTACATCATAAAGGGAACCTCTGTGCAACATTTCAGCTTTCTACGTCCAAGGGTTCGGGCTGGGCGTTGATGAGTCAGTGAGTGTGTGAGTGAGTCAGGACTTTTCTTTTTATAAATGTAGATAAAAATAAAGTTCTTCGCGAAAGTATCAATTATTTGTTTTAAGCTACTTTTTTTTAAACTTGTTTATAACAATTTCGGAAAATAGCATAGAAGTTCGTTTTTCTTTTAAAAAACATAGCGTTCACGATAAGATAAAAGTTCAAGACGAAGCAGTACTGCATAAGAACGAATTCTGAATCTGTCTTTTTCTTTGGATAGGACTCCAGGACAACACTGTTTCAACATCATTATGTCTCATCATCTTGAGTAACCCAGTTGTCGATAAATCAGATTTGGCTTTCTAGCAATATAAAAGTGAGAAACACTGACCTTTCCATTAAAAGACACTAAAAAGGAAATTAAGTATATGTCCTGGAGTCCCAATAAAAGATTTAGAACTTATGCCATGCTCTTTTCTTTCTAATAGATCTGAGTTTTCCATTGGCATACTAGGATATCTTTCAAAAATTACATTAATTTTCATAAGTGAATGAGTACCTCCAAGAATTAAATTAATAAAAATAACTTCACTCTGAAGGAAACACAAATATTTTTGGAGATTGCAAATTAAATTCTCTGTATTGTTTCTTTAGAATTTAGTTTTTGGAGATGCATTACTCTATTTCATAACTTGATAGTTAATGAGTGTTGGACTCCTTGGTCATTGATAAGCTGTAATTGAGATTGAAAAAGCAAGAAATAACTGCATTAGGATACCACTTGTAAATACTAACTCTAAATATCTGATTATTATGCTTGGAAGATTTGCTACATCACAGCGACTCAAAACTGTATTCTGTAACGTGTTCGTTGACTTTCTCGTAAAATTATCGAAACTGAAACAAAGAAGCGATTGATCTCGTTACCAAATGATGGTGTCATCAAATAGAAAATGCCTTTTCAGTAATATAATATAAATGTCTATCTCACCATCAATAACATCACAGTTAATTAATTTATTTAAAAAGTACAAGGGCAAAGACGAATAGGAAGAAGGAATATTTCTTAGGGATATTCATATTTGGCGCGGAAATACAAATCATATGATGCATTTAATTTTTCATTCATCTTATCCTTCTAGTTGTCATATTCTGTCATATTCTATATTTCTTTAGAACTGGAAAATCATTCTACCTTCAGCTCTAGAAGATTCTTTAATCCCTTTTAAATTCGCTGGAACATTGTTACATGGCTAAGACGAACATTGATACATATCCATTAAATCACTTTTCATTATTTTAGAAGCCTAACAGAAAAACGATAAATCAATGAAATGGTGGCTATCTAACAATGATCTCAAAAAGTTTTAAAACCAAAAAAGAGCTTTTTTTTTTTTTTAGTTGCCATTTGAACAAAACAGGCGGTATTTGAAATATGTATTAAAAAGCCCTGATATTTCTGATTAGGGAAAATTACTAAGAATCCTCACAATAACAAAAATTACTTTTAAAGTTCCCAACATCGACTCGTAATATTACAATTTATGTAAGGTTAATAGTTTCCGAATGATTATTTGATAATTTTGATCGAAACAGAGCAAAAAGTGGTTTTAAATAATTACTTTCTTTAATGAGATATCTTTCACTTTTCTTATTAGTGCTTGTCTTATTAGTTTTATTTATATTTTACAATTTTCTGTCTAAACTGTTGCAATTGATATTAGATGAGTTGGAACTGTTCCAGTAATTGACTAAACTGGAATAGGATAAGAGTAGTTTGTAAACTTTAATTTCCACGTCTAGTGATTGTAACAATAAATGGTAATTTTTACTCTTAATCTGATTAAGTTCTTGATCCCCTAATTAACCGAATCAATTCCAAAGCACACCGTGGAAAACGAATACAAAACTCACAAGGATTTAGACAAAACAGGGACCTTAGCCGTAATTTGGAAAAGACCCAGCATGTCTTCAATATTTATTTTAAAGAAACTACAAGTGTCTATGTAAATAAAAAACTTAATGTACATCAAAAGTTTTAAGAAAACAAATAACAAAATTTTTGAAATGCACATTTGAAATTGTTTGTTTATGTGCATTTCAAAATTTTTCTTTTTCTTACAAGTGTCTAGTTGTTCTTGTTAAGACTAAAAGATTAGATTTTGAAATTCGATTTTCTAGTTCACTTAGTTTAACTTAATTCAAGTAATGCAGAGATTTTAATTTATTTTCTTAATTTTAAATTCATCTGATAGTTTTGTTTCTAAATTATAAATTAGATGGATTTTCAACTCTTATTAATTCTCTAGTTAAAATAAAGTATTCTTGTTTACAAAAATAAGACCTCAAAAACAACTATTCAACAAAAATAATGAATAATATTTCAATAAAATGATTTTAAACTCATGATTTTAAACTCTTTTTAGCATAAGATTGCTAAAAAGAACTAAAAAAATATAAAATTTTAACGTGCGTGCAATAATTTTATAGCGGAATAAAAACGAGCAGCAAATAACAATCACTGAGTTCCTTTGGTAATTTTAACACTCATTGAGCTGCAGACGCTGGATGAATCCAACTGAGGACGTTAACAACCCAGAAACAGTCTTGTCTTGGCTTCCCAGTGTCAAAATTACCAAAGAAGCTCAGTGATTGTTATTTGTTGTGCGTTTTTATTCCCTTATAGAACTAAAAATAACTAATCAGAATTTTAAAAACAATTTTAAAGCAAATTAAATTTTTTAAAAGCAAATTAAAGTGTCCCTATGCAGGCCCTTGAGGTTGCGGGAGGTAAGGCTCCCGGCGATTCCTGACCAACGGGACTAAGTTGAGGTCGGGTGGTTAGCCCGACGCCCGCTCGCCTTTAACTCCCGGGAATTAAACCCGGTTCCCATTCAACAGAGGGCTGGGTGGTCCCTAGGATCCGTTTGGAGGAGAATGGAGCGTGGAAAAATCCCAGCCCAGCGGATCGAACCCGCTACCTCTAACCCGCAGCCAAGCGTCCTTATCCACTCGGCTACCGGATCCACATTAAAAGCAAATTAATACAATTAAAATTGTAAATGCAATTTTTGAATATAAAGTATAAGGTTATACTAAGCAATTACTTAATTTTCTTATTTGAAATGATCTAATAATTAAGAATAAGTTGATTAAATCACATAACTATGCGTATTGTTTAGTAATGAAGAATAATGAGAAGAAACAAATATCTATTAACTAAATTAATTTCTTTCGAAAATAATAATCATTGGAAATGTCTTGCTTCAAATGAGTGAAAATAATGCAATTTGCTTGGAAGTAAGAAAGTCTAAAGATGCATTCAGGATGCAATCGTTATATTTCTTGTATGAATGATTTCCACATTGTACCATGAATGCTGTAGCTATTTCATTACTTTTGAATTTGAAATTTTTTAAGTGTGAGTCCTTGCGATGAATAAAAAGGTCACCTTGCCGACCGTGATAATTCCCACAGAATAGTATTAGAAACGTAATGGATTTTTGTTGATATATCAATGCATATTAGTCCTTTTAGTAGTGCACTAACTTCCGCATGTTTTGATACGATTAAAATTAAAATTAATTGAATCTATGAAACTTTAAGCGTAATGTGATTTTAATTAGTTTTTTCAGAACCTAGAAAAGGTGTGCTATTTGTATTAAAAAAAAAAAGAAAAATATAAAAAAGAACAATTTAAGATAAGTAGGCTTCAAGTTCTTTCAGGGACTTCTTGTTGAAGGTGAGTATAGATACTGTAGTAATTTCTAAAGGTAAAAATATAAAAGCTTTTGCAATACTTAGTAAAATTCATTTAGGGAATATTTATAGGAAGATTGCTTATATTGTAATTATCTTATAAGATTACATTCTCATAAAAAGGCATCACTACCTTGCTTTTACAGACATGCTAATAACTTGAAAATAGGATTTCTTCTGTTCGAAGCAACTAAGTCACCTCCAGTTAGATTCACGGATGATTTCCGTTCCCTCTTTCGAAGTTATGATCTCTTCAGTCAAATTGTCTACGCAACATTAGACGACACGCACTCCCACACCCTGAGGCATCCCGAAGACAAGGCATAATCAAATAATGAACAATGAGTCTTTTTTTCAATGGTTCTAATTCACCCTCCAGCGCCGCTGTCTTTGATAATTTTCTGGGACGAACATGATATAATTGATCTCGTTTTTCGCACCTAATTGTATGTTATTCGAAGCGAACGATATTGCTCAAGTGGTGTTTTGAAATTAAACACTACCCACATGTGACACGTTAGGCAACTCGCGTGAAATTTTATTGGTCCTAAAAAACTGCACTTACTACACACATTCCATTGTAAAACACGCTGATCTTGTATAAAGACAAGCTTAGAAGAAACAATTGCTATCAGAAATAGACAACATACATCATTATTTAATTTTAAATCTTTGAGCACTTTGTACTTAATGTAAAACAATTGGGACAAACAGATGCATAACATATTTATATTTTAAAGTGAATTTTAAATGCATTTAAAGGAGAATAGGCAAACTCTATGGGAATTTGCCCAACCCTGTATAGTGATAAGATATGTACCTACTGAAAGATCTCCTTACATAGAACATATATTATTATTACGACTCGTCGTACTTATTAGTCCGTTCGGAGTTATATACGTCTAGATATGACTTATCTCGTTAACATCTTACTTCCCAGATGTATTAATTAATTATCATTTAATAATTATTTTCAGTAACATTAAATATTATTTTCATTTATTACATGTAAATAATTATGGTGTTTGGTTTCCCTGCACCGACTTTCACCACAAATCAATCACTCAAACGTTGTATTTAGACTTATTAACACCGAACGGACTAATAATTGAGATAAGTCGTAAAGATAAAAAATGTTCTATTGATGGAGATCTTTCCTTACATATATATCTTATCGCTATACAATGGTAGGGCAGATCTGCCCATTCTCCTTTAATTTCAAAATTAAACAAGGTAGGGATAGTGATTAGTAAACCAATCACAGTGCTTCGCAACGGCTTCTGAGTCACCTTTACTTTAGAATAGACTGCGCCGGGGTGGTCTAGAAAATGCTCGCGCAAGTCTGTTTGCGACCCCATGTTATCTTACCCACCCCTATTTATATGGAATAATCGTCATTCTTAACTCAAACCTTGTTAATACACTGAATTCCTAATAATGATTTAATAAAAAAAAAAAAATTAAGTTGATGAGGGGATCGAACCCACGACCTTGGCGTTATTAGCACGAAGCTCTAACCAACTGCGCTAAACAGGCCACCTTCAACATTCAACATTCAGGCCACCTACAACTGAGCTAACAGAAGCCGTTGCGAAGCATTGTGGGATATGTGTCCACAGACAGACAAACCGGGGATATAAGGCGTCTTTCAGAAGCCTAAAAGTAATTTGGAATAGAAAACACTTTTCTTTCAGTATATATATATATATATATGATCCTTTAAATAGGATCTAACTAGATGGAATAATGATGATTCATGTACGTACAAAGATAATGAATTAGGAAAGGCAATAGCACATCGATGAGTTATTTTTAAATGAAAGCTCTAATGAAAGTTGCGATTGATGTGTAAATTTTGAACTGACAGGATTTACGAGTTTATTACAAATTATTTACGGGATAAGGAAATGTTAGCCAAATATTTAAGAGAAATCAACGTTCAAATGGTATTTGGCAGAACATATAACATTGTTAGAATAACCATTGGTATTGATAATTGATAAGTACATGAACAAAAATTCATAAAAAAAAAACCTATACATTTAGAACTCATATCAGTATTAACACTATCTGTTCCATAATAAACTTACAGACAAATATAATAAGAATAAAATAAGAATATGCAGCATAATAACAGCAAAAGTTTATTTTATCAAGTCCTTGGCGTTACAAAAACAATGCACAGTAAGATCGCGATAATCCGGCACTCGATAGTCCGGCAGACCCGATAGTCCGGCACGCATCAGAAATAGAGGGTTGCCAGATTTTTTCCCCCTGATGTACTAAAACTAAAACATTATTGTATTTTTTAAAAAGTTGTACGAAAATTATCATACACTATGCTGTCGGTCTAAAACTCCCACTATAAATAACAATAAAAAGGTACGTTTAACACTGTAAAATTATAAGTTGCGTTCTATTATCCAGTTAAGTGAGTTAAATGAAACAACTATTTTAACTAAAAAGAACGCCTTTGCAGTATTACAAACTTTTAATTTTTGTTTTGTTTACTGTAATGTTTTCTGTTAGTTTACTAAATAACAATTAATCGTTTTTATATGTTAAAACTTTAGTTTTTATTTATATACCCTTGTTTAAACCAGGGTTTTTATAATGGTAATCCGGTTACATTTGATAATCTGGCATTTACAGATCCCGAGGATGCCGGATTATCAAGGTTCTACTGTATTATGTATCCCAATCAAATTTGTTTCAGTAAGTATATAACTATCTAACCTACATTTACTATATTGCTTCCATTCAATAGTAAAGAATAAATTCTATTGAATTTTAATTATTTTTAAATACTTAATAAAAAAACCATCTTCGTATTAAAGAAATTCTGCTTACTTCAATAGTGTTCATCATTAAAAATTTCTTCAAATCTCACCAAGCTTAAAGTCATTAAAACATTGCTAACTTTACCAGGCTTTAAACGTTTTCGAGCTGTCCTAATAATTGCTTTGTAAACTAATATACAGTTTCGTAAAATTTTATCAAGTAACATCCTAAATGTAAATAACAATTTTCCAGAGTTTAAAAATTTATTTGTAACATATAATGAACTTTCAATAGTTATAATATTATACTTTAATAATATAATACTACAATAATATAATAATATAATACTATAATAATATAATTACTTACGTAATATCGGGACCTATTTTCATAATCGATTTCTGGTGTGTATTTAAAATCATTAACCCCTCCAAATTTCTAATAAAAATAGGTGATTAAGTATTACGTGATATCGTTTGGAAAAAAAAAGAAAAAAACATTTTCCTTTTAATTAACAGTAGGTTAGGCTAATTGAGGTGGGATCCTTTCCAGGATGTTTCGTTTGGAAATACGACTAAAAAAAATACTTTCCATTTCGAAATGACCAACTGTCATTAATGTTAATAAATATTTACTATTAATATTTAATATTAATTAATATTTACAGAAAATATTATGTAAATGTGTACAATGAATTCGACTTATCAATTTTTTTGCACATAACACAAGTACAACTTCACTTCCCATTTTTTTGTTTTTTGTTTTTGGTAAGTAAAAGGCGAAAAGCAATGTAAACAACTATCACATTAGATAGGATGTTCAGATCTTCTCACTATTGATGAAGGAAAAAAAAAACCTTACTGGATCAGTATTAACTAATCTTTTGCTTTCCTTATTAATGAGATCTTACTTCGTGGACCGTTAATGATCAAGAATCCCATCCTTGTGATTTCTATACTCTTGATGTATATCTCTCATCAAAAATGGGTATGATTTATAGCTCATCCGAGGAAACTGTTTTGAACATAAATTAAGCTAAATTTAATTTTAAACTTCCGAATTTAATTTTAATCTGTTTCATTCTTTAATATTATAATGTAATTTTTGGTGCATTGTTATTTAAATTAAGAAGGAAGCAAGTTCAGAAAAAAATAATCCCACCCAAAACACTTCGTGTAAAATAAATTGCCAAGACTCACATGCTCATAATGCTTTCACTGTTAAAAAGATATGAGATCTCATGTAGAGCCAAGCCCCTAACTCAACGAGGCCTAACTCTACAAGCCCTAACTCTAAAAACCCTATATCTTGGTCAAAAAGTATGCCTTGGCCGTTTCGTGGCTGTCACACAGACAATCCCATGGAGTTATGTAAAGGATATGGAGTATGCCAAGGCCTACTTTTTGACCAAGATAGTAGGGCTTTTAGAGTTAGGCATGTATAGTGAGGGGCTTGGCACTATATGAAATCTGATAACTTTTTAACAGTGAAAGCGTTATGAGCATCTTGGCAACGTATTTTACATGAAATGTTTTGGGTGAGATGAAATAGTTCCACGAAACGGCCAAGCCATACTTTTTGACCAAGATATAGGGTTTTTAGAGTTAGGGCTTGTAGAGTTAGGCCTCGTAGAGTTAGGGGCTTGGCTCTACATGAGATCTCATATCTTTTTAACAGTGAAAGCATTATGAGCATGTGAGTCTTGGCAACTTATTTTACACGAAGTGTTTTGGGTGGGATTTCATTTCTTTTTATAGAATGAGATCTGATAACTTTTTAACAGTGAAAGCGTTATGAGCATGCGAGTCTTGGCAACCCCTTATTTTACATGAAATGTTTTGGGTGGGATTTCATTTCTTTTTGTAAGATGAGATCTGATAACTTTTAAACAGTGAAAGCGTTATGAGCAGGTGAGTCTTGGCAACTTATGTAACATGAAATGTTTTGGGTGGGATTATCTATTACAACTAAATTTAGTTTTAAGATTATTTAGAAAATGGATTTTTTTTCAATACCCTACTTTTCTGTTTTTCTATTGGTCAACTTGTATATACAGGCTGTTTGCATTTTTGTAAGAAATCACATTATTACACAGTATTATTTAGGCCGAAGCATTGAGGGTACGACGTATTTCAGATCTTAATAAAATCCAAAGTATAAAAGCTAGATAAATGAAACTTAGCGTATTTCATTAGTATGGTAACTGCATCTTATCCTGAAAATTTGAGCTCTCTAGTATTATCCAGGCCGAAGCTATGAGGGTTCGATAATACATAACCAGACCCCCCCTTTATGAGGGGTTGCAGGGTGAAAGTTACGGATTTCTTAATTTTTTTGTTGTTTGTGTGCTAATCCTAACCTGCATACCAAATTTCAGCTTTCTAGGACTTCAGGAAGTACCCTAGAGGTTTTGATGATCATGAGTCAGTCAGTCAGTGAGTGAGTGACGGAATCGACGTATTTTAGGTATTAATAAAATCCAAAGTATAAAAGCTAAATAAATGTATTTCATTAGTCTGGTAACTGCATCATATCCTGAAAATTTGAGCTCTCTAGTATTATCCAGGCCGAAGCTATGAGGGTTCGAAAATACGACGAAACACTTCCAGAAAAGGTAGGTAGTGCCCTTCCTGCCTTCGGCTCGTCTTGGTGGGGGCACTGCCGTGCCCCCAGATAAATCTGAAACAATCTCAATAAATAATTGCTATTTATAAAATAAATAATTAAGAAAACGCAAAATTGTTGAAATTACAATTCAAGAACTGAGTTGTTTATTTAAGCAATAAAACTACAGTGTCATAAAAATGTTTTACCTAAGGTTGAATATTTAACGATTTTTATAATTGTGAAATTCGATAAGTGGCATAAGGCTATATTTAAAACCACAGCTAAAAAAATTGTTTATGGATTCATACATAGAATTTTATGAGTTTAACGTAAAACAAAATGAATATATTGTGGATAACAATTTTCATCTTATGCTTGTAAGAAAATAAGGATATCTTAATAGAAAATAAATTTATTAAAACTTTTAAAAACCACGCTTACTATATTATTTAATGATTAAAATATATAAGAATTATGTATATATAATTTAGAAGTAGTTGTATGTGTGTGTGTGTGTGTAAATATATATGCCGCCACATAGCGACTGGTCTCGATAGTGACGGCGCACGGAAGGAAATGTTGCCTTGAAGTAATATATTAATAGAAAATATATTAATATATTATTGTATTGCCATCTGACGTAAGCAAGTGTGCAAAATTTCTAGATGATTGACCGATGGGAAGTGACTTAAAATTGATTACAAGATTTGACCCGGAAACCAGACAGCGTGAGTTAATAAAAGCGTGGTAAAAATGATAATTAAGAAACATTTTTTTTTCAGCAGCAGCAGCGATGTAGATTTAAACAAACTAGAATTGTTAGATTTCAGTTTCTTTTTGCCATTTTATGGAAAGTATACAAATCAAGTCCAGTATAATTTCAAACAGTATCCTAATATCCTTAAAAATGAGAATTTCATTAAAAATTTGAGATTCAATTTATATATATTGTGACAATACTCATATGTCGATTTATTATAACTATTAAAATATTAG
>JAFIDM010009631.1:163364268-163410187 GCA_023159025.1 Thereuonema tuberculata | reverse complement strand
GTGCCAAAATGGACGAACAAGGTGCCAAAATGGACGAACAAGGTGCCAAAATGGACGAACAAGGTGCCAAAATGGACGAACAAAACACGCAATTAAATGCCAAAATGGACGAACAGATGGCCAAAACTAACGAGTCAATTCAGAGACTGAATACCATAGTCGAGGAGCTAGGTGCAAAGACTGGAGAAACGCTGCAGAGATTAGATGCAAAAATAAGTGAACAAAGTGCAAAAATCGATGCTCAAGAAGTAAAACTGTCCGAGAAGCTTGAACAAGGTCTTCGGAATATTAAGGATGACGTCCAACGTACAATCGGTGAATTCAAAACGACCTTCGACGGTCGCATAGCCCAAGTCGAATCAGCAGTGCAGCAAAAGTGCGACGCCTTAGAAGGCAAAGTAGCCGACGAACTCAGCCAAGTCAATGGACAAATTGGCAAAGTCAAACAGAGCATAATAGGAATAACAGAGAAGGTCGGACAGGTGCACCGCGACGCGGTTGACAAACATACCCAGTTAAGCACGCATGTACAGACAATGGTTGTTCAACAAGTACAGGAAGTTCGACAGCTCGTAGAAGAACGAGTTAAGGACATGAATGACAAAATGGAACGCCTACCAACAGCACCTGTAACGCTGGCAACGGCATTGACCAATATACCACCCACATTGACCTTTAATGGGACGTCCGGCGAACATCCCAGTGCATTTATGAAGGCTGTCACAAATTACTTCGCATTAACGAATGTCAGGGAGGCACTGAAGCCGCGAATAATCTACCAAATGCTAAAAGGAGCGGCGAAAACGTGGATGGATACCTTGGACCCGTTTCCCACCACCATGGACGAGTTTAAGAGTAAATTTCTCGCTCGATTCTGGGGAAAGGAGGCACAGGCCAAATTCAAATTCGACCTCATGCACTCCTACTGGAGGAGAGGAGATGGTAGTATGCGTGGTTACGCAGAGGACAAGATAGCTGCGCTGAGGCAGTGTGAACCGCCGATGTCAGAGCAGGACATTATAAGCTTACTCACGAGACATTTTCCAGTGCACATACGAAATCTGCTCATGAGTGTGGACGCAATGACCATCGAAAAATTTCAGTTCATGCTAGGGAATTACGACCACGCGAGTGAAAGCTTCACACAGCCCGATAGGAAAGCAAACGTAAACAGCGTGTCATCGCCTACAAGTAGGAGTAACGGACCGGGTTACCGCAGAAACAGTGATCGGACGGAGTCTCCGCCAAGCAAGCGGAAAGCGGGAGAGCATAGCCCAGATCGAGACAGACCGATACAAAGGGATACCGGCGGAAATCGTTGGACGAGCCACGGACCAAGTGAAGGGGGAAATGGCCAACTGACCTCAAGAGGATTAGACGTGAGCAGGAATGCCCGCACAGCAATAGCATCTGACGGAGGAGCAAGTTGTTCAGCTTCCCGAAAAAACTAACTGCGTTTGGCACGACGGACCCCCAGCCAAACGACGTTGCCTGTTTCGAGGTCCCCATTCTTACAGTATGGACTCTGCGTCCGGAGGAACTAACAGATTTCGGAGTGGAAACTGACAAAGTTAGCGCCAGGCGATGCCCGATGATCAAAACACGAGTGAACGGAGTGAAAGTTAACGCACTAATAGATACTGGAAGTACGATAACGGTGTTATCGGAGGAGGTGCTAGAGAGAGCACTAGTGATCGATGGTAAAGTCCCGATCCTCCCCGTCTCAAGAACCACCATCGTAGGAGTTAATGGCCGACCAGCGGAACAAATTACTCGCCAGGCCATGATGACGATCGAAATTCAAGGTGAAAGATATGATACAGTTTGTTTAATTTCGAAACGCATCGCATATCCCTTGATTTTAGGTGCGGACTTTTTGAACAAAAACGAAGTGATGATCGACTTAAGGCATAACGTAATAAGGTTTCCAATCCAAAATAGGGCAGTGAATCTGGAGAACGGAGAGGACGATACTTTGACGGAAATGGTGAACTGTTCGGAGATCAACGACATTGCACGGGAGATCCAGGAAAAGGTTAACTCAGCGGAAAATGTAAGTCCCCAGCAAAAATTACAACTAATCCAGCTGCTGAGTAATTATCAGAAGGTATTCGAGCCGTCCCAAGAACCAGCGATAGGATACCAGTTCGACATAAGACTAACAGACGAAACCCCATGGAAAATGCGGTGTTATCCAATACCTAAAGCCTGCGAGAAAGAAGTATCCGCTCAAATTCAGGAGATGGTACGCCAGAACATAGTTCGGAAGCAGGCCACGGCCTATAACAACCCATTGGTCATCGTAAGAAAGAAAAATGGAAGCGTACGGCTATGCCTGGACGCGAGGCGGTTAAACAGTGTGACAGTGCCGTATCGTGATAAGCCACTTGCCATCGACGATGCGTTGCGTCAATTTAACGGTAAGAGTTGGTTTAGCTCGATGGATTTTCGATGGGCGTACCACCAAATTGCTCTAAAGGAGGAATGCCAGAGGTATACTGGTTTCACACATAATGGCGTGACGTACGTGTATTTGCGGATGCCCTTTGGACTTAAAAATGCCGGATCAGGTTTGATTCAGTACATGGATCAGGTCATAAAGAACTCTATGCAAGACAATGCAGTAGTTTATGTCGACGATGTAGTGCTCAGTGCCAGCGGATTTTCCGAACACTTGAAACATTTAGAAACTTTGTTCAATGTGTTACTTAAACACAATCTCCGGTTAAACTTAGCCAAATCCGAATTTTGTAAACATAGGATTAGTTTCTTGGGATATGTAATCGATAGAAGCGGCGTTTTCATGAGCCAAGAAAAGATCATAGAAATCAACAATATCAGACCGCCGAGGAACGTCAAGGAGTTGCGAAGTTTTATTGGGACCTGCCAATATTACAGTCGTTTTTGTCCCCACTTCGCTCAAACGTTGCAGCCGTTTTATCAACTTCTGAAAAAAGGTATCAAATGGCATTGGGATCAGATGCTAGAAAAGACGTTCAATGACGTAAAGGCGATGTTTCTCTACTCATGCACCATTGCTCACCCGGACTTCAATCAGCTATTCATTCTTCAGACAGATAGTAGTGACGTAGGAATGGGAGCCACGTTACTACAGGAGAAGGACGGACAGGAAAAGGTAGTCGCCTTGGCATCGAGGGTATTGCGCGGACCGGAGACCCGCTATACCTCGACGGAGAAAGAGGCCAATGCCATCGTGTGGGCGCTACAGAAATTCCGGTATTATGTAATGGGCCGACATTTTCAGATAAGGACTGATAACAAGGCTTTGACATTTTTACAACAATGTCACTCATCCAATGACAGATTGTTGCGGTGGACGCTGTGGTTACAGCAATTCGACTACAACATTACACATATCCCAGGGACTAACAATCATCTACCTGACCTACTGAGCCGCCAAGGGACACACGAAACGAGGGCGACAGGACCACGCCATAGCTTTCATATGGCAGCGATTGATTTGCAAGTCTTTCCAATGCCTCAAGTGTCGTGGGAAACCTTAGAACAAGCTCAGGATCTGGATCCGGAGATCGCCGCTGTCAAGCGCTACAAGGAAGGACGCATGCGAGCAGACGAGCACGAATACGATCGGATTGATCGTAGGAGCCACACCTGGAAACTAGTCGACGGAGTTGTAATGGTTAAAATCAAGAATAATCCGGAGACCTTTCGCGTATGGATCCCAAAAGACATGAGAGAGGACTTCATTTGGCTTGCTCACACAAAGTATGCGCATTTCGGAGCTAAGAAAATAGCCTTAATACTTCGTAAATCTGTGTATTGGCGCAATATGCACCGACAAGTGAAACAGCTGTTATCAACGTGTGACACGTGCTTAAAAACGAAATATCCCAACCGGACATACCAAGGGACACAACGCAACATCATTCCGGAGGACAAGAATAAGATCGCCGCAATTGATCTTTATGGGCCTTTGCCGAAAGTGGGGAGAGGAAACAAATTCGTCATGGTGATTGTGGACGTATTTAGTAAGTGGGTGCGAGTGTCCCCCCTTAACAAACCAACCGCACGAAATTGTCTGAAAGCCTTAGATGATTTCGTAGCTGAGGCCGGTAACTATGAAAACATCCTTACCGATCACGGCACTCAGTTCACAAGTGCAGCCTGGCGGGACGGATTACATCAAAGGAATATCCAGCCCATTTATTCATCTATACGGCATCCCCAGTCCAACCCGGCGGAGCGGGTAATGAAAGAACTGTCTCGTTTGTTCAGGGTTTATTGTAGGGATAACCATAAAGGATGGTTGGAACTGTTACCCTACATAAACCACTGGCTTACTCACACCCCGCATGACAGCACTAACAAGGCGCCACTAGAGATTCATTTCGGACGTGCTCCACCTCCCTTCCTTGACTGCCTTTGTAGACCGGAGATCACCCAGAGCAGCATGCCTGTAACCCCCAGAGTGATTTTCGATCAATTAACAAAGGAAGGACATCGGAGAAGAAAACAGGTTCGGCAGCGGGGCTACAACTTTGTAGTCGGACAGAAAGTGCTCCTTCGTACACCTCGTGTGTCCGATCCTGTCAGGGGATTATTCCACAAATTCTTCCCGTTGTTTGCTGGCCCTTATACTGTTTCCCGAATTGTTACGCCGAATGTGGCGGAAATTTGTGACTCAATGGGCCAAATAAAAGGTCAGTACAATTTTTACAACTTGCGACCATATGGTTAGGACCAGTCCTGACCAGGACACTCAATCACGCAGTGCCAGGACAATCCGTGCTTCTAGACTGTGAACAGTGTAAATAGTGAACTCTAAATATTTCACTCAGGTGAAAAAAAAAAAAAATGGACTGTAAATAGTGTGAACAGTGTAGAAGTGAACTTTAAATTGTGCGACGATGCAGTAAAACTGTGAACTGTAACCTGTAGCAGTGAACCTTGAACTGTGTTTAATACATACATTTTTGATTCCTTACTCTGAAGAAGACATCAGTCAAGAGAAAACACCTTGAAGTAACAAGAAGAGCCTTTGTAAATAGTTTTAAGCTTCGTTTTATTTTTGTAATGTGAGTTTGTCACAGGGTTGTTTTGAAATAAAACATTTGTTTTTTTTTTATTGAAAAAAAAAAATATTGAGGGGGGTAATGTGACAATACTCATATGTCGATTTATTATAACTATTAAAATATTAGAATATTAATATTATTATCATTATGAAGACAAAAGAAATGTCAATTAAGAAAAATAATTTCAAAGTAATTATTTTGTAAAAGCTAATGGCGAAAGACTTCGTTAGGGACAGTTTTAATTATTGTCAGTGATTTTTATTTTAGTTTAGGCTTTAATTTATTTTAATTTAGGATTTTAGGAGATAAATCTTTTAAATGTAACTTATTAGGATTTAATGCAATTTAGTGTTAGAAATTTAGGTGTTTTAAGTAGTTGTGTAATTTAAGATTAGTTGAATTTAAGGATTTTGATAAGGAATTAATTTTCTTTTTGCTTTAATTAAGCTGAGTTTATTTGAGTTTGGAAATTTCCTATTCTTAGGAATTTCCTTGTGGCCATCATTCCATATTTGGAATTGTTGTAAGCATTGTAATTCTATTGGTTAATTAGCATTATCACTCCATGTGAGGTAATAATGAGGTAATCTCCCTTATTTGGGCAGATATGCAATCCTGCTATCCGTATGGTCTGTGCGACGCGTGACGTCACACAGCGGCGCTCTTAAAGTTTATAAAACGGGGTGTTCGAGGAAAATCTCTCTCTCTCGCCGCAGTTTCGCTCTTTTAACCTTTGCTACAATGCGCCCGGCCTCGACGATCACCGCGGACGATGTATTGGCGGCCGCGCCTCAAATTCTCGATGCGTTTGTTAGAGATAGGGTGTGTTAAGTCAAGTTATCTTTAGCTAGAATAGGCAACCCGTGGATAGCCTACAATTTCTACAATTTATTTGAGCGAAACATTACTGAAATTAATTTGCAAGATAAAGCTTGCAAATTCTGTGTTCAATGCACGTGTACACCCGTGCAGGATTCCCCAAGTTACTTAGTGCTTCGTAAGTGAAAATTTGTGCTTCGTAATTTAGTTATTTAGTGCTTTGTAAGTGAAAATTTGTGCTTCGTAATTTAGTTATTTAGTGCTTCAAAAGTAAAAGTTGTGCTTCGTAATTTAGTTATTTAGTGCTTCGTAAGTGAAATTTCAGTGCGTCGTAATTTAACTTTATGCTTCAAGAAGTTATAAGCCATAGCTTCGCCGAAAGTATTATTCTTGCAGTGTTGTGTCATATTATTATTTCGCAGTGTCGAATAAAAATGGTTAAGTTTAATTAATGTGGTGAATACGTTGTGCTTCTTTGTGCGTGAACGTGAAGTGTGGCTCCCCCACGCTCCGAGTGGATTGGATTAGCCAGGGCATACCATGTAACGACTTTGGAGGGGGTAGATAGAAAATTCACCGAACGGACTTTTCGGTTGGCGCCCAACAAAATACCCGAACAACCCCTGAAGGACTAAAATTATCACGTGGTACCGTTACAATATATATATATATATATATATGCAGGCTGATTCATAAAGTACTGGAATACCCCTCCGATATAATTTATTTTATTAATTCCCGCCCCGGGCTCCTTGGGTTTGAAATACACCCAATGGAGTCAATACTCCATTTTAACTTAGCCTATTCTAATCTCGCTTCCCTTTCCTTGCTCTTCCCGGTTGTGAAGGGTGCTAACTAGACCATTTTTTTTCATCGGGGCAGAAAAAAGGTTAAAATGGGGACCCCCATCATCCGACTCACAATCGCACGTTCGATCCGGAATTCCATGCCCTATTTTACTTTTTTTTACATCGAATTTGACTTAGAAAAATATTTCGATGTTCGTTCTTTATAGGTCTGTTTTTCCAGTCCTTTATGAATCACCCTGTTTATATATTGGTATAAATATTTCCCTTTTATAACATTTAATTACGATCTCGTTGAAGCAGTGAAGTTGTTTTCGTTTTCTGTTTAACATAATTTTATTAAAAAGTAAGAATAAAGGAAAGAAAAATTACTTATTGAATGAAGCTACAGTAAAGTTTGTGAAAAGTTGTGTTCAATTAGTTTTAATTCTTTAAGACAAGTTTCGTTTAATTCCTAAAAATAGTTATTTATTTTACTAATATTGAGACAGCTTGTCTTTCCAAATCCTGTAAACAAATAAAAACGACGAAGGAAATAGAATTGAATGAGGATGAGGTAAGAGACCATTGAAGACAGAACTTCTCTTTTAATTACAAATACTGATCGCCTCTATTTCCTGTGTAAACACTCTCAAAACAGGTTTACGATCCTAATCGCCGCCCCCGAAGTAATCAGAGTCCGTCACAGACACCGATGGGAACACAGACGCAAGCACTAACGAGTGATTCTAACCTATTGGCTGGACTTATACAGACTAAGGTTTTGATTGTGTCATTTTAGAGTGTTGGTTTTTCATTAGACCTATTGCGATAAAGAAGTAGTAGACATTTAGTTAATTATATTTACTAAATCAGATTTTTTTTTAATTTGAACTAAGGTTCTTTTCATTTAATAATGTAACTAACTAAAAAGTAATAGTCAAATGGATGAACTAAATTTTGAAGTAAATTTTTTCAAAGTAAAAATATGAGTGAATACTTTTGTTGAGTAATACTAATCATGATTAAATAAATAATATCAATGATTCAGCCGGAAAGATATATTCCTTCTTACTAATTTATAAGCTGTATTAAGAATAAAAAATTTCTATTTGAACTTTTCTTTGAGTCTATTTCAGAAGTTTTTTTTTTATTTATTATTATTGAAGGGAAGTTTCAATAATACTGACAAAAATAGAACCTAACTATTTAAAACTACTTAACTATTTACTTTCTATATTTGTTTGCTTTCATATCATTAATATAAAATCTATTTTTAAAATTCCATTATTAAAATTCCATTTTTACGTGCGCTGATCATAGCCGAGATGTCAAAAATATAGCCGACGCACCTATCTAAGACTAAGATGGTTTAATAATGAAATTAAGATGACTACAGTTTCGAATTTTTCGAATTTACAGTTTCGAAGTCACTTGAGAAAGAATACTCCGTTATTGTATTCGAAACTGTAGTCATCTTAATTTCATTATTAAACCATCTTTGTCTTAGATAGGTGCGTCGGTTATATTTTTGACATCTCAGCTCTCACAAAATCTATTTTTCTTAATTTTAAATAATAAATTGTTTATTATATTAATATTGGATAGTTTAAATGATAAAATTTCGAGGTTATTTTCATTATTAGAAAGAAACAATTATCTTAAAATTTAATAGGGTTATGGAAGTAGACATTTAAAAATAATAAAAAAAAATAACAATAAAGAAAATCATTATAAAAATTAAAGACAAAAAGAGTTTCAATAAAGACATTTAAGCATGAGACCCAAGTAAAAAAATAGCTATTAAAACTACTTGATGTTTTAAAACGAATTCATTCCAAATCAAATCAAATTATCAAATACTATAAAGCGAGCAATTCTTGGAAATTTTATCTTAAAAACGGGCCTAAGGATTTTGATGAAATGTGGTGAATCTACCGTTTTCGGGTGCGAGAAAGCGATTTAGCTAGGTCTCGACTTCGGGAAAACTCATTTAGAGGTAAATGATTGACCTGGGACCTGGGTACCAGGTTAATGCCTGCAGTGTTCTTACTTTATTTTCGCTTTCCTTATTCTTAAGAAGTTCGTGTTCTGTGTGTTTTTACATGTAATAAAATAATAATTTTGCTTAATAATAATTTTTAAAAATTTTCCCTTTCAACGTCGCGTGTATTCACTGTGGAGCTGTCCATTTCCCCTGGTTAAATAGCCGGGTGATTGGCTACAATGTTTTTACTTTATTTACGTTTTATTTTAACGTGCAAAGCTCGGTCTTCCAGGTACTTGAAATTATTTTGAAAATTATTTTTTAACACTTTATAAAACAGGTAAGCACTGATAAAAGGAGATATAGAAACAATGTGGAATTGATTGCTTTTACCGAAAATTAACGTTAAGATCACTGATATAATGAGAAGGGAGAGAAAAAGAGCGAAGAAAATAGTGGAATTTGGTGTGCCGGTTTTGTTAATATTTTCTTGTAATTTTTTTTTTTGGCTGGATGGTTTGACCTTCAGTATCTCACCCAAATCATCTTCATGACCTTTTCCATTCAATATATTCCTGGACACGCTGATATGGAGAACTAATCTGTCATTGTAATATTGATATGTCATTTTTAGACAAAAAGGAAAAGCGTTAAGAATTGAATCATGTTAAAGAAAGTGAACTAAAATTGGTTCCAGTTTGTTTGATACGTGTAGAGACATCGCTGCTGTTAGTATAGTATTGGTTAAAGTTAAACAAATTATTATTCAACGATTTAATATGAAATAATTTACTTTATTAATAGAGTACGAAAGTTGTTTTTTTTTTAAATAATCATTCGTTGTTTTTTGATGCTTACTATTTATAAATATACTATACTAAGAAATGCTAAAAGACATTGACAATGCATGTACTATTCAATTAATAATATATATTATTCGATTAAAGATCTATTATAATAATATTAATTGTTATGGGCCTTTCAAGCAATCAAAAAAGTCAGAGCGCTGCAGTCGTTTCCCATGATTTACTACAACCTTTAGAGATTCCTTTGGTAAGTTAACGTGGTCGAAGTGTAGTTTTAGGTATTTTATTTATCATGGTCCATAACTGTTGCGCATGTGAATGTCATAATACAATTAAAATAAACAGTCTCGGTTGTCATAAATTTTCAAAAGAAAAAATACTGCAGTGATATTGGCAGCATATATTAAGAATTGGGAAATTCGTATTGGAATGCATGCCTGAATAAAAATATAAAATAAACTTTGATTAATACTATCATCATCTATACAAACCTTAAGTGACAAAATTATTGCCTATCTAAGCTGAAGATAATACAAACAGTAAAATTCTAAATTAATTAATTTAACAGTTAGGGATTCTATGTTTATGTCGGTAATCCCTTATTTATTCTCATAACATTGTTCTTTAGTTCACTTTCTTTTTAATCAGACTTACATAATTAACAATTAGACCAATCAATCTTTAGCTAAATTATTTTGACTGGATTTATTTTAATTATTCTTTATTACATTAAATATCTGTATTTTTCCTTATTAATTGTTTATTTCTATAGTGACTCTTAATTCTTCTATTTACAGTTGACTTCTTTACAGATTTTCGTATTTTGATATTACTTTTTCCTGCTTTCATTTTCTTACTTTGCACAAGATTTACTATATTCATCTGTTAATATTAAACAAAACAAAAACAACATAATGCAGTGTATAACAATTATTTTAATAGTAGTAAAGTACGTATATTTCCAAAATATTTCTGTTTCCATTTTGTTTGGAAAGAAAGGAGTTAATTTCTTAGAAATCTTATTTAGTGATCATTACAAATATAGTGAATTTGTTATTTTCATTAATTGCAGGTATTGAGGAAGGCAATGTAATTTCAAAATGATTAAATTTATTATTTCAGTTGTGAATCTTTACAACGGAAATATGATTAAATTGTTTATATTTATTCTGAATGATACGTTTATAAATTACTATCCAAAATAACGATCGTTGTTCTATATCTTGCCGTCGCACGATGGGAAATAATAAAGCTTTGAATGTTTTATTTTGAAATGGCATTTTCACTTACTTAAACAATAAACATTAAAACGATATCGAAAATGCTTTTTAGACAAAGAAACGTTAACTTTCTCTGAATTTTCAGTCGATTTTCTTTATTAAGAACTCAAGAAAAAGCAGAACTTATAATTGTAACATTCATAAAAGTCGCTTTCTTATCCCTAAAGTTGCATTTCGCAGTATGGCCACCAGGTGGAGTATTGGGACACTTGAATCGCTAATAAAGATCGCTAAAAAGTTTTGAGTCATATTTATACATAAATTTGCTTTTTTACATACCTTAATTTTAGCTATTTTTAGTGTCCAATTCTATACATATTTATTCATTCTTAATGTTCTGTAGTTAATGGCACAGAATTTACAATTTTCCCTTAGTGAAAATCAAATAAATTTGTTGTGTGAAAAGATAACAATCTATCTTTCTAAATCCATTATTAAAAATATAAAACTTAAGATTAATGTAGTTTTTAAAGAAGCATTTGGCTGATTATTTACAAAATCTTCATAGCAAACCATAACAAAAAAAAAAAAAAAAAAAAAAAAAAGAAGATATTGACTAACAGTTTGCAATAGAGTATTCGGAAATAAATGAAAGGTGGATTTTTGTTGATTTGTCTTGATGGCAGCATCCATTTCATTCAGAAACCATATTTCTTTGAGGTATGATTCACAAAGGCGACTCATCGTATGTACTTTTCGACCATTGCCCTCATTGGTGTCAGCCCTAAAGAGGACAGAGAACACTTCATTACGAGTAAAGAAGCATGATTGCCACAGTAATCAAATCAGTTCACTCATATGAATGAGACAGCAAGGCAGAGGTCTACAAACCCATTCAGAAAAATTGATCCTAGTTCTACGGCCAAAAAAAAGCATAAAGATCTGCCTTAATATTTTCCTTTCGGTAACAGTTCATTAGCCAAAATCCGATATCTGCTGTGACTGTCGTAACCATTTTATGGTTATTTACGACCTTTTTGCGTCTTTAATTTTGTAGCTGAAACGAAGCAATTGTATAATTTTCAAACTTGCCAGAAACGAAAGTGAAGAGTTTAAACATGCACAACTCAAAAGATTTCTTTGAATTTTTAAAAGAATTTCATTGCGATTTTATGAAGCCTGTTTACATGTAAATAGTGAACACATCCACAGAAAGGAAAATCTACAGAAAAAACAGCTTAAATTTATTGCAGTTTAACTATAGGAAACATTTATACATTGCAATGAAATCCAGTTGAGAAAACTGCTCTGCATAGAGATAACCATTTGTAGGTAATTTTGAAAAATGAAAACTATAAACTTGCATTTAGTTTAGATGAAATACTATCATTACGTAGCGCTTTAGGAATATTTTCTTGCAGACGAATGTGTATCTCGACTTCCTTATCACATGCGAAGAAATGTTCTCAATAAAACAGTGATTCACTGAGAGCACTATAAAAGTAACTTTTGTTACCTATTATACAAGCATGGGGCGTGTATAAAACTAAGCCTGGCAAGGGGAAAAAAGTGGATGGGTGTAGACATATTACTATCCCATCTTTTACGACAATTTTATGTCTGGACCGATCCAGTGTTCCCGTCCGGCATCACAGAAGAATTATTGGTCTTTTGAAACTCTTAGAAATGGACTGCTCTAGCCTGGGTTAGGCTTATGAAGGGAATGACCTTCTCACCGTCGGGTCACCCTACCCTTCCCTCTCAGAGTGGGAAAAGTGCTTGCTCTCTAACTGTCTGAAACCAATAAAAGCATTGGAAACAACTTCCGCCTGAAACTTCTTTTTCATTGGAAAATATTGTCGTCATTATTATCTCGTGAATCTTTTCCGTATTATTTTTTTCCAAAAGATTTTTAATACAATCATCTTTCGCAATGAAGCTTTAATTTAAATTTATTTGGGATAAAGTGTCGATGAAATTCAAAAGAAAAATCTGAAAGTCACAAAAATACAATACCGTACTTTAAAAAGAATATTTTTGCGACTTTCAGAATTTTCTTTTGACTTTCATCGACACTTTAACCAAAAAATAGAACTACTTTAAAAGTTATTTTTTTAACATTAAAAATTATTTGTTTTTCAATTATTCTTTCCTGTGAATATTTGAGACTGTTAAGACTGTGTGTGTGTGTGTGTGTGTGTGTGTATGAGTTTTTCAAACCCAGTGTATGCAATGCTTCAGGCCGATATATCTAAATGTAGATGCATCGTAAATTCTCTTTTGCATATAAACACTACATAAGTTTAATGAAAAATACTTAGTACAACAAAAAAATATATAAAATCCGTTTTAACGTCCCAATCAAGGTTCAATTTCAGAGAGACCAAGAGACTCAGGGTACCTAAGAGTTCGAATGGAAAGAGTTCGAATGGAACTTCTTAAACGTCGTACAATTTTAATGTTTTAAATGTGAATTGGTGTAATTGTGCTTTCTTGGTCTCCTGAAAAAAATTGTATTTACAAAAAACTAATAACGCATCTGCGATATCTTAACTTTTCTTTTATGAGAGGGAATCCATAAGGAAGCTATTTTGAGATTTTTATCATTACAGTCGATTGGAGCTACCCTTTGGTCTATATTTGATTCTTTAAGATAGTTGACAAAAGCAAAAAAGACCTTGTAGTACAAAACAAAAAGCTTATACATGTATCGATTAAGAATGTAAATAATTGCAAAGAGAAGATGATTAGAGAAATCAGTTAATTGGACGAGATTAGTTAACGACGTAATCAAAGTTTTTATTAATATAAAGAATAGGAAAAAAATTCACATTACGCTTAGACTGGATATGAACTTAGTAGAGTGACATTATTAAAACACATAATTTGCTTTGGCCGTTATCATAAAAAAGCATAATAAGCCCTTCTCACTTAACTTTAAACAGTTCCGACACTAAACCATTATAATGGGAAAGTTGTTCAGCAGGTCTTGAGGCAGTGGCTCACATCTTTTTCAAAAGTTAACGAATAGTGGAGTGTTCTGCTAATATTGTTTTCAATGCCATCACACAAAAATTCTGCGATTTAGATCTAGCGTCTTTCTTACGCTGAAGGCAATTATTAGAGACTTTTCGTTTCAAGATAATTCTGCACTTTATTATCTGTGAACAAAAAAAGACTATTAAATTCCCTCTTGTATTACTTTCTCAGATATCGGTGCGATTATCAAGTGTTCTTATCCTCCAAACTAAAAAGCCTTTAGAATAAAGATTGGAAAGGAAAGATTACTCCAGTGAGCACTTAATATGTTGGACTAAAGGTTGGATGACTTTGGACGGTCAAATACTTAAATAATATGTTTGGAGACAGAAATCAAAATTATTTCAATAAAGAACGCAATTTGCATGGAAAACCCATTTTTTATTCTAATAAAATTCGAATATTTCTAAATACGTCCTATTAAAATATTTTCGTAATTTTAAAAGGTATTTAAAAACTATTTCTATAACTTATTTTTTTTTATTTATTTCATCATTTATATTATATTTTTTAAAAAAAGATTTAACATACGTGCTTCTTAATAAAATTAAAATAAAAGGCCAATATACTTGACTGATTTTTTAAAAAGCATTTAAATACTTTAAAAAATGCAGGACACGACCGGTTTCGCCTCCATGACGAGGCATTGACGAGTGACAATCATTACAGAAAGCATGATATTTAAGTGCTCTCGCAGTCAATTGGATAAAATCTGCAAGACAGGTGGTGCCATCTTTCGCCGGAAAAGTGTAGACTAGACTCCCTCTGTGGGTTGAAACATGGAACGTGTCCTGTATTTTTTAATGTGTTTAAATGTTTTTAAAAAATCAGTCAAATGTGGCCTTTTATTTTAATTTTATCATTTACGTTACTTATAATTAATTGCACATGTGTTGGCAAGAAACTTAAATATAAGTATGTATATTGCCAAAACAATTTTCGCACCCAGAACGAATCCAGAACGATCCGGGAACGACGAAACTCGGTATACTGTACAGTCATAGGTATTTGTGGCACTGCAGCTGGACTGCGATTGCCCAGAATTGCCACCAGAGGCATTAGTAAAGCTATGGCTGTGATCATGTGAACGGCCGTCATATGAGCGCTGTCAGTTTTCTAATCAGTGAGGATGTGGAGTGAAGTTCTCTGAGTCCACAGCATGCCCCGACGACGCATTCAACGTGGTTTTGAAGAACTGACATAGTATAAGAGAGGTCGTATCGTTAGACTGCGGTAGGCAGGCTGATCGTTGCGTTGAATTAGTCGGCCCTGGAATTAGTCGAATTAGTCGGAACGACTGTAGTGTAAGACGGCGTTGGGAGCAGTCGAGACATGAGGGAACACGCAAGTGCAGATAAAGCACCGGGGACCTAGGAAGATTACCAGAAGAAAGGATCGTATTATCATCCGACAGGCGCGAACTGATCTAAGAGTGTACCTGTCCACCATCCAGAGACAGGTAAGGGCGTCACCAGAAACCCCTATGTCCACCAGCACGATTGCGAGGCGACTTACAGAACAAACCTTGCATTCTCGGCGCACTTACGTGTCTGCCATTAACATCCCACCATTGGCAGCTTCGTTTAAAGTGGTGTAGTGAGCAAGTGGCACAATGGCTGAATCCAAGTTTTGTCTGGATAACGATAACCACCATAACTCGAGTATAGAGAAGCACTGGGCAGCGCACGAATCCAGACTTCATTGTTGAGCGACACACCGCCAGGACTGGTGAGATCATTATGTGGGGAGCCATCTCGTACGATTGGTCCATTTTCCAATAAGATAATGCCCGCCCACTTACAGTACTGGTTTCCCTGGACTGCCTCCGTTGCTGTCGACACCTTTCCTTGGCCTGCCAGGTCTTCAGACTTGTTACATGTGGGAGATTAGCTTCGACCATCAATGGGGCATAAAAGAACTGGAGCAGTTGCAACAGATAAGGGGGGATTTTCCGCAGAATAGCATTAGACGTCTCTATTACTCATACCAAGTCGTATCGATGCATGTATCCATGCTTGGGGCGATAAGTCGCAGTACTAAAGAGATTATTGATCGGTAGTATTTTGCCTGAATAAACGGTCCATTTGCTCTGATATTGATATCAGTTATTTCCATCATTCTCATTGCCTATTCCAGTTATTTCCTATTTCAATTGGTGCTTCTATGATGCCCTAATTTTTTTGGCAATGAGTCTATTATTTATAATATGCATTTATGTTGTAGTATCTTAATTAGGTTTTAGATCATTATCAGTAAAATTTCGGAACACCATTTAAAATACAGAGATTTCGAGAAAATGGTCTAGAAGGGTATCCCAGCTGAAAAATAACATATTGACATGAAAAATTAACATATTGGTTTCTTTTAATAGAGGCCTCTCACGTTAACTTTTCTGAACAAGTGTTTTTTGAACAAGTCTTTTCTGAACAAGTCTTTTGTGAACTTTTCGAAACAAGAATTGTCAGTCAGTAACCAGTGATCAGTGGTGGTCAAAATTATAAGGACAAGGGAAAAAATCGCCAAACTTGGTTACAGTTGGCTGGAAAATTATGCAAATTTTATGGCTGGAAACCAACGATAAATGCAGCATTTTTTATTAGTTTTTATGGAAATATATGGGAAATTCACATTCATAAAATGTATTTTGGATTTAGACAGCACTGTGATATGGACAAAATTATAAGGACAATGCTATTTGTATGTTCTAAAAAGCAAAATTTGCATGTTTTTTGTTCAGCACACGGCACTCCCAGACGATATAAATGCATAGTAAGAGATTGCGAACGTCATATTCTATTTTTTCAGTCATGCCACTAGGTACGAAACTTTCGGAGTTTTAGAAAGGGAAAGTGGTTGCTTTTAAAAGTTCAGGACTTACTGTACATCAAATTTCGACAAAGCTGAATAGATCGAGAACGGTTATTTATAATTTTCTTAAAAATCCCGAAAAATATGGACGGCAAAGACATATAGGTAGGCCATCTTCTGTTTCTGTGCCTGTGAAAAGAATGATAATAAGGCGAGCTTGCTCCAAAAAACAAACATGAACGGAAATTAAACGGGAATTAAACTTACGATGCAGTGTTCGAACTGTTCGACATGTTTTACAAAAAGAAAAAAAGGTTCGTTAGGAAAACTTAGGTCACGACCACCTCTTACAAAAGTTCATAAGAGACTGAGGATGGAGTTTGTCAAAAAATGCATTACTGTGGAAAAAGAAGTGCGATGATATTATCTTTACTGATGAGAAAAAGTTTAATTTGGATGGACCAGATGGTTTTCGCTACTTCTGGTATGATTTCCGTAAAGAAAAAGAAATTTTCGCAAACCATGGATTTAGAGGTGGCTCAATGGCTGGTCTGAAGAGGTTTCGCAACTGGAGGAACCACTGCAATAGTTTTTGTGCAGGGCAAAATGAAGTCTGAGAGTTATATTTACATATTGGGCAATAATCTTTTATCAGAAGCACCGTCAATTACAAGTGGAGACTTTTTGTTCCAGCAGGACAATGCCTCAGTACATGTTTCTCAAACTTCGAAAGCATGGTTTGATGCTAATTTCGTGAAATTACTTGATTGGCCGGCCAGAAGCCCAGATCTAAATCCAATGGAAAACCTGTGGGGTATTCTGGCACACGAAGTATACAAAAATGGTGTTCAATATCAAAATAAGCAAGAACTCATGTCCTCCATCGAAAAAGCCTGGAAAAACATTTCTAAAAACGTTCTTAAGGAACTGTCAAACTCTATGATGTCAAGACTGATGAAAGTGATTGAGAAGAAGGGGGAGATTATTAATTATTAGTATGTTTTAGGCCAAAAACATTCATTGTCCTTATAATTTTGGCCAGTTTTTACAATGACATTTTTTGTTTAATACGGCAAATCATTCATATTTTGCATTTTCCAATGTTTTGCATTCTACAATGATTTCTAGCATAAAAAAGCATTTTATGTATACATTTCACTTTATTTACTTCAGAAATAAATTTTTTCTGTGAAATTTTCAGTTGTCCTTATAATTCTGACCACCACTGTAGTAGCTTCCCATCGTGCTATTTGAAACAGTTGTTTATTCATGTTGATGCAACTCTGAAACGGTATTCATCACTTCTAATTTCTTCTTCAATGTTAACCACCCATTACATCAAAATAGCAACTAGGAAGACAGTTGGTCATCTAGTAAAAATTACATTAATGCTCTTTGCAAAAACACATTAAAAAAAAGCATCTGGTAACAATCCATGATTTAGAAATTAATGCTACATACAGTCATTACAAAGTCCTTGTGCAGTTTTAAATTGTCATAACTTCAGTTGTACAGTAATAATCTCTAAAAGATCTCTAAAAAGATAAGTGAAAGAATTTATTACGTTTTACGTAGATTTATCTTGACATCGTTTATTTTGAACATGTCCACTATCATCACAAACAAATACGTATAGCTATTCTGAAGTTCTACACATAAGTTTTCCAATTGATTTGACTGCCATTCTGACATGGCCGAGTGGTCTGGGCGGCGGTCTGCCATGCGCCAGATATGTCGGAATCTAGGTTTGAATCTGGCGAGGGCTTGGATGTTTCTTTCTTTTGCAGTAATTGTTTTTCTTCATAGGAGGCAGAAGTGTGACTGTTACCTTAGGGTGCCTCCTGGCTAATAATATCCAAACGATAGTAAAACAACAAAAATTCACCATCATAGTGTGTGATTGTGACCAGAAATCCAAAAATGGATCCGAGACACAACAACTACAACAATTGATTTTACGCACTGTTGAGGCTGGAATATCAGCTCAAAACACTCCTGTTTTCTTAATTTCCGTAGACTTTCAACGAAGGTCTACAGATGCTACACTTAATTTATTTACACTTGGTCTTCCAGATCGTGGCTTATCACTGACGGAACTTGTTTATCTGAACTTATTTTTCCAATAGATTACGGAGTTCCTATGTGGTGGATCTTTATTGTAATGGGCTCCATGATGACAGATTTTTGCTCGGCGGACCACAAAATATAGTTTACTTTCTCTTCCATTGAGGTGATGGGTGAATCGTAAAAAAATAATAAGCAATTATAAATTTATTGTTAAACTACGATAAAATAAAGGAATCACTTTTTTAAATATTCTCTACTTAAATTGATTTTATCATGAATAGAACTTAGTTTTACAATTTAAAACTGATAAGGACTTTATAGATATATGTAGAGGTATTAAAAGCAATTGTGAAGTTATAAGTTTTGATTAATTATTCAAAATTAGCATATCAAAGGAGTTGTCTATTTACTTCCAGAATGTTGTTCAAACGTTTACCATCGATGTCATCGCTTTTCTACCTAAAAGTAATGTAATATTATTAATATTAGCAGTCAGTAATAAATGTAACTTTATATCCTATTTGTGATGTGCTTTGTGTTTCTGAGACTTCACCAATATTTGTCTATTTCAAAAGCGTACGTCTTGCAAGCTGAATGGTTGCATTTAAAAGAGAAAGCTTTTTTGGTGTTACTTCCTGAATGAATGGTCAATTGCTTATAAATTCATGATTTAAATTTAAGAAGCCAGTTCATTCAATAATAATAATAAAAAAAAATAATGATAGACTTGTTCTAAAAGGATTCCGTAAGAAATTGCTGAGTGACAAATTGAATTACGATCAAATAACATATTAAAAGATCATAGTCTTTATTGAGCTACTAAAACTGTAACACGTTCCTCCAACATTCTTCCTTACGTTCTTCCAACTAAGACAAAAACATATGTCCAATATCTTACTCTCTTTCTGTTTTCCAGTTTATTTAACTCGATTACTTGTTTCATCCGGATACTTTTCCTATATTAGTCATCGGTTTTGCTGTTGTTCATTCAGCAGAATTTCTTCACTTTCAACATTCTCTTTCTTAACGTATCTTCAGTTCTTCTGATGAATCTTAAGTTTCAGTTTTAACACCTAGCTGAAATTC
The DNA here is from genome assembly GCA_023159025.1 of Thereuonema tuberculata. Taxonomy (NCBI): domain Eukaryota; kingdom Metazoa; phylum Arthropoda; class Chilopoda; order Scutigeromorpha; family Scutigeridae; genus Thereuonema; species Thereuonema tuberculata. Next base: position 163,390,513 of record JAFIDM010009631.1, on the reverse strand, counting down.
TTTTATTTTACTTATGTTTTTGTTTAATAGAGTCTCTCTTTTAACTAAATCTCATTATAAACATTCCGTTGAATAAACGGGTACAAATAAAGAGTTGATTTCTGTTTATTTCGTTTTATAAAAATTACTTTTCTGCAGAAATTGACAAAAAATTTTGATTTTTATAAGTGACTTCTCAGTCTTTTAGTTGGCAGTAATTATTGTTAGGGTAGACAATGTATCTACGTTCTTTGATTCAAATGAATACAAATGATATGATAGGAATTTCTCTATTCTAAGAAACCAAGAATCAAACCAAATTCTCAATTTTAAACATAACTTCAAATGTCAGCAACTGTCAAATTAATCACAAAATATTTCAAGATCTCTAGTCACAAAAGAGATGTGGCAGATGCTAGACGAAACTCGACCAAGAAACACTAAAGAGTAACTTCAAAAACTGCTTTCAAGAACTCTACAAATCCGAACAAAGGACAGCAAAACATGTTAATTTGATGAATGAAAAATTCAGCAAAACATAAATGACAATGGATGGATTGAAACAGAATCTACTAATAAGAAAGGAAATATATTTTAGTAAGCAAACATACTATATTTTCTGGGTGGAAAACTTAAAATTATTTAAGGAAGTAATAATAATAATTATTTTTTTAAGAATGCTGCTTTAGAATTTCGTTATGTTAAAAATTAAAATAACTAAATTCAGAACTAAGAATTAAATGAAAATGTTAATCCTCAATAAAAGATCGTAATGCTATATTATTTCCATTTTTAAATACTACTTTCATATATTCGTGACTTTGTCACGAAACATTAAATATTTAGCAATTATCTCTTGAATGTAAAAGTAGTATTTGGTCCATACAACAACTAAGATTATGAAAAATTATTCTAGTTCTCTTTTATGACGTTGATGATGGACCTAAAGCCACTCGACATGGAAATATAAGATTCTGCTCTTATGTCATTTTTTTTCCTTGTCTCTTTCTTTTGTTTGCTCGATATGACTCTGCAAACGATGTTCAAATAAAACATAAGCTGTAGTTCATGCGAACTCTCCCCCGCAAATGTCCTTCAATGCAGGTGTCAGGGAAAGAGAGGCTCATTACTCCTCTTGTTGTCGAACCACACTGAGTAGGGGTAAAAAGAGACAGACAAAGCATAAGACCGAGAAGAAAAAACATAAAAAAAATTCAAGACAAGGGACTGGTGCTGCGCATATAAGCTGCGATGAAAATGGAATCCGAGACAAAGAGGACTTAACGCCTTTTTCTCTGGGGCTTTAGTTTTCAATAGGAATGAGAGTGAATAGCTGCGGCAAGAGTTGTTTATTCGGGATCTCTTTATCTATAGCGGAATGCGAGGTTCATTCGTGCCGGAGAGAGATTGTTGTGACAACGGGATAATAGAGATGAACCAGGAAAGAGTGACGACCATCAACTTGGTTTTGACGGCAAGTAATAAACGACCGAAATTATCGGCAAAACCGTTCTTTTGATCAATTGTTAAAAGCTGAAATTGAATCGCTGAAAGGAATTGCATGTCGTTATTTTTAGCAACACAAATAACCAGCCATAGTACTATAAGTATATCTGTCAATTCATCCGTCTTCCATAGTTCGGAATTTCATGAAATTTGATATGTGTTCTACCTAAAGAGAAAGTTGTTTAATTTTAAGTTTTATTTAGATCCTTAAACTGATATTTCCCATTTTAACACGAAGTCTTACACTTCGTAATTCTTTATTTACTCTTCTAAGTGGTAGTTGTGATCTTTTGATTACTTAAATAAATAATGTAATCTTCTAGTTAGAGTTAAGATTTGAAATAACTTCAGTTACAATATTGGTTTCGAGCTATAATTGCCATCTTGTTTATCATACATTTTATATGTTGTTATAGTATCATCTAGATATTATCATCGTATATCAAAGTTAGTTGGAAAATTCTCTTTGGTCTTCAGATGATAAGAATTATTATCTACCACAAAATTACATTATATATTCGATTCAATAACTGATTCTCAATACACCAATTACAAGCGACAATTTATGAAACATTATGAGAAATACGTACCCTTTTACTGCGAAACATTTGAATGTTTAAAGCTGATTTTTTTTATTCAATTATACTCTTTTTAAATACCTTTATTACAGTAATAAATAAATATCCAATTAAGTAGGCTTTTTATTTTGAAAGATTGTCTTTGTTCTTCCCCCCCGTTAGTTTGCGTATTTATTCGAGATAGGTTTGGTCTCTAGCTCATTGGGTCTTCGAGAGACTACCGTCTGTATTGATCAATTGTAATTAAGTAAATGACCCATCAAAATTAGCATACGGCATCGCAGACATTTTCATTTACGGTAAGACTCCAAATCCATATCCCTAATTTGTTTATAACCAAAAAAATAAAAAAAAATAAAAAAAAATAAAAAAAGAAAGAATGAAAAATCTGAATTTCACGATTAATTCTTTGTTAATAACCATTAATGAAATTCATAAGCCAATTTCTCCTTTTCTTTCGATAATTCAATCTCATTTCAACTTTCTACAGCTGTAGATTTATCTCATTCTGAACCAAGATTTTTCAAAATATTACTCGTGATTCAAGCATTTATAATAAAAGCAGATTCTATTATTTTGAGTTCTAATTTTGATTATAACATTAAGAAAAACCTTCAATCGGAAATCTAAATTGTGAAATATTGGCCTTAATTACAGCAAGATTTTCTATTTTATTAAAATATTACTTACTAGAGAAATGGTGTGTGTGTGTGTGTGTGTGTTGTGTGTGTATTATTGTTACAACAATTCCGTGTTCTGTATATAAGTTCGACTATTTCAGGGGATATGAATTTTGATGTGCCTTTCAAATTTAAACTGGCAGTGTTCTTCATTAGATATGTTAGCTCCAGTTTGAGTCCTGATTGGTGAACTTAATAAAGGAAGGAAGGAGAAAGTCGTAACTCCTACTCTGATAATCAAATCCTCACTTTTTAAAAGTAATAATTCAATATGAACAATGTTATCTATAGTGGAGAATAGGCTTAAAATAAAATCTTATTGGTACTTATCGAATTTTTAATAGATAATCAGTCTACTTGTATTTTAGCTTGGCTTTTATTTAAATAATTGATTAAAAGTTAAATATTAATAAGACGGAAGGCAATAAAGAAAATTTACCTCATATAATCGAGTATTAAAATCATGCTGTTCCTCCTCAAGTTTATGAGTAGTACGTGAAAATCAGAGAAAAGAAAATATAACTGAAATTTTCGATGAAAAAAAAATAAAAAAATAGGGAATTGAAATACCTTTGCAGTCTTGGGAAGTCCTACACCTGCCTACAGCAGATGGGCGTGGTACATTCATAATCTTTCTTATTTCTTCTCTCCATTTTTCCACATTTATTTCTTTTCGAGATATTTCTGCAGCTTTCCAGGCCTTTCCAGAAATTCCACCTCTGTAAAACCAACTTTTTATTCATTAGACTGCTTTTCATAATAAATACATGTCGGAAGAAACGTAAAAAAAACAAAAAGAGAAAAAGAGAGAAAAAAAGTTTGTTTGTTTTTTTTTTCCAAGAAATGTGTATTTGAACTTGTGTTAATTGAATAAATTACGGTTGATTTCTTACTTCAGAATGCAATAATAATTTAAATTTTAAAATAAATAAATAACATTTATTAACAATTTAAAGTTTGCATGACGCCAACATGATACTACACAGTTAAAGATAATATTGTAACTACCCTTTGATTTAACTATTGATTTTTGATAATGGTTAATATTATTTGAATAATTACAGCCTAACACACAAAACTAGTTTAAATATGTTATCCACGTTAATTTATTTCGACGTTTAATATTATGTTAAATACTTTTTATTTAACTATTAAACTTTCTCTTTTCTTTACGTTTTTGTTTGTCTAACAAAATTCAATTTTTTTTTCAGATCCAGGTGTTTTTTTTTTTTGAATAAATGCTAAAAATGTTTTTTTTTTTTCTACTTTTTGTTTCTTATTGTAGTTCTGGATGGCACCGTGATCAAAAGATGTAATTGATAAGTAATGGAAATAGAGAATCCCATTTAATCAAAAGGTAACGTAAAGAAAGAAAGGAAAAGTCTGAATAATTGTTAAATTACTTTACTGCACAGAGCATCCGAGCACTAGTACATTATTGCATGTGTTAAAAATGGTTTAAAAGCACAATTTAGATTTTTCAAATTGATTAATGCTACTTAAAAGGTGAGATACCTACATAAAACCGAACACGACTACAAAAATAACACTATTAATCCATTAAAAAAAGGAAATTGTTAAATTCAATGCAATAGTATTTTGCATTCGAAAATACGACTTAGATAATATGACAGAAATCAATATTGTTACAGATAAAAATAGTTATATAGTTTTTGATGTTAATATTTAAACAGTCATTATATCTAATAAAATCCCGTCGCGACGCGTCGTTAAGTGATAAATCCCGCTCCTCGATAAAATGTTCTAAATGCAAGGCATCTTTATCTCCTATAGCCTTACTGTTTTATTAATATTAATTTATATTTCACACAATTATTTCTAGATATTAATAATCTAATTTTTTCCACGCTCCATTCTCCTCCAAACGGGTCTTAGGGCTTACCCAGCCCTCTGTAGAATGGGTACCGGATTTCTTTCCCGGGGGCACAGGTGATTTAGCACTGGGCTGACCACCCGGCCTCATTTCAGTCCCGGGTCACGTTGGAGTCTTACCATCAACGCCCCGATGGACCATGATGGGCCCTTGTGCAATACCTCTAACCCCTAATAACCTAATTTAGATGTGAACTCTAAGCGTATAGACTGGATAAACTTTTGTAGTCAATTGCAATTGGTATGACTGAAAGTATACTTTTTATTTCAAAAATTAAATCCCGATTTTAAAATACCTTAATATGCAATTATTAGTAGATTATTAGTGTAATTATTAATTGATTTTAACGATTAGTTTATTATCATTAGATTTGACTTAAAAAAGACTATTTTAACATAATATCAATGACTTGATTAAATATGAAGTGTTTCATTTTCCTTTAAAAAAAAAATAGCTGTTAAAGAAAATAATTTTTAAAGCATTAGGTCATTGTTAGTCTTTCAAGAAGCTTTGTAATATAATGATTTTCCAAGAAAATTTCTTTTATTTGGTTTCAAAACCTATGGCTTAGCAGTACATTTATGATCTTTTCAAAATATTTAAAAATTAATGTTTTCAGTTTTTTTGAAAAGAAAGGAAGGGGGAAGTAATCCTTACGACTATCCGAATTGTTTTTCAATCACGATCAATTTGAATTATTTATTGTTATGCTGCTTTAAAGGAAAAATTTTATGGTATTAGAAATTTATGGCCAGAAGCAGAGAATGTCCAGAATTGGCTTTATAACCTTAAGGCGAATATATTTCCTATAATAATGAAAGATTTCTGTTTCCTTTTTTATTATTATGAAAAATTTTAACATTACAATATTCTCTAACCAACAATATATTCTAGATAAATTTTTGCTAGAAATCATTTTATTATTGATAAATTTGTAGCAAAATCGGAGAAATCATTTCAAAATACTGTATTTTACAAAAGCCAATAAACAACTTATAAAGCTTAATTACTTATCAGTAATTAATGACATATTGGTTCTAATAAAAAAGTATTAAATATTAATGATTGATTTAAAAACTTCCTGATTTAAAAAAATACAGAAATTCTTTTTAAAGAACTAATTTCAAATCTAAAGAGTATTGCAGCCTATGCTCTTTTCACTCGCCAACTTTGTGAAGTAGTTTTTAATTAAAAACTAAAATTAACTTTTTAAAGGGGTGAAAATATTGTTGTGAAAACGATTTGAAATGATTCTTTCATAATGAAAAAACCTTAAGAAAATAAGGTTTTTTCATTATGAAAGAATCATTTATTTATTTTAAGAAAAAAAAATTATCACTTAGAAATCCAATCATATGATGAACTGTTCGCATTTAATTATATCTGATTAATTAGAAGTGAATCCACCAACTAATTAGAAGTGTGTGGTTGTATAGGAACCTTGTAACTACGACAGCAAATGGATACTCGTCAACATGTTTCAACATGTTCAACTCTAAATACATCATTCGTTATTTCATCGAAAATAAAACTTTAGTGCTTCTGAACAGTGAAATAAGAGGCTGACATTCACATGTAGGCTACCATTCGAGATATAATGTACTAATAGATTGTAAGTTTGATGCGATATTTAGTAGCGTTTGCTTCTCTAAAACCAACTATAATGGAAAATGATGTAGAATGATCGCTTCTGGTGAAATTAAACACCAAGCACTTTGTTCATCCATGTCTCTTATTGCACCATACGTTGTGGTTATTTATGTAAACCGCCACTTATTGTTGATGTATTCTTCTCTTACTTACTCAATAGTAAGTAATATCTTTCTTAATGAGCAAGTGCAGCTCTATCTTATTGATACACGGCTAGAAATTTATTGATATCATAGTGTGCAAATTGAATCAAGTTAGTATTACATTCGGTCGAAATTCTCGGAATTTAATCTTTCATAGTAATTGTATTGCTTTATTTTCTGGTAAACAGCTATTTTTATTAGCAAAAACTAAACAGACAGTAGACATCATCAAACTGCTAGACAAGACTTTTTCGTACATAAAATATCTGTTAAATTACTTTGATAGATCTGAGAAGAAAGGAAAAAAAAATAAAGAAAAATCTGATCCAGGCTTTATGGGGTTTTTCCTTCTTTACCTATGATTTATGTCAGCTATTACATGAATTCAATTCAATGCACAAACACGAAATTTACGACCCGGGTATTCTTTTTTCTTTTAAAGCATTAATTTTCTTTTCGATTGATGTGTGTCAAATGTAGTCTCGTAAAATACAACTTTCTGATCGCGCACTTCCTTTATAGCAAAGTTAATTTTTGAAAGCATACATAGTTTTCTGTTTTATTTTCAAAAGTGTCATGCTGCCAAAAAAAAATAATATCAGTGTAAGTATATAAGTTCTTTTTTTTTGTAATTAAAATGAAAAGAAAGCTTGTATTGAGCTTTATCGTTTTTGGGAATTACTGGAGTTACATTGTTGTAACAATTGATATCCCTTCAGACGTTAAGTATTGATACACCAATAGCATACTATGCTTATTTCTGTGTATAGAAATAAACTATTTACAGCGTTGTCAATTAATTATTATTATTTTCAAGTTCCGTCAGTGGAATATTCTTCGAATTCAGTGTTATCTTCTTCAGTGTCGGCAGCGAATGATGCAAGGATCAACTCAGACATCTATTCTTCACGGACCTGGTATTCTCCTGCAAGTTTATTGACATGTTTCAAAGTCAAAAGCAGTAATACTATTCACGGCTTCTTTCCATATCTTATAAATATTAGCGTCATTAAGCATGTTATTCATTCCATTTTTCTTTCAAAACATCGCTTGCATTTCGCCTCAATTAATTGAATTGAATTTAAGGAGATAATCACTGCTTCAATTGATGTATAAAGTATCAATCATGTACAGTCTTCGTTGAATAGCTTCCTTAAAAGTTGCGGTAAGGAATATGATGTTAAACTAACCAAACCACAATATCAATTTTCATATATTCGTTGAAGTACTTTGTCAATTTGCGTACTGTAATATGAAGTGCTGTCCATTATTACAAAGGAAGATTTGAAAAAAAGTTATGTTTCAAACCAATTCTAAAACTGTCACAGTTCATTTCATGATGAAATTATTCAGTCTTCTTTCTCACTTTAAGCAGCGTTAGGAAAAAAATCTTCTCTTTATTTCGGCATGGACATTACTTTCCGAGAATATGCAACTACTCCATCTTGACAGCTTTTGTTTTGGAAATTTAGTACAGGTGAATCCATGTCTCATTCAGCCAAACAAAGGCCTACCATCAGCTTTTTACACTGCGATAATTCCGCAAAAAAATTGTAGTGTTTTCATCACAATATCTTTGCGCTTGCAAGAGTGATTTATATTTATATTGTTATCTTTTTTTATATAATACTGAAGAGATGCTTTATTTCATTTGAAATCAATTGCAGTCTTCACTTCTTCATGCAAATGGCTGAAGTTGAAGATTTGCCTTCATAGTAGATTCAACGGATGCACCGTGGGATAACGCTGTGGTCGAACTCATCAAGATCGGTAATTAGATTACATTCGCGGTCTTTTTTTCCCTGGTGTGATAAGCCTTTGTACCTCTACTCCTTCCTTTATCTTCGGGTTCTGGTGATTCTGAATTCTTTGCTGAATCAGGGACCTACATATGAATTCACTTTGGGCAGGGCCAAATTATGGAGCCGACCTGCAACAATAAAAAAAAAAGTTTGCAGATAAAATTTCAGGGGAGATGGGAGGGCTAAGGTCTTCTCAAAAGGGCATCTAAATGGAACGAAAATAGAGCCGTACTCTTTCGGAATTTCGAGATTTAGGAGGGGCCAAGGCCTCCGTCAGTCCTTCCCCTAAATTCGCCTTTGTCCTGAACTTTCCAAAGGTATTACTCTATTAACTAATTCTCTTCGTTAAAACTCTTCTATTTGTAATATAACTTTTCGAGAGCTTATTACAATAGAGCGTGGCGATATTTTGAGGGAAGCTGTAGGGAGTCAATTAAGACCTGTTCTGGAAGGCTCTCTTTGTTCTGTTTATCATTATCCGAATATTATTAGAAGAAACAAAGAAACATCACAATCGGATCATCTTCTTTCCTTTGACAGACTATACCATCTTAAGAAGAAAATTATCATTTAAAATAGCAGCAAATAAATCTTTCTCTTTTAAGATTCCGTTATAACTTGGAAAAAAACATTTACAAATTTGCTAAATTTCTAAGCATTATCAAGACAGTCATCAAATACGCTGTTAATTATAATTTTCCATTAAATCAGTCAACTCTGATAATAAATGAATCAATGATAAGCTTGATCTCTTTCTAGAGGTCATTGTTCGTTACCAAGACATTATGGGACTGAATTACAGGAACAATAATAATTTATTTAAAAATAGGTTAAAAATACTTTTATAAATAGTAGTATCGCAGATGAATACTCTTGAATAATTTCTCATCAAAGAATGAATATTTCTGATTATACGTCGTAATAAATCCATATTTATTTAGATAATCAGCACTTTTCTGATAATTAATGTCAATATGCTTTTGAAAAAATAATAAGAGACTTACTCAACAACTCTGTTGGCAAACAATTTGAGTTATACTATCAAGGTAACAATAGAGACAGAATAAAGTATTGGTGAATCCAATTTCAGTGGCGATGGGAGGGCTAAGGTCTCCTCAAAAGGGCATCTAATCAGAAAAAGGAAAGAAAATAGGGCCGTACTCTTCCGGAATTTCTAGATTTCGTAGAGGCCAAGGTCCACTCAGTTCATACTGTTCAGTCATATATTAATTTTCTTTCTATGCCTTGATCTCCTTTTCCTTGTTTCCGATAACTGCTAAACCTGATCAGATGGGTCATTTCATAAGTTGGTTTATATACTGTTAACTTGAAGTAGCCTATACCAATTTTATGTAATAGTATTTTTGAATTTAATTCAATAACATAAGATTTTAACTTTTTACATCACATGAACAAACTGAAATATTGATAATAATAATGAAAATTAAAAGAAAAAGTAAGTTTGTAATTTCTTATTAAAATATCTCTCCCATCAACTTAACATTAGGTGTCACTTGCATCATAGGCGTTTAACAAAAAAAAAAGAAAAAAAACATTTTATGCTTTTCAATATAGGAAGAGGATTTACAAACAAAACAATGGCTGCAAACACAATTTTACGTGCACGAAACTATGAAACAATGGCTGTCCAATAAAAATAAAAACCAGGTCTAACAAACTACATTACTTCCATTTTCAATGCAATGGGGAGGGGGGTATATCCTATCAATCCTCTCTCCCTCGGAACGCCAATCCTGTTAGCATAGTTAGGTAAATCAATCGAAGCGATATCGAATCTTCTCCAAAACTATGACAAGTCCGCGGAATGCAAATGATCCTCCAATCTTTCAGTTAGCTGACAGAGTACTTTCTCAAACGAACAATTAGAAGCATTAAGGTTCAAAATAGTATTTACAAAAGATTCAAATAAGATTATTTCATTTTAATAAGTTCTGTATTGGAGTTGAGTTGATTCGCAAACTCTTTACATTCTAACTATCAACGCACTTAATCATTCAGGACTGAAGGCTTATCAAAACTGGCCTTTGTACAGTTATCCATTCAATTATTCAGAATCACTATCGTTCAAGCTTCTTTTTCCATTGTGCTCCAATTCAATTAATGATCTATTAAATGCCTGAAAAACCTATTCTCAATAAACTGTTAAATTGAATTTCTGTGTATCGGAGGTAAAATGCACTATGTCACAAATGTTAAATTTTTAAGGAGAACCAGTTGAATGATTCTTTTACAAAATGTTTTCTTAAATTTTTCACTTTGATTGACACTCTCTGTAAACTTTTTTTTATGGCGTAGTATATACAGTTTACTCATATCTAACATACATATTTTAAATTTTGGTAATCTTTAATAATAGTGCTCTTATATCGCAAGCATATCGGTTATTACTTATTTCTGTTTTTAATCTGTTATTTTTAAGCTTAGGACATAGTGCTTTGTACCTCAAAAAAACAAAAAATATTGCATAGGACACTGTTAAAACCTTAATTTCGTAAAAAATGGTCATAGTGCCTTTTACTTCCGATACACAGATTTATTCCCAAAGTCAAAAAATTATCCCCCCCCCCATACACACACACACACGCAGTTTCTTTTATCGTTTCTATTGTTTACACATCTCTTTTATTATTATTGTTATTATTCATCATTAAATCTAATCTAGCAAATAAAAAAAAAATCTTAAAGAAATGTTGTTTGTTATAAATTATTTTTTTAGCATCTAAACTATTTAAAAGGCGAGATGAAACGACATTCGAAATAACAATTTTCGAAATTATCGTTTCAAATTATTTCCTTTTTGTCAGAAATATTCCATTTTTATGACCCACAGTTTGGGAGAAATCCAGAAAAAGAGAATAGGGGCGGACTGCTGTTGATTGTTACAGCCAACATTTAACAATAATACGTTGCTTGCTTAAATTGATGCTAAAACATTAAAGTTTAATTTCTAAAATTGGAATGGACTCGAAGTAGTAATGAAGTTTCCAGATTTAAATTTTAGCTGAAAATGACACAGATATGAAAATGACAAGCTCTTGACACAGCACGCATTTTTATCTTATAGATATTGTATAATAGTATTCATTTGTGTCGACCTCATCGCTTATCTCTGAATTATACTAAGTTTTTTTCATTTCCAGCTTTGTCTATGCTTATTATTTTTAAAAATTTTCAATACAAACGAAGCAATGACTAGAAAACTTTAATACAATGTTAATACATTTTTGTAATAATGAATATTTCAGCTCCAACCTTTCTATAAGACCTCAGTTGTGATCGGATTTTAATTGACAAAACTTTGTCTTTTCTCTACTGCAGTCCGCTGAGATTCCTACTGACAGAAATGGAAATCGAAGGGAATAAACTAATCACGTTTGAGACTTTTCGAAAAAGCTTTTTTGATGATTTAATTTTTCAGCCTGGAAATGCACCGTTACATTCCGGTATTTCCAAGAAGTGGGTGAAAAGACTGCGACAGGTTTACGAAAGGACGAGTCCAAGTGGAGTTAATATAAGGATTTAAAATATAAAAAAATGAATTAACCAACGCATATCCATCCCTCCGTTTTAACTCCTTAGAATTTTATAAAACGGATTTATTTATTTATCTTATTTATGCTTTTGTTTTAATGTTCCGATTTGGCTTTATGTGGGATGCCTTTTTTTGGCTGGTTTATCCATTCGACAAATAAATTAACACTTGGAAATATTTGATGTCAGTGACAGATGATGTAGTCGTACGAAATATACATAATATCTAAAAAAGGTATTTACTTTAATTTACGATATTAAAAATATTCCTTCTGAATATAATGGCTTTAAATTTGTATTAATTGAAATCCACTGAGAGATTACTTGCTTACTAAATCTTAATTTATCCTTAAGCCTATTTATATATTATTATGAAGATCATGATATGATTCATCAAACATAATAATTTAATCTTCTGAAACAGAACTTTGAAAGAAAAAAAAATTGCAACATTGAACAGAAATCTTCAATCTTTAAATGCAAATGTAGATATTTTTCAACAATATTTAATGTTGAAATAGACAAAAAAATATCAATAACTTTTGTTATCTCTGCAAGAGAAATGTATCCCTCCCCCCTCTTCTTCTTTAATAATACCATTGTTTTTTTCTTAAGCTCTGTGTTTACATAGGAACACAATATCGGATCTATGTCCACCATTTAGTTCAGGCACAATAATACTTGAAACTCCTCCTGACCAACATATTGGAAGTTATAGAAAAGCGGAAAACCCAATTAGAAAGACAAAGTGAATCATCATATAACCAGCAACCGGCCTTGAAGATATTTAAGTAGAAGAGTATTAAAAATGTGTTTTACCGCTTTATAGTCTTAGAGGAGTCATTCGAAATATATGGAAAATGACAGTAACATTATAAATATATCACTATTATCATTAACACGAACCACTAAAAGTACAATAAATCACCCTTTACAATGATTGATGAATCGAAGTTAAAGTAATTTTAGAACTTTACTAATAATTTACATTTTATTTTTATAAAAAAGGTGAAATATTTGTGGTGAAGGAAAAGGCTTTCAACCTATTTTCATAGGCAAGTGAGCTTCATAAAATCAATCAATCAGTGTCCGTGTATGCCTCAAATAACTTTGAACCCATGACTTCTTGAAACGTGTCATACATATTTCCAGACAAAGGTAATCTATTTTTAGAAAAAAATTGAATATGGGTCCTTGTCGAGAAATATACATCTGAATATGATAAAACATCATAGAAAAACATAGAAACAAAACAATGAATTTCGGTCCAAGTCTAATAATGCATACTACTGTACTTCCTCTTAATAAATTTCGTGTCTTAAAATTATTAAAATTGATTAGATTTAGGCAACTTAAGTATAATGAGGATTTTATTCAATATTTTTAGAAAAAGGAAAATCTGTACAGTTTGTATTCGACAGATATTTAAAAATAAACGAAGACCGTTTGGTTCGTATTATTATTTACGATTAAAAAAAAATGAATAAAATAAAAATATAGTTTTTTAAAGATGCTAGACTTTAAATTCTCTCAAGAATTTCTTGTTAATTATGATTGTAAGATATATTTAACGTCATACCTTTATGAAACTCGCGACTCCTAGATTATTTATCGGAATTAAAAATTAGAGTCAGGCCATGAATCAGAAAGATGGTAAGTATCTCCAACGATCTTCGCAACTAATTTAATTTTCTTTTATACAAGTAGAATAATTTCATTACATTTGAACATTCTTAATCTAAGATTCAAAACTTTAGGAGTTCACTCTGAATATTTTAAATCTGAATAAGCAAATTTGTCGTTCGATAAAAAATAAATGTGTATCAATTGCAGACTTGAACGTTATATGATGTTTTTTTTCTACAGAAACTTCCTAAAAGTCATTGTTATAATCGTCTAAACAATGACAATGAGATATTTCTCGTTATTACTCAATTTTATATTTACAGTAAAACCCCGATAATCCGAGTTTCCGCTTTAACCGAGCTATCAAATATTTCTAGGATTTTTTTTGTTTTGCAAATTAATCTTCGTTCGTCTAGTCGTATGACCCCCTACCTGGAATCGGGAAATGGTTTCGACACCAAAAATCGTGGGTTATCCTTAAAAAAATGCCGAAACATTGCTGCAGAAAAACGCCAAAGTAACGTAAAACAAGAAACAATTAAGGACTTTTTTAAGTAAAAGAACTTTTTCAATATGAATTGTATGTGGTGTATCTGTATAACTTTTATATTTGTTAAAATATACATTTAAATCTAGACGATTTACGTTATTTACAATTTTCGGTTTAACAGAGTTTTTCGGTTATCCGAGTTAGTCTTGGTCCACATTAACTCGGATAATCGGGACTCTACTGTACTTCATTTTACAATTCAGACTAAAAAAATGTTCACTTTGTAGACTTAAAATTTTGACATTGTCGAGGTATGCCCTATTGTCTTTCGGAAAATTCTTCAAGCGCTTTTTAAACATGAAAATAACGTAAGAAAAATTTTCTAGATTCCCTTAATACTTGGATTTTAAACTTAATTCATTCATAAACCAGTACATCCATTAACTTTCATATTCCATTTGGGCACTGTAGTAATATTAACTTTTCCAATTAATGAACATCTTAAACACTGATACAGAGTCCCTCAAACTTAAAAACTAAAATCACTGAAGTCTAACGAGATGTCAATTTCACTCCCTCTGGCGGACTGCTTCCTTATTTCATTCAATAAATGGGATTTTAAATGTAATGTAATTTATTATTTTTCAATTACAATTACAGATTATTTTACAATTACAGATTTTCTGTGGTGCCCTGACTAAATAATTAAAGGCATTTCGCATTTTTTTTTTTTTTGTAATTTTTTGTAAGGTAATCTTATAGTTCACTTGAAATTTATCCAATCTCATATTTTACAACGAATCCTGGCAAAGCAAGTTTTCATATATAAAGTGTCCTTAGATATATGTGATCTAGCGTCAAATCTGTTATTAATAGACTAATTATGTATGGTTAGTAGATGTATTGAGTACTAAGAGGATATATTAGGTTATATCTGTCCTTAGGTAAATAGGGATCAACTCTAAAAATTACCAATGAGAAGTAGGGCTAAATGTTATGTCACTACAAAAGTACTACTAGAAGTTGCAAAGCTACCAAAACAATTTCAAGTATCTTTACTTACGTAGAACAAATATCTATACAACAGTGAAGAGAAAGATGTAAAGATAATGGAGTTAAATTAATAGGCTATTCACTTATATAATAGTACGTAGTCATGTTCCTTCAATAATGTAAAAATTGCGTAAAGGAATCAGCAGGCTAACTTCTTCAAGGAAAATCTTTTCAAAATTCACTCTTGATGCTATGTACATTTATATTATGAAAAATAGTATTTCTCCAGCTACGATTTAATTTAAAAGTATAGAGAATGAGATTGTGAATTTTAGCTAACAGACTGAATTTTGGCTGTAGAAAGTAATCGAATGCTGTAAAAATCTCGAAAGCTGGGGTACATTGTATATTAATGTAAAAGTTATTGATGCTTAAGCTTGGCTTTATCAAAAAAATCCTGAACTAATATTTTTGAAGAATATTTCAAATTCGCAGTATGAAGCTAACTGAAACTAATTGCGTAATGTATATTTCCATGTACAATCTGTGTAACATAAGAAATAAAAATCAAGAACAAAAAAATTATGGGAGTAGAAAGTTATGATTAGGCTAAGAAAATTTGAGAAAATAAGCTCTTTTAATGTTTGTGAAAGATAATGATAATACAAAACGTAATTTAATAAAAAGTCGTATTTTTTTTTTTAATTTTTAAGACAAACTTTATATGTAGGCCAAAAACCTAAATATAAATTATATGCGAAATCTACCATCTGTTTACTTACACAAATTCCCAAAATTGAAAGAACTCGAATAAGAAAAAAAGAAAAAGCTTAAAATTGGCTGAGATTTGTTAGCGGGAAGCGAAAGAAAGTGCAATTTAACAGATTGCTCCAAGAAGGAAAGATAGCGCAAAAGCAAAACTCATTTCGTTACATTTCAGCTTGATGGACTCGCTGCGAATAAAAGCGGCAAAATAAGAATGAAACAGAGTTTACAACAAAAGGACCGAATAAGAAAGAAATTTCTGGTTTTTCTTGTTTGTTCTGGGTGTTACATCTGCAAGATTTTAGGAGGTACAAAAGTGGAGATTTTCTTTTGTATAGCAGAGAAAAAGAACATTCAGCATTAGTATCTTTTCTTTTTATTTTCATGTATGCATTCTAGGTATATCGTGTAAGATAAAAAAAAATTCAAGCTTATATAGTAGCAATGTTTAAATGCAGAAGTACATCTTGAATTTAGACGTTTAATCTAACTAAATAATCGTTCCAGTTCCAAAGTCACAACATATATTTTAATCTATTATCGTTGTATTCAAAAATCTTTAAAAAAAAGGAAAAAAAAATACAACAAATAACTTACGTATAGTAAATTATGTAAAAATAAAAACAGATGATTTCTATTTTGACACACATCTTGTTCTTACAGCCTTTTCGTTTTCTCTCCTAGAAACCAACTGCGATAATAATTGATTAAGTTTTTTAATAAGATATATATTGATAAAGTTGGAAGAAAAATTCTTAAGAAATAATATATACATTGTATTCTGCATAAATATATTCTATGTACTCTAACTAAGCGGGTTTTCTTTAAAGTTTCTCTATTAAATTTCCGTAAGCTATGCTGAATTCTCACGAAATTATAATCTTTAATTTTAATATTTAAGATAAAATTTTGCTATTTAGACAGTTAGATTATTTTAGCATTGATTTTCTTTCCCTCTAGTAAAAGCTGCGTAATTTCCATTAGACAAAATATCGATGATTATCATCCAATTACTTGCGTTGGTGCCATTCTGCTCATCCCACTTTTCAGCAAAGCTAATCCTAGACAGATAGAGGACGGCTGTTAGCGTTAGCCCCACAAATCTCCAACGTTAACTCCACTTGTTCTAGTGAGAACTAATCTCCCCGTTGCTTTTAGGTAATTAAATTTATTGGAGCGAAGCGAAGTTATACAGATTTCGAATCGCACGTCAAGTCTGCATCTTAAGACGGATAAATAATGTATTAGCACCTGATATTTCATCTGTCTAATTTGCTTACAAATTGTTCCATATGGGATCTTTTGAATTATTAATTGGCCGCGAATTGCAGGGAAGGATTTTTTATTTTTTATTTTGTAAGTTAAGTAATTCTTCTGAAACTGATGTTGCAAGGTTGATTGCATTTCATTTATAGTATGTTCAACTGCTCTCAAGAATTATATACAGTTTATTAAAAAATGTTTTAATATCAAAAAAATCTTATGCAAAACTGAAATTTTAATTTACTTGCTAAGTTACCTTTTGTTGGAATGAGAGGCTCATAAAACTAATAGGTCAGTGTATGTGAGTATGTGTCCCTTTTGAATCTCCGGATTCAGTTTCTTGAAACTTGGTCTGCTTATTTACGGATAAGAAACGATCTAAATTTTATATTTGAAGATTTCTCCATATTGGTCCTTGTTGAGAAATTAACGCAAAGTTGACCAAAATCCCACAGAGAACCATTAGAAAGAAACAATATTGTTAACAATGCATCTTAATCCTTTTAATTAGTAAGAGCTTTGGTAAGATGAAAATTAATTTATTCAAAAATAAGTTAGTAATGCGGATATATAAACTTTTTCAGAAAATGCACAATTTTTACTGTTTGTATTCAACAGACTTTATAATTTAAAAATAGACGGAGACTTTTTTGTCATTTTCACGACTTACCTAAAAACAAACAAATATTAAAAAAAAAAATTAAAAAAGCATTTTAAGGAGAGTAAGCTTCAAATTCCGTCAAGAGCTTCTTGTTTTGTTTCGGTTTTATTTTTTTTTAGTAAGTAAATAATATCTACCTTGCTAAAAAACCTTACAATTTTTTTTTTTACCTTTAATTTTTTGAAAAAAATCAGTTTAACATAAGTGTAAAGATCATGGGTTATTATATAAAAAATAATTTGACCTTTTAATTTTTTTTTTGAACTGGACTCTAATAGTGCTATTTCTAGATTCCAAAATAATATAAAAGTTTAACACACTTTTTTTAAGATGCATTTCTTCGTAATCGCAAAAATACCATAAGAATTGAAAATCTATTGAAGTTTTAAAATAGAAATCGTACATGAATAATTACTCAGAAGTAATTACTCGCAGTTAATCTGTAATGACAGCATATTACTGAATTTTTTGGGAAGGATCTAAGATGCAGGAAAGATTTAACAAACTGTTTTACGATTTACATAAAATGTATACTCAATTGTATCAACTTTTATATCATCAATGTAATGAGAATGACGAAAAATCTCGTTATTTTTTATTTTTTTTTGATAATTGCATTTTTATTGAAATAATACATTTTCTTTTCAAATCCAGAGATTACAATATGTTTCAATACTTCTTATATTCGTTACCAAACAATATTTTAAACAGTTTAATGGTAATGTAAGAATTAAACTTAAAGAACACCGTGTTGTCAATCTTCAGTTACCATCACAATATATGCCTTCATTTGCAAGTTCTCCAATTAAAGTTACCCTCTTACCAATTTCCAGAAACATTTACAAGTCATTAGCTTTCCTTCTTGGAATGTCTTTCATCTAGCTAAACGTGGGTGTCTTTATCTGTAAGACAATCGCATTTGTATCAGCGAATTGCTATTGGAAACAATTGCATTTGGGAAAGTGTGACAGCTAACAAACGGTTGAGTGTGATTAGCGAAGACGACGGCGCCCAGATAAAAACAGTTTAAACAGCTGGAAATCTAACAGCTCATCACAAAGGTCGTTGGCTTCAATGCTCGACAAATGTTTTACCCTTTCCAAAATTCTTTATCTAAGAAAAAGGAGACGTCTCGAATCTTTATTTCCTTTAAAGAAAATTTGAGATTTGTAGCAATTTTTTTTAAGTCTTAAGATATTGAAAACATTGCAGTATCTTTAATGTATTTTCATACAAATATTTGCCAAATATTAATTGGTAACACACAATCGCAAAGAATAAAGAAAATCTCTTTTTCTAACCTCTATACCACAAAAGCAATTATCTTATCTCTTAGTTTTCTCATGGTCACAAAGCAACAGATTCAAACTTTGGTGAAATTTTGTAAAAGGCTTCATTTTGATTTTTGATTTTTCTAGATATGTCATGTAGCAAATCAATAATGTGAACCATTTCAATATTTTATCTTGATTACTCATCCGGTAATGTCAATTTCTTAAAATCATTGGAGTTAATGTCAAAATATCTGAACTGTTTTATCGAAATCAAGCAATTTTTTTATAATTGCAGATAGATTCCATTTTGCCTTCAAATAATACACTAAAAAAATTTAATTTAGTCTTTTTTCTGTATTAATTAATCTACTATAGAGTTCAGTGCAATTTTATTAAATTGTCGTAATTAATTGAATTTCCAAGTTTTATCTTACTATAATTCAATATTAATCATTAATGTAGAGTTTGTTGTGCCATAAACACAGCGTTGTGGTGTGTCGACATACACTGCATTGATATGCATTACTCCTGCTATCAAATGAAATTGCAGATTTATTATTACAACATCGTTTTAGCGTTGCATCGCTATTGGTTTTTTTCCCTTTTTTTAAAGTAATGTCTTCCTTTTTTTTAATGGAATATAAGTTTTGTTAACTAGTAATGAACACCAAACACTATTTTTATCAAATTTAAATGCTTGAGAATTATCAAAAATTATTATTATACAGCCTAATCATATGTATAAGTTTTCATTTGTTCTCCGGAGAGAAATTGCAGTATTGTTTTTCAGTAACAAACAAAGACATTATCATCCAGAGTCTGTGAATCAATCAATATCCAGTCGATTTTGCAATTATGTATTATAAATTTGTGGATTCTTCTGATGCTGCATCAAGTCTCACTGTGTTTCAAAATTTTGAGCCATGAAGTCACTTTATATACTTTGTCCATTTCCTTAGCTCTAATATCTAATTGTCGTGTTATCACCAATGCTCTACTAATGTACAGGTTTCTTTTTCGCTTGTCTTTTTTTTCATAAGTCGAATGGAATCTCCAAAAAGCTCATTAAAATATCGACAGCAAACACAATTCACGTTACTATTACTAATAATTAATAAACATCAATTGCTCTCAAAATGGATATTTGGAGGAGTACTTAATAGATAAATGTTAATACTGATTGCTAAGTAAGTAACCTGTTATTGGCTTATCAACTTTCGAAGACCCTCATGATAAGATTCTAATAATTGTAACAAAAGACAGTGATAGACAATTTAAGCATTTATCTTTCAAATATGTTATTAGTATTTGTGTATTAATAACCGTTCAACCCTTAAGGATTCAATTTCTATTAAAATTACCATAGAGATAAATAGGGATATTCATTACAACAATCCAAATTTGTCTCTAAAATTTCAGCTTCCTAGAAATACCGGATCTGAATACATAATTCCTTAAAAATTGTGTGGATTACCTATACTCATCTGATCGTCCATTAAACTATATTTAAACTACAATTTATAGTCCTTTCTTTCTCTGTCATGCATTTTACGAGGCTTTACAAGTGTTGGATCATTCAGCATGTGGGAATAAAATCTTCTTTTGAAAAAACTGGATAGATAATTCCTAGATATTAGTGGGAAGCAGAACAAAATAAATAATAAAAATATATTTATTTATTCATTTATTTATTTATTTACCTTGGAAAAAGAAAGAAAGAAAAATATCTTATCAGTGGTGGTACTGGCGGAATTATTCTGAACATTGTTAGCAGTAATATTTCTCTATTAAGAATCTGTGTCAGTTTCTTTAATTTTGTACCAATTAAAAGAAAATTATGTGATTAATTCTCTGCAGTTTCTGCTACATTCAATGTTTAATTTCTGAGTGGCTTTTCTTGAAAATCGATAAACTAGTCATTTGCAGGCGATGGAAGAACGAAATGCTCAATGAAAGTCTTAAAAGAAATAAATGAAAAGAATGTCTGTCATTCAATGGAAAGAGATAGTTTTCATTGGACAATTCTGAGGTAAGATACATATAAAAAATCTTTTGTAAAGTAATTCATTTTACGATATCAATGCTTTATAATTTTTTAAGAGATACTTACAAGAATTTTCTTAACTAGAAGGAATGCCTTTAGAAGAAGAAAACAAAAAATAGCTTAAAAATTATCCAATTACTGAGATTACATTAATTTCTAAATATAATGTAAGCAGTTTTTGCAGCTTTCATTTGGAGAAAGTCTTCTTTTTAGATTTCTTCAATAATCCTATAGTAAACTGAAATATAGGCTAGTTACTATTACTGTAATTTCCATTACTAAAGTGATTATAATAATAATAAACCAAGTACAACAGTGCTATAAAAGTAACTAGAGCTCTTCAGTCCTACAGCCCTGAAATAATTTTTAATTTAACAAAACACAAAGTACAGTATATATTAAAAATCATTGTTCCTCTATTTTTAAAAAGTTTGATTACAAAACAGAACTCTTTGATATACAATTGTTAAATTGTCCGATGAAATGTTTCTTATTCAAAAATTGTAGCCATAATATATTCGTTCAGCAGTGTTCAATGTATTAGAAGTCATTTTCTATTCTGTTTACTATCAAAAATTAACTATCACGAATCCTCTTTTTGTTATATCAAAGAACAGAAAACAATACAACAGGGAAATTCTTAAATGCAGAATTTTTTCATAAAATCGAGAAGTTTAGAAGCAAAAGATGGATAGATAATAAGGATTTAGGCTTTTGTCCTTAAAGAAAAAAGCAATTAAAATTCAAGCAGTTTCAGGAACTTTTTACTTATATCTTTACTTATCATTTTCTTTAAAAAAGATATTTGTTTTGGAAAAAACATTGGGAAGGGAGAAGAAAAAGCGTTAATGAAGTACTTTACATTTCCAGTTCTTCACGTTATTTTACGGGAAAACTGTTCTCTTCTATTCCAACAGAGACACCGTATATGTTGGCCGTAGCCTGAAATCGCCCTTTAAGTTTGGATATCTTTCCAAATCGGCCCAAGGACTCGTTACTCAGACTGTAGCCATGCATTCGTTTCCAAGAGAGGCATTGATGACCCCATATAAGCAGGGCCTTGAGTCGAAGAAATTCCGGAATGAAAAAGAAGTAAAAATCTGTCGCCATGTCTTACAGTCAGACTCTCATAAGACGCGTTAGATGTATTGAATCTTAAGACTATCTTCACAAGATTTTCTTTTTCAGGAACGAATAAAAATAAAGCCAACGGACACAGATGCCTCAAAGTCTAGTATGAAATCATATAAAAACTACTGTTATGAATATGATATTAAAATTTTCTAGTATTCATTCTTTGACAGGATTATAAAGCATTATAAATAAATCGTTTGGAATTTTGATTATTTTTTAGTTAATCTTAAGCATACTTTAATTTCATACGATCTCCAACTTAGTTTATTTATTTCTTAAATTTTGAAGCCGTTATATTCTGTCAATATTCCCCTAATCTTTTTGAGATATAAAACTTTTGTAAGCAAAACTATTTCATCTTTCTTAGTCAACTTCTGAATTTTTGGAACCCGAAAAAAACTTCCGCCAAATTACAGAGGACAATGTTTTGTCCTTAAGTTTTCTGAATGGCTAATTGTAAGTAGGAAAAGATAATAATAGGAAGAGCTATTAGTAAGTACCATTCAAATTAACAAATATAGGTTCAAATGAACAATTTTCTTTCATTGCGATCCTTATAAGCTTTTATTACAATTACTGTTACTAATTAGCCTAATTAGAAATAATATTAAATCTTCTTAGGTAGCTTAACAAGATTTTTCAAGCAAGATATATGTTTATGTTAATAATATTTCAGCTTTCAAATTTCCGTTTTCATCTTTTAACAAATTATCTCAATTTCCTGATGCATACAGAAACACTGTTCATTTATTAAGTCCAATGTGGGTGTATTTTTCGTATCATGTTCCAGAATTTCCTGAACAAGATCTAAGTAATTTAAAAATTCTGCTGTTTAAAGGTTGCCAAACTTTTCTAGTGACTTTGATTGTTTGACTACTTCTATCGTTGTTATTGTGATACTGGCTGAAGCATCCAGCTTTCCATCCAACTAGGAAAATTCCCTAGAATATTAGCTTACCTGAACTATTGCGTCTAGCATTTGCGGTACTATAATGTAACAAATACTTTTTAGAGTGGAATAGAGCCATTTAGAACTGCATACAAAATAGATAAAAAAAATTCAGTTATAATTTGATTTGCCCAAAATATTATTATGTTATTATCTGCCAAAAACTTTATCATTCTAGCTCTCATCGTTTTCGAAGATCTTTAGAGATATACACGAAAGTATTTATTAGAGCAGACCTTCTCAATCGGTGTGCCGTGACGATGCCTTTGGTTGTCATTCATCTGTTTCAAACATTTAGCTTCACACTAGTCAAATGCTCATATCAAGAATAAAATCTAAATGTCAAATAACCTGGTCAAACACAAATCGAAATAAATTCTATTTCGTTCTAACGATTAAGGATAATAAAGTATTAATTCGCTTTCAAATCGGCTTAAAAATATATTTCAGAGAATCTTTAAATGCTTAAAATACATTCTTATATTGATTTGTAAGTTATAGGTGGTTTTTTATTTAAAGAATTCTATTATAGCAATAAAGACAATGAAAATGTTTAGTGTGGAACAAAGTTTGGTTTGCCGCGGGATTTCTGGAAATTACAAAAGTGCGCCGTGAAGCAAAAAACGTTGAGAAGCACTGTATTAGAATATATATTATTAAAGTCCATATTATTTTCAGTCGGGTCCAAGATTTGAAAAGGGAATTAATTAAATCACATTTAACATGAATTCACACATAAAAAAAGCTATCCACTGGTAATTTAGTTTTTGTTTGATTTCTCACAGTATACCAAAAAAACAAAAAGAAGAAGAAGAGATACATCAATAAGGAAATAGTGCTAAAAAACATAAAGAATAAAACAAGATGATAAATGGTAGTGATTACAACAATGATGAAAGCGCCAGGAAACGACTAAGCCGCAAAGAAAATTAAGAAAGGTAATCCTGTAAGAGAATGAATCTTTACACAACTTCTATCGTAGAATGGAATCCATCGAGGTAATAAAGAAAAGCAATTATTAGTTACACTGCATAAGACCCTTTAGTCTCAAAATTTAACTTTAACATTCAAACTCTTTAGCTGAAAGAGAACAACTTAAATACGGTACATACAAATACGTAATCCATAACACTCATATTAATTTCTGTAAAATTTTGAAATTAAAATTATTTTAATTCCTTTTAGCTAGTCCATTCTTTAGTTTGCGATTGGATACGATTAAAATTAATCCAATTTCAACAAATTGGTAAGTAATGCGGATTGATTTTTTTTTTTCAGAAAATTCAATTTGGAACTTGAATTTGGGAAATGAAGATATTTTTAGAGTCAATAATAATATAAAATACTAAACTTTTAATAGATTATTTGTTAGTGCTTAAATATAATTGATATTGTAACATATTCATTTCGTTAACCTAAAGAAAAAGTTCTTTTTAACCTGTTCTACTGCTTTAGAAAATAATATTGTAGGAAGTGATTCGTGAACATTTGCCAAAGCATTAAAAATCTATTTCTTTTTTTTCCGCTTCGAATTTAAAGAAAAATCTTTCTGATTCAAATTTAAGCAACTGTAACAAAACGCGGAAATTCAAAATGAAGAAGCTGTGGATTGAAAAATTGAAAATGAAAGTATTCCATGAAGCGATTTCGAATGAGTCCAAAAAAAAAAAAATTCTCTTTCATGCTCCTAGTGGTGATTTCCAATATGCAATGTAGGCTTAGCATTTTTTTTCTCGTCACATTGTTGGCTATTATGTCCAAGACGTGACAAGTGTCAGTCGACAAAATGAGAAAAAGATCTTGAATTATCTCACTCCACGGAAACTGAATCTTGGGACGTGACAGGGAGAAGCATCACCTTGACAGAGACCCTCACTTCTTCAATAAGTAATAAACCTTAAAAAAAGGAGGTAAGGAAAGGGATTGAACAAAAAGTTTCCGGAAGTATTGGCAAGATGAACAGGATGTCAGTTTCTATGCTTGAGAACAACAGCTTTCAATGATTTATTTAATGCAATGAAATGAAAAAGTGTTGTTAAAAACAAAGTACAGTAAAACTAAAGAAACATTTTCTTTTTTGTCATTTATGTATGGACACTCGGAAATTAAACGAAAACAAAGATGAGGACAAAATGCCAAAACTGGAATGAAGACAAAACTCTTTCCTGCTCATTTGTAAAGAAATCTACTTGAATAAAATCAACACAAACTTTTTTCCTTAAAGCGCTTATACTTTCATTTCACACTTGAATTTGAAAATTTATATAATTTTTATAATTAATTTTATACTTATTTAATTATATATATTAAATTACATTTTTAACACTATTTTTAATGTATGGTATATTAAATATCTTTTTTTTGTGGTATGTTTTTTTATAATAATATATTATAAATATAAATATAATTTACAAAATTACATATTTAATTTAATTAAAATATATATGATCATTCAAGTTTGGAATTAATGTGGTGCAAAATTTCAAACAAGTAAGAGATAAACAAATGCACTAGATAGATATCTAATTCTTTTTTTATTTAATTTTGCTTTATTTTATTTCATTTTTTAACATTTGCTGATATGCACAAACTTAAGATTTGAGTGATTTTTGCTCAGTTTCTTATAAGGGGATTAATACAAAAGTATGAAGACAAAATGTAGGAACAGAAAGAACTGGATTAGTTTTTATACTTTTATTCTAAACGAGATTTTTAAAAACCAAAATAATTATCTATATATATAAAAATGAATGTATCTTTCTTTCTTTCTTTCTTTGTCTGTCCTTTATACACTCCTAGGCCCTTTGACCTATCTGGACCAAACTTTGCAGAATTACTCTTTAGGACACTGCGGAAAAGATAGGCTACCTTAGAACCCGGACCCATCCCCCAAAAGGGGTTGAAAAGGGGTAAAAGCCCTGAAAAATTCAATATCCACCTGGTGGTGAAAATAAGAACTACACAAATATTGTGTAAAGTGAAAAATTCGCTCTCCTATGGGGGGCAGGGACACCACACTTGGGTGGGAGGAAGCCAACACAAAGGCTGAAGTGTCCCACCCCGACCGACACTGGGACCTTATATTTAGGGCCCATTCTCGGGCCCCCAAGTCAATTGCAAATAAGGAAAAATTCGCTCTCCTATGGGGGGCAGGGACACCCCACTTGGGTGGGGGGATGGCGACACATGGGCCTAAGTGTCCCACCCCCTATGGACACCGGGACCTTATATTTAGGGCCCCTTCTCGGGCCCCCCCCCCCCC
>JAFIDM010009631.1:163328075-163364168 GCA_023159025.1 Thereuonema tuberculata | reverse complement strand
CGGGCCCCCCCCCCCCCAAGTCAATTGCAAAAAAGGGAAACATTCGCTCTCCTATTTGTGGCAGGGACACCACACTCGGGTGGGAAGAAGCCAACACAAAGGCTGAAGTGTCCCACCCCCGACCGACACCGGGACCTTATATTTAGGGCCCCTTCTCGGGCCCCCCAAGTCAATTGCAAAAAAGGGAAAAATTCGCTCTCCTATTTGGGGCAGGGACACCACACTTGGGTGGGAGGAAGCCAACACAAAGGCTGAAGTGTTCCACCCCGATCGACACCGGGACCTTATATTTAGGGCCCCTTCTCGGCCCCCGAAGTCAATTGTAGAAAGGGAAAAACTCTCTCTCCTATGGGGGGCAGGGACACCACGCTTGGGTGGGGGGATGGCGACACAAGGGCATAAGTGTCCTACACCCGATCGACACAGGGACCATATATTTACGGCCCCTTCTCACCGAGCCCTTTCTTTCTTTGAGTGGCATTGCAACGCATGCCGGGTACAGCTAGTAATATATAATAATAATAGCCGGGTATCGTCGCTTCGCTCCGGAACCCTTGCATAAACAGCATTGAAAAAACAAACTTTATTTATTTAGCAAATTAATTTTGCGATCGTCAGAGAATATATAACTTCCCAGCCTGTTGTGGCTTCTCCGAATAACTCGGATGTATTGCGAGTCGGCGTCACACACCAAAAATTCCCATTTATCGCCATCCTCCCACCCAAGTGTGGTGTCCCTGCCCCCCATAGGAGAGCGAATTTTCACTTTACACAATATTTGTGTAGTTCTTATTTTCACCACAAGGTGGATATTGGATTTTTCAGGGCTTTTACCCCTTTTCAACCCCTTTTGGGGGGTGGGTCCGGGTTCTAAGGTAGCCTATCTTTTCCGCAGTGTCCTAAAGAGTAATTCTGCAAAGTTTGGTCCAGATAGGTCAAAGGGCCTAGGAGTGTATAAAGGACAGACAAAGAAAGAAAGAAAGAAAGATACATTCATTTTTATATATATAGATAAAAACGTTACTCTGTCTGTCATTCTGTAAGCAAAATGTTAAATTACAAATTACTAAAATGTTACTAAAATGGAGAATCTATTCATAAGAAATGAAAAGATATTAAACAACTGTCCAACTATACTGATTGGTGACGTAAATATAGATATTTTCAAAATGAATAAAAACAATGCAGTACAGAAATGCGTAAAACTTAGGTGCAATAATGGTTTCAAAAATCATCTTTACGGAACAACAAGAAACAACTGTACAATTCATGGAAATACGAAAACAAATATAGATCATATTTTCATAAATAAACATGATATCAAAACACCAGGAATAATATGTAAAGAACGAATCGGATAAGAGTTGAAAATGACAAAATAACAGATCCAAATATAATCTATAAAGAACTAATCAATGATGTTAAGAAAACAAAATTCATGAAAATCTACATATATAAAAAGAAGACTAACTCACTGACTGACTCATCAACGCCCACCCCAAACCCTTGGACCTAGAAAGCTGAAATTTTGCACAGAGGTTTCCTTTATGATGTAGACCAGTGGTTCCC
This sequence comes from Thereuonema tuberculata, assembly GCA_023159025.1. Lineage (NCBI taxonomy): Eukaryota > Metazoa > Arthropoda > Chilopoda > Scutigeromorpha > Scutigeridae > Thereuonema > Thereuonema tuberculata. The sequence goes on along the minus strand of JAFIDM010009631.1, from coordinate 163,362,599 downwards.
AACCTTTTTCAGCTGGCGACCCACCTTTCCTTATCGTTTTTCAGCTGGCGACCCACCTTTCCTTATCAGAATACCTCCACATATATAGGAATAGAAGAATATAGAATAAAACCATATTTGTATCGTATCCCTTCCTTACATATGATCGATTTTCGATTTTTCTGATCTTTTCTGATGGTTTATTCGAAGGTTTCTGATAGTTTTAGGATCAAGTCGCGACCCACCTGTAACCCTTCCGCGACCCACTAGTGGGTCGCGACCCACCGGTTGGGAAACACTGATGTAGACAATGAATACGGCCGGATTTTTCGAAATTCTTAGAGGATAGGGAATAATCTTACAAACTGACGATGAAGTGAACGGCGGCAACCCCAGGTGTGTGGCGCCAACCCGCAATACATCTGAGTTAAGTGGAGAAGGCCACAACGGTCAGGGAAGTCGTATATTCTCCAATTTTCAATATTAATTTGCGAAATAAATAACGTTTTTTTTTTTTTTTAATGTTATAGATGCAAGGGTTCCGGAGCGAAGCGACGGTACCCAGCTAGTCTTTCCATAATTCTTTCATTCTTGCAATCAGGGTTAATATTATGGAAAGTTCTCTTCCGGGTCATCTAGTCTTTTCTTTTTCTCCAAGCTATGAAATGATAAGCAATAGTTCTGAATAGTAAATGATTTCAATTAATTGCTTTGTAAACTATTCATTAAATTTAAAGAATTTAATTTTTTTTTCTTTTATTGGGACATCTTGCAACATCTGCTAATTACGAAGCATCTGTTACTGGAAGTGTTTAGCGGAAAGAAAAAAAGAAGTAAAAGTAGAATAACAGCGTCAACAAGGAAGTGCTAATTAAGTTTTACTTCATTGGAACTAGATGATAAGTAAATTATCAATTACAAGCCAAGTCAAGCTTATTTTCTCTGGTGTAACTAGTTTAAAGCATTACATTTTTATAAGAAATTAAATCTCCCAGCATTATGGAATTATTAATTTTATTAGAAAGTTAAGTAGAATTTTATAATTTCTACTCAATGTACGTTTCTTTATTTAAAAATTCATTATTGGAATTTACTTTGAAAGTTCATCATTTGTAAATAAAATCATTAAATAAAGGGTGTAATTATTATGACTGTATTATTACAATTATTATAAAAAAAAAACTTTTGGGAAGGCATTCGTAAGAATCTGTTAAGAATTATTATTAATTTTATCTAAATAAATTAAATGTTAACCATATATGAAAAGTATACGGATATATCCTCAAGTGACAAGCTGAATGTAGTTACTTGATTTCAAATTTCCCGCAATTCTTTTTTGTCATATATGCACTTATTATTTCAAGGCATTGTAAATTAATGTTAAGTGATTTATTTCGATTTTATTTTTATATAAATTTTGTGCAAAAAAAATCCTCTCGTAAAGGGTTAATTCGTAATTATTTAAGTCGTCCTTCAAGAGTAACTTATTATCTCAATAAGAAAATAAAGAAATTTTCTGAATAAAATATGTCTTTAACTTTAATTGTTGAAATTTCTGTATTTATTTTCATAAAAAATTACAAAAAACAAGATAATTAATGCTTTTAGACAGTGTCAAAAGCAAAGCGGCCCCAAAATATGCACAATTTGATAAACAAACTTTTATAAACAAAACTTTATCGGAAGCGACCACTTTTGACACCCAACTTCCGGTCAGGAAGTGGTTCTAGAGGGCTGATTTTTTTTACACGTGGTCACCTACTTTTTGATGCTGAACACAGTGGTGAAGGTTTCGGTCCCCTACGTTTTACAGACAAGCTGTAACCAAGGGGCCGCTAACATTGCTTTTATGTTGTCTGGATGGCACACTCTGTAGCGGCCAAACGGTTAGATATTCGAATGAAATCTTCACCATTGTGTTCAGCATCAAAAAGTAGGTGACCACGTGTAAAAAAATCAGACGTCTATGATCACTCCCTGACCCCTTACCCACAAGGCGTTTTCTTCTTTTAAAACCGCCTTTAAAAGACAGAAAACGCCTTGGGGGTAGGGGTCATGGAGTGGTCCTAGAGGTCTGATTTTTTTGTACGTGATCACCTATTTTTTGATGCTGAACACAATGGTGAAGGTTTCATTCGAATATCTCTAACCGTTTGGCCGCTACAGAGTGTGACATCCAGACAGGATAAAAGCAAGAGCGGTCCCCTAGCGATGTTACAGGGAAGCTGTAGCCTATGGGCCGCTAAAAAATCAGTAGTGAAACGATAGAATTTTCAAAAGGGCAAGTAGACAAATTCATAGTACGATAGACCCCGTTGCAAAATCGTCAACTAACTAACAAGATCGTAAACTTTAGATCAATAGTTTTCTAGATCCTGATTACAACGCAAATATCAAAGTAATCCATACCATTGCTTCAGGATACAAACTTAATAATAGATATATTATTTTGTTTTAACGGATCAGTAATAACTACAAATGTTGTACAACGAAAATTCGCGGTAATATGAAATAAAAAAATTACTCTAAATAACTGACATTTGTTTATATAACAAGAACGAACTGAAATTTCATTAAGAAATGCAAAACAATTGTAATTCGTTAGATGTCCAAACAGACTATAAGGAGTGGTAAACTTCAGGATATTAAATATATAAACAATATTTTATATGTTTGGGTCTCAAAACAAAACTACAGTTATCTAATTAACCACTGCGATCATCAATATTATTCTTATTTTTTTTTTTTTTTTAATTTTTCACTTATCAATTCCAAATATAAAATTTTGAAGACTTTTGATATAAATGTGTCATTTTACGGAATAATTTATCATTAGTAAAGAAAAATGTGAGATTTAAGCCCAAAGATATCTCTTATATAGTTTTCCAGATCTGCCTGTGTGTCACGTAACGTAACGCTCACCCATTAGTGTTTAGAAAGTAATTTTAATTTACTGTGGATATAGAAATTCCTTCAATGAAACGTCCACGACAGGAATCGAACCCTCAATCTTCTGATCCGAAGTCAGACGCCTTATCCATTAGGCCATGCGGACTACATTCAAATTCTTTGTTAAATATTCTTCATTTATTCATCATCCATCGAGATCTGTATATCTGTGTGTAACGTAATGCTTTCCTCCTGCGTTTAACGGAGGAGAGCTGCCCTGTGAATCTCACATGTACAACAGGGCAGATCTATGTGTGTGTACCCGCATTCGCAATCCTGGGAGGTTTTTGAGCGGGGCGCTATTTTCTCATAGCCAGCTTTATGTTGCATTGTCGCGTTCACGAAACAGAGACAATATCAAAGTACTCTTAAAAAAAAAAAAAAAAAAAAAAAAAAACACCCGATGGTCAAGGTCATTTGCTCGAAGTTTTAATGCTCACATTTTCGCCCTGTGACTTATAATCAAATCTTCCAATAACCAAATTCATTTATGTTTCTAGCTATACATTCATATTAATTTGCTATCAATCATATATATATATAAACTGTATCTAGACTAAAAGCAGTCACATTGTTATCCCATCATTGCTGTCGGGGCGTGTATGCTAGTAATTTTAATGCTATAGCGTATTTTTTAGAATCTTTTCGCTAATTTTAGTCTTTTATTGCTTTCTCTAAACATAACCATTCTTATTCCTAATTTTTTATGAAAGAACGAAAAGAATAGCTTTTGAAAAGAACAGCAGTCGTTCTATTGACTTATGTTCAAAAATTTGTGATTCAATTTTGTAACATTAAGTTTCCTAACTTTGTCAACTCTGTTTATTAGTTCGGAGTATTTAGCTTTATCATAAAATTAGATGAAGATAAAATTGGATGATCCGTTTAGTCAAGGGAGGTTGTTTAAACTTCCCCTTTCCTTCACGATGAGAATTACCCCCCCCCCCCCAAACACACAGACACACACACAATTACGTGACATTACAGTCCAAAATCTCAAAAAAACAATAATAATGTCAATAGCTTGAAGTACATTCAATGAGAAGATTTAAGACCTGCTTTATTAAGTGAATACCATATATGCTCCAATAAACGCCGAGTCTCTTATTGTCGCCAGTCTCTAATAAGCGCCGGGCTGCAGAGGGGACACGGCCAAATAGTAGCCGGTCTCTAATAGTAGCCGGTCTCTTGCCTACCGGTACTAGTGTAAACGTCCATATCTTTATAGTCGTCCGTATTACTTTACGGTACATTGCCTTACAAAATACCGCCGAAACGGTCATTTGACATTGCCTTTAAAATTCGCGCGGTGGAATATGTGAAAGAAACTTCCGGTGAGGCGGCCGCCCGTCAATAGCAGTGAAAGGTACAGAAAGACATTGCCATTTATCTTTAACAGTCTTATGTAGCATGTGAAATTCAAATAAAGTAGGTGTTTGTAATATTAGCCGGTATATAAAAATATTGCGTTCTGAAGATTTTTGTTAATAATGACCGGCCTCTAATAGCAGCCGGTCTCTATTAAGCGCCGGGAGCCGAGGCTAGTTTTGCAAATAAACGCCAGGGGCATCTATTGGAGCATATACGGTACATGATCTTTGGTAAATTTCCAGTAAACATCAATTAACCATTTGATGTAAGGTATTTACTTTTTTATTCATTTTTTTAAACAAACAAAACTTTTACAGTAGTGCCTTTTTTTTTTTTACACAGACACAACATTTAAGCATTCATTCATTCTAGGCTACAAGTAAAAACAAAAGACTTGAGCTTTAAAAAAATACGAAAGCTCTTTTTAATATTAGTATATAGATATTTACTTCGTTTAATTCTTTTGTTTTGAGGTTTTATACTTTAATTAATGGGATAATTAATTAATGGAATTTCATCTATTTAAATTTAAGTAATAGCTCTAACTTTTTGCTGAAATTCGATGCCCAGAAGAACATCTTTCCTTAGCTGACATATTTTGATGTCTCTGTTTCATTACTACACGAAAAGTTGTAAAAGTTGAATTAATAACGTTATTGCTACATTTCTCGAGGAGCCAGAGGACCAGTTCTAGAGTAATAAAAAAACGTTACTTCGAAAATATAAATGATTTTTATGATGAACCGTATTATTTGTGAAGTATACTTATTAATTTTCTTTTTACAATTGATTTAGAAACCAAAAAAATTTAACATACTTTTTTTTGTCTACTTACGTTACAGCAGATAAAAATGAAGGTTAAATTGACGGGAAAAGAAAAACTAACATCTCAATATTTTTAACTTATGAAAGATTTTATATGAAACAAATCAACTCGCTTATAGTTAGGTTTTAGCCTAAATGAATTCGTTTGTAATTTTATATACACGTTTGAGCAAAATAAACGGTTTGCAATAATTCTGGAACTGCTTAAGGAAAAATACACAATTTTAAATAAGAACTATCTAAAACTATGGAGTTTTTTTCCCTCTCTGTAGGTATTCCACTAAGGTTTATTAACCATTTCGGTATAAGTTTACTATTTAATGTCACAGGTATTTCTGAAAGATCGTGTGTCCCAGGGTGGGATTGATGTTTCGTTGTGGATTTGTGGATTGTGTCGTAATCGTTATTGGGAGGAGAGGGTTGGTTAGTTGGTGGAAGTTCGGAAAAAAATATCATTTTTTGTAGTGGTTTGGGCGCCATTTGCGGATGACGTCTTGCGACACTAAATAATAAAGTTAAAAATGAGTCATTTTTTAAAGTGTTATTATGAAGAAAAATAGATTGCGTACAGCCGTTCTAAAATCATATGCATGAACAAGTATGCAAAAAAAAAATTAAATTAATGTTTTAGGTTGTTCTTTTTTTTAAATACAAGTAGAAATTTTAAATGTGTTAACCACATTCTCATAAATATTATTGCGATCTCGCAACAAATAATTCTTTTTTTCCTTACAATTTAATTGTCTCTTTCAAATAACCTCAAACTGCCTTTTTTATTTCTTTTCTTCTAAGCTAACTTTTTTTAATGACCAAATCCTATGCCTCAAATTCTTTAAGCAATGATAAAATGATAAGAGGTCGATTTTTTTTGTTAGACGAACTTAATGAGAGAAATAAAGAAGAACAGAGGCTTCATGGTCAAACCTTTTCTACAATTGAATGTGTTTCTCAACAGGAAATCTGGCAATTAGTAGAAGGAATTTACAACTTCATGCCTTGTTCTGAATAACCACACATTAAGCAAAGGGAGAAGAGAAAAGAAGAAGTAGGAGTAGATGAAGAAAGTGGGGGTTGAAAGAAAAGTACATGGTTTATAATTGCCTGAAGACAAGGGTTTTAATTAACAAATGACTACCCAAGTTTGTGCTTCAGAAACCCAGAGGTCATAAGAAGTGAATGAACTAGAGATCCTTTTATTTTAAAGCATTATTTTCTTGAAAACCTTATGCATAAAATTTGTGAATATTCTTTATTTGATTCCGTGTTTTTCTGATTGTGACATGTGTTAATTCATAAAAGATTAAAATTGATTATAAGTTTACAATTTACGCCTTTCTCTAACATTTTTAAAATTATCCTACATGAATTTCTTAAATACTTAAAATTCATTTTTGAATGTGTGGATAGAATATTTATTTATAATTAAGTAAGATAACTTAGAATCAAGTATTGAAAGACATTTCAATGAATTTGTAGAATTTTATATATTTTCAAAATTACATAATTAATGGACAGTAGAAAATTAATTTAAGACGAAATTATTATTTTATTTTCTAAATGCTTTATTATTACTGGAGTAATTTTATATATAAATTTCAAACTGAACTCATTTATGTATGTTATTAATCTATAAAAAAAACTGAAATTTAATAAAACAAATGCTGTTTAGAATTTATTAATGATAGTGTTACTAAATAAGCAGAAAACTATTCAAATAAACTTTATAAATGTTTATCCTTCGGTATATCTTAATAATTTACTGTTGATTTACAGAAGTTCTTTTTTATTGTTTTCTTTGCTATAATATTTCCATTTTCATCAAAACTTAAGTCTGGAACATCTGTAGTATTTAGCGTCGTAGTGACATCACTCGGAAAGGGCATCTAAAACCATTTCGAATGATTATTATTTTTCTCAACTCTCACCAACAACCAACACTCATCCCCCAGCTATGATTATAACACAATCCACAAAGCCACCAAGAAATACCAACCCCCATCCATCCACCAAACGACCATTCACAAACGAATTCAAAAACACAAGTAGCAACCAGACACCTCTTACATTAAGTAAATTTATATCAAAATAGAGTTAAAAATAAAAAATCAATGCAACTTTCGGGTCGGATATTATAGTAGCGATTGTTTCAAGAATCTAATAATGAATGTAAAATTAGCCATTAATAAAATTTTACCATTTGTAATAATTTAGTGCATTAACTGCAGCCAAACTTTTTTGATGTAATGAATTTTTTAGTATTCGATGTAAAGTAAATAATTTTTTATATTAGAATTCTAGACTCTGAATTACTTAGGTTGAGAACTTTTCATCCTATTATTCGAGAAATATTCGAAGAGCAAGTAGAGAAATAAAGGAAATAATTGTTCTTCTACACCAGCGTTTCCCAACCTTTTTTTCTGATGTACCACTTCTCGTGTTTTAATTATCTTAAGTAATAACAATATCTAAAATTGCAATGGCTATTAGGGGGAAATAATTTTTAAAGACTGTACCGTATTATGAAAAAAATAACATATTCATTCTTAATGGCTAAGTCAGAGGCCATGGAACAGTTATTTATTCTAAAAAAAAAACCCGTTTCCAGTATCATTTTTAAACATTATTCATGTTTTAAAATTTTACCCGACCTCCTTGCTACGTACCACTGAACAACACCTCATGTATCACCGGTTGAAAATCGCTGTTCTAGACTATTGGTTGCCAATCACAGGTCGCAGTCCAAATTAGGGTAACAATAAGAAGAAAGAAAGAAATAGTAAGTTAAGATTTTTTTTCTTAATGTTTTTTGAATATTTCGTAATATCTTGAAAAATATCAAATTATTTGTGAAGTGACATTATACATAATATTTTGTGATTAGTAGCAAAATTTCGTTATATTAAAGGCACTGAAGTAGTATTACGAAGTTAATTTGTTTTGATGAATTGCAATAATTTTTTTTTTAATGTTTTTATGGATCATCAGCCCTATATCATTGACGGTTACCGTTGGTCTGGATACACATAATAGAATTGCAATCCAAATGAATATTCAACATAGGAGTTTTAAATTCAACAGCTGATTTTGTTTATTATTTAAGAACTATGAGTGAATAAAGACGTTGTTCAAGAAAAAAAAATGTTTTTGATTCGGAAGGGACACGTAGCGCTGAGGCTTTTTAGACCCATTGTACAGACTCTTATTAAATCAAGAACATCTTAGAAGTCTTCTTTTACCAGGGACTATCTTTTTGGCAAAGCCGGCAAATTGGAGAGTTAGACTCAGATTTTTACTAATTTCAGTTGAATCAGTCCACTTGATTAACTTATCACTTGTAATAACTAACTCTTAAAGCATTTTACACTTATAATAACTGTTAGTTGATTTTAAATGAGAACTGGATTCAAAAATTACATTTATTTAAAACTGAAATTATCAGCCACTGACTTCGATTTTTTTTAAAACAGTTCCTATGAATTGAATTTAATGGCGATACTATTTGTCTCAATTCATCATTTAATCCTATAATTCCTTCATAAAGTAACTATATATGAAAAATAAAATAGATTATTCCTTACTTAAAGACAAAGAACAAATGAAAGTAAAATGGCTATTTATGTAAATCTGTATATATAATTATATATTTTTCTATCAATGTAAATGAATGACCCTTACTTAGGCATATGATATGCAAAAAGATAACACTGTTCGTCAATCAAAGACAAAATTTTCAAAGAGGAAGCTAAGGGTGCGTTTATAGTGGGCAGGTTAATGAAGAGTAGTACATCGATGAATATTTCGATCTCCTGAATGACTGCATCAAACAGAATAATCTTTCTATGTAATAAAGCAAAACAAAAATAAATAAATAAGTAAATAAATAAATAAATAAATAAAAAATGCACAAACTATTCCTACGATGTGCCTTTACTGATTTCAAAATACTTAATCAAAATTGCAAAATTGATTAACTTTATGCCTCGTTTACATTTATGTCATTAAATATGTGGAACATCCATAAATAGATAGATAGATAGATAGATAGCAATACTTTGGAGAACTGTTTTATGTTATTTCCAGTGGTTTATACTTTGTCGTGCCAGTAAATTATTTATCATCGACGATGATAAATATTAGAAATATTCAGATGATGTCTAAATTCATTATTTCCCACTGCTGCCATGAAAAATTCAAAACAGAACATTTTGAGAAGAATATTTTTAATTTTATACCAGTCTTCATTTCATCTGGATATCGCATTTAAAAAAAAAATCCTAAAAATTAGTCTTTTTCACTTAAGCTACATATGAAAGTTAAATTAATTAAGTTTATTTTATCTGTTCATCTCATGATCAATTTTTCCAATTTTTTTAAATTTTTTTTATTGTCATTCCCGTGCCAAGGGCATTTTGCATTGATAATAAGCATATTTTCATCATTACTAAATATTACGTTAAAGCAATTTATGAAGATGTTTATCTGTAATATTTATTAAGAAATGTTTTTAAGTGAAAGGGGAAATTTGTAATTTAAAAACGAAGAAAAGTTTCGTTTTGAGATGGAGAAAATTGTTTTCTTAAGATGAGAAAAAGAGTTTCTTTTGCTTTAATAGGCAGATTAAAATGTTATTAAAGTTTTTCTTCTTATTTTGAAATTGTAATTAAGTCACATTTTTGGGAAAAGAAATATTTAAGAACGTGTGTAATATAAAAGTTTTATATTACAAGATTATAATAAAATGTTTGGTTAACAAACGTAAACAAAACGTAAAACGTTGCTCAGAAATTGTTGAATTGTAATCTTAAAATGTAAATAATTTTTTAAAGAGGCCAATTATTTTACTTAAATTAAAGATCAGATTATTGTATAACTTTTCAATTATTGTGATAATAAAGAATTATTAAAAGCTTCCTTCATTAATTAATAATTTAATTATTTAGTTATTTAGTTTAAAAATTTCCCTGTCACTTCTTACATATTTCTAATGATGGCAAGTGGAATCTTAAATAGGTGCGAGGCTGTACATTCTCTGGACATCCTAACAACTGTTTGTTATCTTGTATTGCCATTGCTCTTATGTTAGCAAGGTATGAACCTCTGCGCCTTTAGCGCGGAACAAACAAATCCCTTTACGTCAACACGGGCACAGAGGAGAACGTGCGACTCAACGAGCTACACCCATCTTCAAATTCAGGGTCTTCACTTTAGAGGTGGAGAGGGATAAAACCTCGGTCAAAAGAATCAATTGTTGTAAACTACATCCCCCTTCATCTTCCGTTAACCCTCTTTTTGTTTTGTTTTTTCATTACTCTTCTTTCGACATTTTATCTCATTAGCATATCGATTCCTTAAATTCCACTTAAAACTTTTTGAAACAAAATTATAATTTCTTCAGTGAAATCAATTTCTTATTATTTTATTTTATTTTATTTTATTGATTTTAAATACTAAAATCAATTACTTCTGTTTTTATTTGGTTTGGAATTTAATTTAATTCAATTTAAAATTTCTAAAGATAGATGTTATTAAGACTACACAAATAAGTTATTTCCGAATACAACATCGTGATAGTATGATACAACATTAAAAATTTCATAAAAATAATGTAATAAAATAAAGATTTCAAACTTCTAAAAATTTTCATTGAAATAATTTTACGTAATAACAATAAAAATATTATCTAAAAAAATTTTTTAAGTAATTTTTTTAATTATTTTTATCGTCATTTTTTTAATTCCAATTTATGTTGGAATATGTCATATAATTCAACGAATCTATTTTATAAGCAGGAAATCTCATTTAAAAAATGTAAAATATTTTTTGAACTTTGTCGATAACTTTGTTTCCTTTTTTATTTCAGTACTTTTTCTTCTTACGATTTCTTAAATAGTTTCAGCTTAAGACTTATCCAATATAATATTTTCGCTTATCTTCTATTAGTACTTAAGTCTGAATAGATCTTTATTTACTTTTATCCGTCACTGAAGCAATAAGCATCCATCCAACAAATAGCTGTAACGATGATAACTTCGTCCCCAATTTGTCCCAAGAGAACTAATTTCTCTCTGGGTTTTCTCAGTAACAGGTAATAACAAGTTCAGATATTATCTTTAGTCAACACGCATGCTCACGATTCTATCTCATGATTAGCCTTGACGACAAGATGTTTGCCCTAGGCTGAGAGACAGGAAACACCGAAGACGACTCCCATCCATGTAAAAACTTTATTAGTTTAGGTATTAGACCATTTTCCCGCTTTATTGACTTGTTCAATAATGTCAGACCGGATTTGGATAATTCCAAATAGATTTCGTGATCAAAAAATTGCAGCAGTACTTGGTAATTGGGAATAAGGTAAAGAATATTTTCTTAAAATTCATACAATTAATGTTTCAGTGATTTCTTTAAGAAAGGGGATTATTATCAGAAATACTTTGAATAAAACAAATTAAAGTCGGTTTTTAAAATAAGTAACAAAAACAAAAATTAAACTTATCGAGGGGGAAAAAGCTTGAAACTCATCTCATTTTTAAATTAAATAAATAAGCATTAATAAAATAATTGAAACTATGAATTGTTACGTTACTACAATTGAGACAAAATACTATTCTTGATAACCATAATCTTTCGTCTTGTGTTTTATTTATTTTGTTTCGTTTTGTTTTTCGGAAGCAAGGTTTACAATTTAGCGTGGTTTTCTTTTCTTGAATTTTCGAGCAATAGTAACTGAAGAGAGCCAAAAAGAATGATATGGCTGTTCGTAAAGTTATTCCTAAATTTTTAAATTAAGAGGTCAAGTTTGCTTAATCAATCTTAATTTTGCAACAATTGAAAGTATTATTACTTTCTAAATAAGAAAAAAAAATGCTAAATCAAAGTAACAATTTAAAAATATTATATCAATATTACTTACCGATTTAAAAGTCATCATTAATAATAAGTAAACGTCAACTATTTTTGCTCCTAAGCGCAATATTCAATGAAGTATAAGCATGCTAGAATAATAATAAAAAAAATCATTGTATATGCAGAGATTATGTCTTTCTTTTTTATATTTAATGAGGGGAATGGATGAAGGAAAATCTCTTGTAATTTCCCATTTTCTTTTCTTGTTTCTTTCTAACCCATATCCATTTTCCTAAAACCCCCTTCTTAACTGATTTCTTATTGTGATAACTTAAGCCTTCTGAGATTGAATTTAAATTGAATTCGTTGGAAGAAATTCTTGATTTCTTTTTTTTTTTTTTTTTTGCAAAAATGAGAAGAGTAACGCCACAATTTTTTTTTCTTGTTCCATACAATCTCTTCAAATGAAAACACGAATCTTGCTTTTTGAAAGCAAACATAAATTTCTTACTAAACGATTTTTTAGTTTAAAATAGACGAATAATCTCATTTATTTTTTATTTATTTATTTTAATATTATTTTCATAAAAATACAAAATCGGAAAGATAAAAAGATTAAGGAGAATCTGGAAAACGGGGAAATAGAACAGATCCAGACAAATCAAATTATAAACGGAAAAGTCGTTCGCTACCAAAAAAAAAAAAAAAAATCTCTTTCGGTCTCTGCAAAGCAACTGCAAACTATAACTGTCTTTGAAAAAAATCTGTGATTGTAAAATGATCAGTAAAACCCAAATCGAAGTCGACGGATCAAACTAAAAATTAATGGCTTTGGGAAACTAAATTGAAAGTTAAAGGAATTAGAAGAGAGCAGCTCATTCAATTTTTATAAAATAATATATGTAATTAAAATAAAGCTACTAAAAAATAGAAACACAAAAAAATTGGAAAAACATTTAAAGAAATATTGAATAATTCCGTTGTGCTTTGAAATGTAAATAGACTATTATAAAAGTAATAATCAATTATTTTGCTCATTTAAAAACGTACTATGCTATATAATTTATGTTTGTAATTTAATTATAAAGATTATACTTCACGTTCTTCTCTAAATTTCTTTAATCATAATAAATCTCAAAGAACATACCTTATGCACAGCTATAACATAATTCTGTATAATCTTCCTTATAATGAGAGTGCAGCAAATCATACTGGACATTTCGTTATAAATGGAACGCCAAGTTAGGCGTTGAAACCTAAAAATCGAAATAAATAAATAGTGCGTGAGCTGAAATAATGGTTTAAGAAACAAGATCATCAAAATATATAAAATTTGAATTTTAAGATTATATAAGAAGAAGAAAAATCTAGTGCCACTGCACTGAAATTAAACTTTCTACATTTTTTGTTTCTTCTGCAATTCTAAACAAAAAATGTCAAGCTCTAGAACTGATCTCTTTGGTATAACTGGATCTTGTCAACTGACAAGAAGTCAACATTAGCTCAACATATTTCCAATATCAATAAATGACTTTGCCCACAAAAACAAATATCCAAACATGATTTTGACATCGCCGATAAGCAACTCCGATTTTTTTAAAAAGAGAACATATTTTCAAAGTCCAGTTTTATGAAGAACTATTAATAAGCTAAATTCAAAAAGGAATTTTTAGGAAGATATTTTTTTCATTCTAAAGAAAATTCTTAATTATTTTTTTAAGAAATGAATATTTTTTAAATTTAAATCTAATTATAGGTTTTTTTTTTTTATTTTAAACAAAAATAGGTTTAGATTTTTTTTTTTTTTTTTTTTTGGAGTACCTGTAATTGCTAAATTTTGCCCACCATCGGAAATATTAACGAACTTCGGAATAAATCCACAACATGTTTTGATTAGTTTGTGAATCAATTGCTTTATATCGTTTGTGAATCAATTGTTGTAATCTATTTGTGAATGCTCCATCGACTGAGACGGGCTGGAGAAGCAAGGTTCAATCTCGGCGGAGGTTAGTGATTTTTTTTTTTTCTAGATTATTTCTCCTCCGGACTGGCCCTTGGGTTCATCCAACCCACTGTAAAATGGGAACTGGATCATTTTCCCGGGGGTAAAGGGTAGCATTGGGCTGACTTCTCAATCTCAATTAGTTACGATAGCCAGTGAAACGTCGGAGCCTATATCTTCGGCGGCCATGAGCCAAAGAGGGTCTTTTGGGAAATACCTACCAACAACCTTCTAATTGTGGCAGGATAGATTTCGGTCGCTATTCGTTTAGATTAGATTTACTTCCACGAAGTTTAAATCAAAAGAGAAGTTTCTCTCAATTTTCTTGAGCGAATAATCCTCAAGCATTTCGAAACGGATTTCTTGTAAGTGAGGTCAACATTTTCCAAACTACATAGAAATATCGTAAAGTACAATACGCTACACCAAAGAATAATTTAGTTAATAAGCCAAAATTTCTATCGTTGTAAAAATTAAAATTAAAAAAAAAAAAAAAATTATCTTATTACTGCTGCTTTGTTTCAATTTCAGTTTTAGGTATTTTTTTAAAGCTACATTACAAACTCAGATTATAGACTAATATTTGTGTTATTTATGATTACTCTTTAACTGTGATGCCCAGAACTAATATAAAAACTAAATAGTTATTCTTCTGAAAATGCTTCATTTGATAATACCAGTATGTATTCTGCTATCAATTAGTGAAATAATTCATCATCCACAATCTATACATAAAAAAAATAATTAATTAAATTCTTCGCGATATCAGCGCTTTATAATTGGTGAAACCGGAGATGAGGGTACCAGCCTTCGAGGTAATGGCCGCTTTGGAACTACTTTCGGAATCGGAAAAAAATTAGAAAGGGCCAAAATTTTTTCGAAATTTCCTTAAAGATACATCCTGCAGCTTTGGATACCTAACTTGGCTAACCTACAGCTAATCGGAATCGACGATTCGTTCCTCCGGAACTCAATAGCATGTAAGTTGTTTCTTAGGCTAATTCGCTCCGCCACGTATCCTTCCGAACACTGCGATTGCTTGGTACCCTCTCCTCCGGTTTAGCCTTATAATTTTTTATGATTTTGTATTTAAAAAAATATAAAAAGGAAATTATATGATTATACTGCGAATTATTCAGTCCCATGGCATTTCCCTAACCTTCGATAGCACCGTTCAACACTGCATTACTTTTTATCTGCTGACTGTATCAACCTCCAGCTGCAATGTTTAAACTCGCATACATATTTAAAATTTTCTTCAAGTCTTGATTCTTTTTTCCTAAGGAGATAACCTTTTCTCCAGTATTTCGAGTTCAGTCCTACGGGGGTTGTTTTTGAAAACTACACTTTACTACAGAAGAAATATTTAAATAGCGTTATTAAAAGTAATAATAATAACAAAGCCTATTATATCAAAGCGTAACTTGTGGTTTTGATTTGATTTAATGTTATTTGATGATAATTTTATTTTCTTTCACTATAAATCCTTTTGTTTTGAGTTATCTTTTGTATCATTGAAGGAGTTTTAAATCTAAGAAAAATATTTAGAATTTAAACTTCTGTACATAAAGAATATAAACTGATTTAATTACAGATATTTCGTGCTGTAGATTCTGATGAAAAAATTTCCTGTTTAAGAATATAAATGGTATGAATATTCCTGACATTTCTAAAATGTCTGTGGTTTTACGAAAACACTTCAAAGAAAGACTTGATGGTCAAAAAATATACTCACAAATAAAGGATTAAAACTATTTAATTGACTATTTATTTCTTGTAACATTTTATTACCTTAAATGCTGTACTTATTACTGCGATGTGAAATCCATATTACATTTCTTTTCACCTCGAGATATCTGGGCATCTTATATCTTTTTAATCCAGTTACTCAGCTGGACTCAGCAGTCATTTTTGACAGACTTACGACGGATCTGTTTGTCTGGTCTTCGTGAGGGAGGTAAACAAGATGGCTATTGCGGTCTGCTATCACCCTGACGGACCCCTCCCACTGAGGCAATGGACAAAGTCCACGCAGCACTAAAATATCTTCCAATGGATTATCCCTATCTAGTTCTATATTGAACTTTGCATTCGATTTTTGGTAGGGGTGTCCAAGAGAGAATTTTTGATTTTTTTTTCTTTTCTGTCACAGGTGTTGTAAAGAGGGTACATTCTTCAAGAGGGGAGATGGAAACTGTCCCTTTCAACCATCTGTTATATACTTTGATTTACACGATGGCAAAAGGTTTCCTAACGAGCAGGAATACTAGCTTGAAAGAACAAAATAAAGCATTTAAAAAAAAAAACAAAAAAAACAGAAAATTTACCAATACAATAGACTACAATAGAGCTATAATTGACTAGTCTGCTCCGACGACTAGTTTTCTATTAAAAGTCAAAATATATAAATATATAATTAGGCATTTTGAAAAGTGTTAATGATAACATATCTTTAAATGATGGAACGGAATACTAGTCTCAGAAAAATATCAGATGAAAATTTTAGATATAGAATATTAAAAATTTCAATGATGCAATTCCTAATTTATCAACAAAGTCTAAAAGAAACCAACATTAACATTAAATTTAAAATTTGAATAAAATAAAATAATTAGCAACATATTTACTTGCGCAATCTGATTTTTTTATGCGCTAAAAAAAATTCATAGCGGCCGCGTGTAGCGTGCACATGAATTTTCTCGCCAGTTATCCTCTTGGCGAGTTTTATATTGTTTATTTTAGCTTGTAGATTCCGACGATAAAATATTTAGCGTTCAAATTATGAAGAAAAATGTAGATTAAAATAAAAGTAATCTATGAAAACAAACCGGAAATAAAAGTAATCTAAGAAAACAAACCTAAAATAAAACAAATATAAGAAATGAAATTTAACGTGCTTTAATACATTATTATACAAAAAAAAGAGAACAGAAACGCACATAACTAAACAAAAACAAAAATTCACTGATCTTTTTTTGGTATTGGAAACTGGAAATCGGACACAGTACTGTTTCGAGTTTCATAACTCTCTTCAGTTCGACTCGCCCAGTATACCTAGCTCAGTGAAATGTTTGTTTTGTCCTATTTCACCTATTTCACTAGGTATACTGGGCAAGTCGGATTGAAGAGAGTTATGAAACTCGAAACAGTACTGTGTCCGATTTCCAGTTTCCAATACCAAAAAATAGCTAATTTTTGTTTTTGTTTAGTTATGTGCGTTTCTGTTCTTTTCTTTGTATAATAAAATAAACATAACTTTAAACAAACATCAGTAAATATATACGTAAAAGTTAAAATATGTGCATATATTTACAAAAGATAAATAAGATATATTTTCGTTCGTAAATATACATTTACGAATAATTTGTTTAAGAACCATTTCAATAATACATTTAATAAATTTATCATATATCTCAATCGTTCTTAATTTAATCGTTCTCAATCAGAGAATTCAACTTGGAGATCAGTGATGATATTTCCCTTCTGAAATTTTCCGTTCACGTGTTTCAAGCAAGTTTCTCCCCGGTGAATATGTGATGTTATTAAGTATTCATATCACTTTGATCTATAAAAGGGGAATGACACATCTTATTGACTTTATTACTTAGCTGAATATATTTTGGAAAGATTATTTCCAAAGAATTCTAAAGATTGAATTTTGAAAGAAAATAAGAAATCAATTTTTAGCTTATTTTCCAAAGAAACGGAAAATTTACGAGATTCTGCGTAAGTGTTGAGTTATAGCCGTTTTACATTTACCATTTCACACGCCGTAATGCAGGCCATAACGCAGGCAATGTCAGGGTAGATTGCGAGTGATTAGTGTACCGCTTTACACGTACCATAACGCCTTCCATCACACGGAACATTTACACCTTCTCAATTGTCATCATGCCTACGTTTTATTTACGAAAAAAATAGCATTGATTTATATAAAAACCATTTAGTCAATGCATCCGATAGGTGAAAGAATGTTTTTAATTAATTAAAATAGAAAATATTCATTTTTTTTTTCATCGTTTTGTGTTTCTTTGTTTTCAGTTTCGATAAATCAGTTTCGATAAATAATTCAGTCTCGTTAAATCTCGATCAACGACGATATGATTTCGAGATCTCGATCGCTCGTCGATTCAAATTTTCAAGCCGAAATTCTGAAATGATTTTGATTAATAATGTAACATTTTCTGAAAGCATCAACGAAAACATAAGGAAAAGATGCCCTCCGATCGTGAAAATCATTTTTGTAATCGGTAATTTCGAATAAATAGGTACAAATCGATTGAACTTCAAGTTCTACAATACGTCACCAGGAGCGTTGGTGTGAGAGATGGCGCCATCGACATTGCTCGCCATCTCTTGAAGACAGAGCACGGTCTATGTGCCGCAATGTCCTCACCATTTCTGATGGCGAGGTGATTGCGACCATTATGGCGAGGTTATGGCGTGTGAAATGGTAAATGTAAAACGGCTATTAAGTGAGAGTGTATGTGTCTCCGTAATTTTTGAACCAGTGAGGAAATCTTCCTTAGACCCAATTTATGAACAGGAGACTATTTCTATATGGAAAATTCTTCTTTTCGACAAATTACATATGGCAAAGAAATAAGAAATCAACACCACTGTGTTAATTTTAAGCATGTATAATCTCATACTGAAAATAGGATTCTAAACTAGAGTATATCCTTAATTATTTAAAAATCTTTAAAACTTGATCAGATATATCTTCTTCCTAAAATTTAAATTAAATGTCTTCAAACTCGATTAATTATGATAGCTGCTTCTCTAATTTCAAAGTAATAAACACAAATATTTCACTAACACATAAAAGGTTGAGACCCAGTGTTTTATTAGATGACATCTCAGTTTCGAATCTTTTACTGAGTTGCCATGGTGTCAAATAAATTTGGTTTCTTGTGTTTTCTTATTTACAACTCATAGGGCCACCTTCATTCGGAAGCTTCACCTTCGGAAGTGCTCTTTCGACAAATATTTTATTTTTTTATTTATAATCGAATTTAGGAATTTTCAACTTGTATTGAATTCTTTAATTCAACTTCTTTGGTATTAGCTTCTTTGGTAATTCCCGGGAAAGAAACCCGGTACAGATTCAAGACAAGGCTGGGCGGACCTAGGACTTGTCTGGTTTATTCAACGTAGAAAAATCCCCGACCTCCACATGACATTGAACCCGGCTCCTCCAGGCCTCAATCAAGTGCTTTGCCACTTGGCAACCGGGTCCACAATTGAAGATGCAGAAAAAGAAATTAAATATCTGTATTTTAGTGCCTTATTGTAACATTAATAAAGGTTATTTTTTTTAATTTTGTTTTTTACACATGGAAAATTAAAAGGAAATTGATTGAAAAATTAATTTCAAAAAATGATTATTAAATTAAAAATATAAATAAGATGTTCAATTAACTGTTGATTTCATTACAAACTTTCCTCGTTGTCTTCTAATTTATCTGCCTTCCGGTGGGTCATATGATTGACTGTAGGTAAACCCAGTTTTATTCTTCATCCGAAGGCTGAGGATTAACTTGAAGA
This sequence comes from Thereuonema tuberculata, assembly GCA_023159025.1. NCBI lineage: Eukaryota > Metazoa > Arthropoda > Chilopoda > Scutigeromorpha > Scutigeridae > Thereuonema > Thereuonema tuberculata. The sequence goes on along the minus strand of JAFIDM010009631.1, from coordinate 163,343,080 downwards.
GGTCTTCTTCAGTCTTTCCTTGAAATGCAGTTCCCTTTTCGTCTATTTGTGGCCCTGTGAATGACAAGAAGAAACCATCACATTATCTTTCCTAGTTCGCCACCAAAACTGAAGAAGTGTGGTCGCTTACAGCTGTAGAATCAATGTACATTAGAAGAAAAACTTTAAGCATTATATGAAGTATTTATATAAATATTCCTATTACATTAGGTATATGACAATCCAATTTGCTTTAAATAATAAAGATATTTTTCTTGTCGGTACATCTTTCGATTGCATGATTACCCAAAGTTTGAAGAACAATGTAGCGTACCTACGGGAAATCTTCCATGCACCTGTTGACGGCCAGAGTTATCAATTTCACTTCGGTAGCTGAGCAGGTTATTGAGGAAGAATGATGGAGCATATTGAGTGCAATCTATCGCTCATTGATGAAAGGCCATCCAAGAGCGTAGAATTGTCACTTCTGATCAAACAGGACAGACACAGTCAATTAAACATCTGACAATAATGTTAAGGTGAAACGGAGATGTATTTGGGTGCTAATAATAAATAAACGAAAGCATTTCTTTTCCAACCGATTTGTTGCATTGGGATTGCCATTTTATTTATAGATTTAAAGAAATTTGCAGGATGTTGACATTTCGATTATGGGTTACAGTCAAAATAACTTTTTATGTACTGCTTCAGTTTGAATAAAATATATCTTGAATACCAAATATAAAATTTGCAAAAGAAGATTTTATGAGGCTCAATGAAATAGAAGTTTAATACTGTAAATTTTCCAATCATGAAAAGTAAAGATATTCAATTGTAATACTCGATTCCTACAACATGTACAAAAAAAAATATTGAACAATAGTCAAATCGGGTGAAACAAGATATCCATGTACAATTTCAATTTCCATGAAAGATTCCTTGTTACAACCACAACAAACTGGTCTTAAAAAGGTGGAGTTCTTTTGCGTAGAAAGTAAATTACTTCAATAAAATAGGTAAGCTTCAACGAAGTTAGTTAAAACAATTTGCATTTGAAGAATCTCAACTTAGTGACGTTTTCCTCGAACAAAAAAATATTTTATCAGTGGCGGCTATTCAGGGGAAGTAGGTGAAGTGGCACTTCACCAATTATTTATAATACAATATTATTTATTTATAATATAACAATTATTAATAAATTTTTCCTTCTCACGTATGTTGGTTTTAATAGAAACGTATTTTTGTATTTTGTAAGTCCCGCGCCGTTGCGTTGGTGCTGGACTTGTTCTGGCACCGAGCCAAGTGAAGTAGGCATTTATATGCAGTTTCTCGACCTCAGGGGCGGAGCTTAGCTGCATAACCGAAGCGATGGTTGCTATGACAACCATGACGTCACCCGCTGTATAGCATCGTATAGGTAAAGTTACAACTGAGAAATATGCTCTCTTCTTCCAATGTGAAGTTCTTTCGGATCGCGCCTGTTTCGCAGTGCTGTGCTGTTTTAAATATGAATCCTGTTTAAGATATAGTGTGTGTTTTATTAGAAACATCATTTTCACGTTGGAAAGACGAAGATAAGAAGAAAATTATTATAATATTTTATATTATATATTATAATATATATTATATATAATATATATATTATGATATATTATAATATAATTATTTTCCTACTAGCTCTTCACCTAACTTCACAGCCACGAGCCGCCACTGTATTTTATGTAAAGAACAAAAACTTTAAATTTTCTCACTACTAGAGAATTTGAAGTGTGTTCTCCCATAAGATTTAATTGAAATGAATTAACATAATTTAATTTTACCAAAAAACTTCTATATTATCATGAAAACTTTTTCATCTCTGAACCAGACTAAATCAATTCGAGTTTATCTTCTTTGTATAGAATTCAATATGTTAGCAGAAATTATCTTTATTTACAGCTTGTACTAAAAAGACTTGGCTAGAACCCTTTCAAATTTTGTTATTTGTTCAATCATCCTTCAGATGTCAATGCAAAGTTATTAACTTTTTTCTCGATCTTTTCATTGAATCGAATTCTTGTTTGCTTCTAAACGGAAGCATTTGTTAATTGAATTAACACAAAACGAATATTTAATTTTTAAGAATTTTGGATGGAAATCGTAGACAGGGAAATGGTTATTTTAATAGTTTAACTGTATTGCAATGATAGTTGTCTTTAGTCTTTAATATCTCCTTTCAAATAAGTCAATGTTACTAACTTAATTAAACTTAATTAAAAACAAAACAAAATAGTACTACATATCTCGTTTCTCTTTCAGCTTTTTTTTTCTGCTACCTAAGTTACCTTTTTGGTATTACTTACAACTTGAATATTCTATTTTCTGCTTCTGTCGCAAATACTAGATATGTTCTTAATGCTTAAGAGGAAAATTACTTTAACTAAACACAGGTAGAATTTTCATTTAATTACAAGGAGGCAATGTAGTCACTGATTGAATTGTTCTTTAATGAGATAAAAGTAAAATAAAAGATGTACAAGATTTAATGACACATATGCTACGAAGGCCACAATTTCGAGATTGTTTTCTTTTTTTATATTGTTTTAAACGAATTGCCTTCACTACTTTACCACTGAAGGAATAGATTAGTAGTATGATTAAGCTTGTCACATCCATCTATGTTGGTCGCATCCCCTTACTTAATGGGATTCCTGTCCTTGTGCTTTTCACTTATTTAATTAGCATTTAAACTAGTTGGAATAAAAAAGATAGAAATACTAAATTTTCTTGTAATAGTAGTTAATATTGAATTTTGGCTTTATTTTTCTACAATACACATTTTTCTCTTTTTGTTTTTAGGTTATTTCATATACAATTTGATTTTGAGCAACATTTATTACGATACCTATCGTAGAAATAAAAACAACATAAAGCAATTTTAACACCAAATTTAGGGGGTTACTGAGATAACAGACGTATCAGCACTTCAAAGGGCGCGGCAAAATGTGGTCATTCTATTTGTTTTTATTTTGGTTGGAAAGTATGGCTTGTTTTTGTTTTTGTTAGTTTTTTTTTTTTATTTTTTGATTAGAACGAGATCCTTGGGCCTTGAGGTGGCTATTTCAGCCTAGCTACGCCACTGAGAACAAAGTATAAGTATACAATAGCATGTGGAACAATACGGTTTCAGAGCAAAACAGATCCAGTCACATTGTAAAATGTGTCTTTCATTTATTAAATTTAAAGAAATTTGCGGGAAAACTTAAAAATAAAATAGTGTAATAAATTAATGGATCCTTCCATGAACTTATCTATAATTCATCTGCATAAGAAGTGCAGTTTTGCAACTACTTAATAAATTCTTAATTTGTTTTAATTTGTATCGTTGGCGTGAACTTGTGCATTTTTTGGGCAGAATAATTTTTACGATGCATTTCATCACTTTATCGTCTTTGTTATAAAATATTTTTTATATATTAAAGAAATATCCTAACCATTCAATGGATCAAAATTAATAACTTCTTCTTTTTCGAAAAAGGTTCACCACATTTTTTTCAAAAAATAAGTAAGTAGGCGAAGAGAACATTACAAATAATACGCTTTTAATAAATTTCATTTGACTGTTTTTGAGTTAAAAAGAAACGTAAAAGAAAGTATTTAATTGGAAATTAATTCCAATTTTTTTTGGTTAAAATATTAACGTCAAAAAATAAGGTTTGACAACCAATATGTGATGGTTTAAAAAGTTACAAGGAAAGTCTTCAAGAGTGGTCTTCCTAGCTTGTGTAAAACCTTGAAAACGTTAGTTGTACGTTTTTATGCTAATATTTCATTAGTTTAGTTTATCCATTTTCATTTTTTGAATTTGTTACAGGGCAAACCTAAATTTAAAAGAAAACAACAAGCTTTAAAAAAGCAAATCGGAATGAAAATGAACGAAATCCTACCACTGAGATATTGCTTCAATTAATATTGAAGTAATTATTACTTCATTACTTCTGTTAATAAATCCGATTAAAATAACATCAAAACTCTGGAAATTACACTTCCCAAAACCATTTCAACTCTTTCAACCATTCACGTATACTGTCTCACAAAAGGCCGATTCATGTTACAGCACATCGTCTCAATCCAACAGAAACTCATAAACGACGAAATAGAAACTCATAGAACCATATGACAGAATTCGGATTGTAATTCAATGTGTGATTTCTGGATCAGTATTCAAGAAAATTAAAGCGCTTCAGAGGAAATATCTAGATCATCTTAAGTCATTTGAAAAAATACAACAATAATGTTATTAGCATGTTTCAACTTAACCAACAGCAAAACCCATTTAGATTGCTGTTGTTTGTTTGTTTGTTTGTTTATACTCACAAATCAGTTCCTTGTTATGTATACTTTTTTTCATCTTTCCTCTAAATTATTGAAAATTCCCATCAATTACCTGCTAAATTTTCTAATTACAAATTTCATTTGTAAATTATTTCTAATGTGTTGATTAGATCTTTTATTCATTTTCAAATTTATTAAGAAAGAGCATTAAAATCAATCAATATGTTTTTGCATTTCCATCTTCGATAAAAACTTGTTTGTTTTCTTATCAATTTCAGTAAATATCACACGTAAAAAAACTTTAGGTGTTAAATGGCTATAAAACAATTGTCTCTACATCTAATGGATTTTAATTCTCGTTTTGATTCACTTTTCAAAAAATAATAGATCTAATAATAAGTTTTCAGATACAAATTATTGACTGTCAACAACTACTTCTAACATTTTTTTTCTCACGAATTTTCAATAAACTATATATCCTGAAACACTTGCTAAGTTATTTAGGTCGAGTCCATTTCAACAAAGAATGTGGCGAATAAAGATGACCACCTCCAAGGACCTTTAGTTTCTTTACCTTCTTTTGAAGAACGCCTCACTCATGTCAACAATATTTCAGAATTTGTTCATTCGTAAATGGAACCACCGTTTGACCCTGCTCTGACCTCTCTTGAGCTTTGCACCTCTTACAATTTCTTGTCATTTATGTCAGACTAAAGCAGACACATTGAGACTTAATTCGTTGACATCCGAGTCCTCTTCTCTTATCAATAGTCTTCTCCCCGCCGCTCTCTTTGGAAGGCCCCTCTATTATGTTTGACAGAATGGTTTGTAGAGGTGGGTGGGTATTTAGAAACAGAAGGAACAGTAAAATGGTGGGTGGGGATTGTAAACGGTAACTTCCCCTCACTCTTAATCTACGACCACGCCAACTAAGAGTGACTATCCTTCTTTAAAGTTGAAACATTATATAATTATTATATAATTAATTATACAAAAACAATGATCATATAACAAATTAATTATATAAAACAATTTGTTTATTATTATTATTATTATTATTATTTTTATTGGTCACTCTCTTAAGAGATTTTCTTCATTGTGTTATATTTAAGTCTTTGTGGTTTCTTTGTTTGTTTTTTTGAAAAATTTATTTATTTAACATTACCCAATTTAATTACTTCTAACACAACGAAATTTTACATCTAGCCCTAAGTAATTTACCTTAACCTCTACGTGGAGTTTATATTAATTCGTTATAAATTTGTTTTAGTTGTTCATTGCTATTATGGGCATATCCATTAAGTTATTTCCATTGATATTAAACTCATTTTTGAAAAATAATTTTAAGTATTTTAGAAAGATCAAAGAGACATTGTAATTAAATTTAATTAAAATACAAGTTTAATAAAGAATTATTCAGTGTTGATTGACAGAAACTTACTTCAGCTAATAAAATTTATTTTACAATCTATTTCATCTTCATTCATCTTAAAGCTAAATTAGAATATTTTCGTTTTTGCTTGAAGAAATTTTTCAAGTAAGATCTTGCTTATGTGTAAGTTGTAGATTCATGTTGATCTACAAGCAATTTTAATTTTCATGTAAATTTAATATATTTTTAATAAATCATCAGTTCAAATTTACTTTTCTTTGTTTGAATCTTTTTAGTTATTTTAATTTATTAGCTATTTTTTTATTAATCATTAGGAATTTTCAATTAGATATGATAACTTTAAATTGTAATAATGGCCTCAGAATTCAACTCTTCAAATTGATTAACATTTTAGACATAGCAATTGCTTAAAACTTTCTTTTTTTTTTTTTTTTTTTTTTTGATTTAGCCGGTTTTAAAGTCGAAATTCTTTTGTAAACAATAGGAAATACTTTGGCAAACAAAGATCTCAATGGATTCCATTTGTCACCAGGGAGGGTCGTGTTTACGTCTTTCGTTCTGGATTTCCTCTAAAATGGCAGCGTATAGACTCTCGATTATTGACAAGAAGCTTTTCTCTGGGCAGAGGTGAAATTTCAAAAGAATAAAAGCCACAAGTAAACAGAAAAAAAGACGCCATTTTTTCTAACAATTTAAAATTCTTGTAAAAATACATGTCCAACTCAGAACAAAACTGAAAAGAAATAAAAATGGTTAAATGTTTTTATTGTTCCAGAAGGTTTGAAATGTGTCTATTAAAGAGACTGTGCAATTGCACTCAGTCTGTGTTTTTGTTACTTCTTCTGCTACCATGTTACTTTCAAACCATCCAACATAGCAGGAAGAAATTTTTCATATATCGCTCCTTCCGTTTAAAATCCGTTGAGTTCTAAAATCTAAGTTAGGAATACATCTCAGAATTCAGTAATGAAAAAAAAAGGAAAAGAAAAGAAATGTATGAGAAAAGAATTTTTTTAAATAAAAAAAAAAAAGAAACTATTGAAAGGTGCTCAATTACTACCGTATTTACTCGCATAATTTCCCCCATCGCGTATTTTCCCCACCCCAGATTTTGTAGATTACAAAATTCAATTTTTATTTTTATCGCATAATTTCCCCACCTCTACTTCAACGCGTTTCCAACATGACTTTGACTGGCGGTCAACTCACGACGACGCGACAATGTACCGTTACTTCCGCATTTCTCTATCCCACGCTACTTTAGGGGAAGATTCCACCCCCACCCCGGTCAGTACAAGAGCAGACTCCTTCTGAATCAGTATAACAATTTCGAGTGTTTTGTGAAAACGTGAAGTTCGCGAATAAAGTTAAGTTCTCTATTAGCAGGCAGCTGATGCTGACGTCATGCGGTGAGCAGCTATAAAGATGGCGGGCTGCGCTGCGTGAGTTACGAAATTACGTCACAGTCGCACACACACTTCCGTGCATGCCTATTGCTTAACTGTACTTTGAAGAAAAAACAAATGTTGAGATGTGATTTCTTATTTTTTAAATGTTGCGTGTTAATAAAATTGTTGTTATTTACATTTCTTACTTTAAAAATCAATATTTAAAATGGTTTTCCTTACACTTTCACCATATTTTTTTCCCTCAAATTGAAAAACATCGCGTAATTTCCCCATCCCCCCTTTGTTTGTCAAAATATTGATGAAAAAAAAGGGGAAATTATGCGAGTAAATACGGTATTCTTTTGTGCAAAATGTTTTAAAATTCATTATGAACAGAAAAGAAAATACCATGATTGTAAAGATTAAATTAGCAACAAATGTGGACATAATTCTCTGGCTGGATTTAATCATTTTTTGTTCAATCGCTGGTTGAATTTTGTGATAGTTTTGCTTGTAACATATAATTTAAAAAAAAAAAAAACTACTACGAATACTACAAGTTTCGTAATTCCATATTGAAAAAAAAAATGGTTAGAGATAATAAAGAGTGTACAAAGAGAATCAGTAAGATCTCCCTGTTAAGTGTTACTTTAAAGCAGCATTTTCTATTTTTTTTTTTAAAAAACTATTAACATAATCTTTGTATAGAGTATTTAAAATAAAGTATAAACTGAGGATTATGAAAATATAAATTCAATATTATGTTATATCTGGTACTTTCAGTCTCGCTCTTTATTTTCTTTTTTTAAAAACATGCTTAAGTCGATTTACTTTCTCTTATCACTTCCTTGATCAGTATTAAAATGAAAGAGAAATAATGGTTGCAGTCGAATTCCTGCATAATTTTGTCATTCTTCACAGAATTTAATCAAACTAATCATTTTTAAACAGTTAAATCCAATCAAACGATTATTCAAACCTTATTTTATTAATAAATTTGTGGCAATAAAATAAAAAATAAAAATATTACCGTATTTGCTCCAATAGAGGCCCCCGGCGTTTATTTGCAAAACTAGCCTCGGCTCCCGGCGCTTAATAGAGACCGGCTGCTATTAGAGGCCGGCCATTATTAACAAACACCTTCAGAACGCAATATTTTTACATATAAATACCGGCTAATATTACAAACAGCTACTTTATTTGAATTTCACATGCTACATAAGACTGTTAAAGATAAATAGCAAAGTCTTCTGTACCTTTCGCTGCTATTCGTCGTCCGAATCCGCAATGACGGGCGGATTCACCGGAAGTTTCTTTCGCGTATTCCATCACGCGACATTACAGGCAATGTCAAATGACCGTTTCGACGGCATTTTGTAAGGCAATGTACCGTAAGGTATTACGCACGACTATAAAGATACGGACGCTTATACTAGTAACGGTAGGCAAATATCAAAGACCCGGCTACTGTTAGAGACCGGCTACTATTTGCCGTGTCCCCTCTGCAGCCCTGCGCTTATTAAAGACCGGCGACAATAAGACTCGGCGTTTATTGGAGCATATACGGTAGTCATCGATGATTTCAAGTTTCCACGATTCTAGGTAATCAAACCTCTGAATTTAGAAATAAAAAAGTTAATATTTCTGTTTCCTAAATCTTTTCCTATTCACTTCTTAAAAAATGGAATATTGGTTGTGTTTTTAAATTAAATTTTTTTAGAGCTGTAATTTCAAAGAATAACATTTTCCCTACATCTGAGTGGCTCAAAATAACACAACATATGAGTTAATCTGTAAAACCTATTAATAACATAAAAATTGGTTCTTTTTTTGAATATTTTCTTAGTTTGATCAATTTTAATTTTAAGTTCTTAGTTGTTCGATTTTAAGTCCTCAATTTTTAAAATGAACAAGATAGTGTTTAGTCAATTCTGGCTCGAATCATTTCTTAATAACTCTTAATAACAAATTCTAGTCGAATAGTTAAATTCCTTTGATTTTGACCGTTAATCAAATAAAGTATGAAATCCAAGACTTACAGTCAAGTTATCAAAAGTTTCAAAATTCTGGAATGTCATATCCAGATGGTTCTTTTTTCTGCTAACTAGCCACTTTGAAAAGAAAAATGTTGGATGCACTAAATAACCCGTTTGGGGTCCTTGATGTAATCATAAGATTTTCCTTACACTGTTTTTGAACTACTGGACTTTGAATGATTTATAACAACAATTATTTTAATAATCTGAAAAAAGAAGAAAAAATCTACTAACGGAAACCACTACTTTCGTCGTGACTCTATGCTTACTTGTTTCGTGACTTCAGGAGAAAAATATGTAAGATAATAAATTCTGATATAGGCATCATACGCTATTTTTTTTGTAAACTACTCTTCTAAAATTATCTTAATTATTTTTGCATGAATTTCCTGTATAATATAGCTGCAGTCTTCGTTACTCGATTTTGAAAGAAAATAGTTAGCCTATATAATTAAAAAGTGTAGTTACAATCTGTTGATCATTGAATTGATTCCATAAGATTTCAATATACATTTTAAATTTCAATAAATTATTGTAGTTTAATATAACTTGTTTTGTAAGAAACTGTAAAAAACTTGGGTAAATGGTAAAATAATTATTGTTTTTCTGAAACATAACAATGACATAATAAAAAATATATCATTCATTTTCTTTTTTCAAAAAACTGTTTAAGGAAAACCATTAAAGTTATTTTTAGACTACAGCTTTAAGATATACAACGTAAAACTAGAACAAACTTTATTTTCAATATTTGGAAGAAAACATGACGATTTTGTAATTTTCGTAAACAGAAATTCAAATTACTTCCATCGAAATTCATTAATATTCATAAATATTAGTCATTAATATTCATAAAAAAAGTTAAAGGGTCCCCACAACAGGCCTATGCAGTCACAAGGGCTCGCGGGAGGTAAGGCTCCCGGCGTTTCATGACCAACGGGACTAGGTTGAGGTCGGGAGGTCAGCCCGACGCCCGCCCGCCTTTAACTCCCGGGAAATTAATATTCATAACATCTTCAAATGTTTGTTAACTTATTATGTCAGAAAGTGTATATATAGGCGGACCCCGATAATTAGATAATTTTTGAGCAGTCATCAAATTTTTTGATTAATAATCTAAATCTGAAATCGGTTTGTATCCGGCTGTTGAGATTTGACTTCAAATATTTAAAAGTAATAGTGAAGATGATCCAGGAAGATTAACGGACAATAAACAAAACTTCACAAGCATTGCGATAGTTTTTCTGGTTATTGTTTATTTGAAATATAGAAGTAGACACTGTTGAACCCCATGGTAGTAGAAAGAATTAACTTCTTTTGGTTAATTTTTTAACCTAGTCATTCAGTTTTGGATTGATACGGAGGGTTGAGGCAAATAAAATTGAAACAGCCTACACCCCGCGTGGTACAATGGATTGCGCGCATTTATGCAGTACAATGCAGTACATATGCAGTCATGCTTATTCTGTAATGGTAATATGTCAATTGTTGAACAGACTGAATAATGTCTGCGAAAATAACGCCGTTCCGGGAAGGATACGGCTGTGCCCTTTCCGACGTCAAAATGTCCTACAGTGCAACACAGTGCTGCGACAAAAGTTTGATGGCCAGTAAGGGTACCATTAGCCACGTAATCTACTGAAACCGTTAACTAAATCTCCAGGCCAAAAGTACTGCCAAAAGAGGAACTCGACGACGCAGGACAAGTCAGCCTGCTATCACACGATAGATCAAGGCGATGGTCATACGAGAGAACCCATCCACCCTACTTTGCATGGTCAACAGGTTCGGAACATCACAACGGACCACGGGACGTGTCATCTGAAACAATATTGGCATGCACATGGTCCACAGACCACGTAGTCACAGACTCACCGAATAGCACATCCAGGAAAGCTTCACCAATGCAAGAAAACTGTATGAACGGTGCCTCGCACATGACCGCTGGCAGTATATCGTCACATTGGACGAAGAATCGGTGTACCTGGACAATGCCAACCAACCCAGGGCGATTTGTTACCGGAACATTGAAGAGTAAGGATGAGTAGCTTCGTGAGGGAATGCAAACTGAAGTTTTCCAAAGGCTTCATTATTGTCGCAGGATATTGTGCTCGTGGTCTTCTCCCTTTTGATCGATACTGCCAAGGCAAATGCTGCATACTTCCAAAAGACTGTGATGAAAGCCATTTATGGCATCCATATCCCACAAGTTTAAGGCAACGAAACTCTATTATTTGAACATTCATATGGACAAGGCATCCGGTCATACTGCACGTCCCTCGGTTTAGTTCTACGAGGGAAAGATGCATGAGATCCGTATTTATGTCATACATCATCAATGAACTTCTGTGGTTTCGGACTTCTCAGATGTGGCATTGCACGACGAGCACCTAGTACGCTGACTGGTCTATGGGAAGTCTGTGTAGATGTTGGAACACAATCTCCCAAGAATACCAATCCAGAAGCCTCCTCACTGGAAACTACGATGCCGGCCGATTGTCTACAATCATGGTCGTTACATCGAGCAGTATCGTTTGTGGAGGCAGGGTTTCTCTCCGTAATATGAGGTCCCAAAGTTATTCAATTTTATCTGCCTCAATCCTCGTATTAAAAATCTGAATTCCCTTTGACTCTAACTGTATTGACTTAATAAAGCACCTAAGTGTATCCTGTAGATTAGGAATGAAAATAAAATTTAAAGAAAAAAAATTATTCTGGGGTGGTTGTGTGAAATTGTTTTGTAATGTATATATACTCGTACTATTTGAATTTAACGACAAGTCTTAACATGGTAGGAAGTTAGTTTCTTTAAGCAGTAGATAGTAATTATATAGTTAGTATATTTAAAGAATTTACAAATTACAATTAATGAAATTTACATTGAGTTACACTTTCATTTTGTACATGCATAAATATGTCTGTTACCAAAAAAAATCACTTCTTCATTGAAAAACAGCACAACAACCATTTTTGGTTGTTGTTGATTTGGCACTTGGTCAAAGAAAGGTTCTTGGCCCCTTTAACATTGATAAAACTGTCAAAAGGTTTTCACAATAATTCGGTTAAGAGAACTTGTGGTCTTGTGATCAGTCTTGCATTTTGTTCAAAATAAACGAAATATTCTTAACTGGCAGTGATTTAGTGGTTTTTATCTCATATCGAACAGAGCTGACGTTCGTACGTAATATCTTTTATTAATTGTCATATTGATTTTAAAAGGAATTGTATCTAATCAGGCATCTCTTAATTGTTTTCTAAAAATTAAAAAATAAATGAGCTTGTTTCTCACTTTCTTAAGTAAGGAAAGATTATTTCTAATCAAAACAATCAAGATTTGTTTGTGAATTCTTTTACTGAAAAAAAAGACGAAAGAATATCAATGAAATGAAGGTAGGAGATAGCTAGATTTATTCCATTCCACGATGACCCTGGGGGAGCGCAGGAGTTAAAACTCCCAACGTCTCAATGACCCGAGACAGAGATGAGATCAGGTGGTCAGTCCAAAGCTCGCTCGCTTGTATACTCGGGAAAGAAATCCGGTACCCATTCTACAGAGGGCTTGGTGGACCCTAGGACCCGCCTCGAGGAGAATTCAGCGTAGAAAAATCCCGACCTCCGGCAGGGTCGGGGATTGTATCCGGCTCCTCTATCCTGCAATCAAGCGCTTTAACACCTGTCTACCGTCCCACAATGATAAACGAAGCCCGGCTGATATTTACTGATATACAACTTTGTAAAAAAAATTTAATTTATTTCTTTGCAAATAAAATTTAAGCTAAAGCTACATTTGACCTTTCATTTAATCTCAGCAGTGCTGTGATAATTGTTTTCCATTATTTTTATTAATGAAAAACATTTGTTGTGAGGGGTTCAATTTCTTACATGATCACTAGACATCTTTTGACGAACTGTAATCTTAGAAGAAAAAAAATTGAGAATTCTTTTAGAAACTATACAGAATTTCAAAATGTCCCAGTGAATGAGAAAACTGCTTTTTTCTTTCTAATAAGAATAGATATTGTCCAGTATTTTTCTTTAGACAATATCTTGTCGTTTTCTTGTAATTTCATTAAATATCTTTGCTTCTTCTTAGCATTTCTACTTTTTTTTTCTTTTTGATGATAGTCACATTCTAACATACCTAAGTCTTATTAGTGTAATAACAATTCACTAACTCGACTAATTGTTTTATTGATAAAAATCGTACCGATATCAGAAAGTATGAGAAAATTGTGGATCATTCCATCCTTCCGAAAAATCACTAATTTCCTAGACTCCATCTTGTCCTCCCATCAATTTTAAACACAGTCGAACCTCACTTTCCACTTCGGATGTCTTTTAATCCTTTTTAATTTTTTTAGATTTCTTTTATTTCTGATATCAAATGCAAAGTGAATAAATAATTCTTAGATAAACCATCAACAAGTCTCATAAATCGCTACATTATCATAAAGCTAATATGTTTTTTTAGCAACGCTTTCTCATATTAAAAAATCAATTCCACTTTAATTTTTAATGCATTTACTCTCCATAAAACATTAGTCTAGTAATAAAATTCTATTATTTTTTTCATTCTAGAATATTACTTACACCAGTCCTCTATAGCGTTATTTCTTCCTAATAACTTTTGGCAAAGGGTCTATTGTAAAAAAAGTCTGCAGAAGTTGTATATATTAAATAAATAATCGAACATTCCTTATTTTTTTCTTTTTGTCTCACAAACTTTTACATGTTATTTTTGAATGTATGTTATTGTTTAAACCTTATCCATACTGTGTGTAGAAATATGAAAATACAGAACCAAACACACAAATACAAGAGATAAATAATAAATATAGAACTTCATTACATGTTACGAAGGTATGTCACCCTCTTCTTCAGATGATACAAAAAGATAATAGAAGAAAAAACATAGGCTTAACTAATAACGTACAAATATTAACAATACAAACTTATAATAATTCACTAATGTGTGAGATTCTGATAGCTAACAATGTAACAAAACTATCGTAGGCTGTATTGTAAAGCATTTATGATTGATACGTCGGTATTGTAGAATTTTTTTGCTTTGATTAATAGATATTCATGAAATTTTCTTAAGTAATTATCTTTTTCAACACACATTGTTAGCTGTCAGAATCTCACACATTAGTGATTTGTTATATATTTGTATTGTTAATATTTGTACGTTATTAGTTAAGCCTATGTTTTTCTTTCTATTATCTTTTGTATCATCTGAAGAAGAAGGTGACATACCTTCGTAACATGTAATGAAGTTCTATATTTATTATTTATCTCTTGTATTTGTATGTTTGGTCCTGTATTTTAATTTTTTATGTTATTGTTTGTTGTTTTTTTGACAACTATAGAAAAGTAATATTTTTATATTTTAATTTTTTATATTTTGCACACTTAGCATAATTGTAATGCAATGTTCTCAATTCCATATAATTACACTAAACGCTCAAGTTTTGAATTTTATTTTGAACAACTGCTGTGGTTCAATACAAATTTGAGGGTAAACGGGTAATCGTGGTGGGTATATCTACAGCTACGAATTAAATTTTTATTTCTGCTGAAGTCTCATTTTTTTTTTTATCACATTCTTTTATAGGAATGTGTTTTCCATCTGGTGGTTCGTGAAGGTGTCCAGAGAATTCAAAAATTCTGTAATAAGGCGCATCAAATTGATTACAAATTACTTAGTTGAACCATTATGGATTGTAGCTCGAAGAGAACCTTTGTCGCTCTGTGATTATAATTGGAGTTTGCGATGAAATGTAAAGATTTGTGAGACAAAAAAGAAATACTGTATATATATTTTTATATACATACAACATATACAGACGTTTTTAGACTCTTTGCCAAAAGTTATTGTCAAAAAAAAAAAAATCT